>CM059433.1:99258812-99843812 GCA_030390025.1 Squalus acanthias
TCTCTCTCTCCACCCCTTTCTCTCTCTCCACCCCTTTCTCTCTCTCCACCCCTTTCTCTCTCTCCACCCCTTTCTCTCTCTCCACCCCTTTCTCTCTCTCCACCCCTTTCTCTCTCTCTCCTCCACCCCTTTCTCTCTCTCTCCTCCACCCCTTTCTCTCTCTCTCCTCCACCCCTTTCTCTCTCTCTCCTCCACCCCTTTCTCTCTCTCTCCTCCACCCCTTTCTCTCTCTCTCTCTCTCTCTCGCCCCCCGTGTGTCTCTCTCTCTCTCTCTCTCTCTCTCTCTCTCTCGCCCCCCGTGTGTCTCTCTCTCTCTCTCTCTCTCTCTCTCTCTCTCGCCCCCCCGTCTGTCTCTCTCTCTCTCTCTCTCTCTCTCTCTCTCTCTCTCTCTCTCTCTCTCTCTCTCTCTCTCTCTCTCTCTCTCTCTCTCCCCCCCCCCCCGTCTCTCTCTCTCTCTCTCTCTCTCCCTCTCTCTCTCTCCCCCCTCTCTCAAACCTATGAGCCAACATACCCAACTGCACTACCGCCATCAAGTGGGCAACACAGTGATATTCAGTCAGTGGGAATGCTTCTGGGAGTCCTTAACATTGAGTCTCATGGCTTCAGATCAAACAAGGTTAAGGAAACCTCCTGCTGATTACCACTTACAGGCCTCCTCCCCCAAATTGAGGAATCAGTACGCCTCCATGTTGAATATGACTTTGCTCAACATCAACTCCTATATATGCAAACCATTGCTACAAGTACACATGCCGTTACGTGGAGCAAGATTTGAGCATTTTTATTTTTGGCTTCCACATCTCTAATCCAAAAGGTCTGTACAGATAAGTGATTAAGTCTTTCACATTCTGTATAAGAAGTAGCTGGAGCCATGAGTGGCTTAAAGATGAGAGACCACACCAGGAAATTATTTCCCCTACATGCAGTGCTGGTAAGTGTGACGTTCTTAGCCAGAAAGTCGTTTTACGACTTGACTGTCTGATCTTGCATTTCACTTGTTACAGGAATCTAAAAAAAAGTGTTTGTTGCAAAAAAAGTGTTTGTTGCAAATAATTGAACCAGAAGGAGTCACTTGTGTGTCTGCTGAAGTGCAACTAGACAAGTTGAACCTAAAGGGAAAAAGATCACAAGAAACATGTTTGCTGATTCAGCCAAGTAACAGTAACCTATCAGGTAATACTACTATACACTTCTGATCTTAAGTGACTTGTTGCTCAAATCCAAGAAATAGTACAGTATTTTCACTGGCTTCCTAATATGTACAATTATGGTACTTAGGCAGCAAATTGCGTTGCAGGCTCCAAATGTAAACATTCGTGGAATTTGTCACAGGATGTCTAACTGCAGCAAGTCAAGTTGCTGTACTGAATATATCTCCTATTTAGTTCCGTTAGGCAGTGCTAGTACTGTTTGATGGTGCTAGTACTGCTCCTGCCCCTTTTTAGACTTGGTAAGATTGTTGCTAAGGTGATATTTTAATACTCAGATTTCATGATTGCTGCTTGTTGCTAATAATGCTGATAAACCTGCAAGAAGCTGCTATGTGCTAGAGGATGCTGTTCAAAGAGCTTCCTCAATGTATTTTAAAGATCTTCACTCATATCGTGATAAGTAACTATCTACAACATATTGTGGTTGGTATTTTTTTTGCTACCTTCCATACCATTAACTCTATACCGGTATACTGTGACATCCTGGTCTGATGCCAAGGGGCAGCTGTGGTGATTTGGGTAATGTTGCCTTTTTTAGGGGAATTTGATCAATTTACTTAAGATAAGTTTACATCTTGTACATGTGCGGCACACACCACACACTGTGTAACTCGCCATCATGTTTGATGTCTGACAACCTCCCTGATTATGGTATTTAGGACTGAAAGCGGGAAATTTTTCTTCACCCAAAATGTAATCAATACATGGGATAGACTTTCACAGATCAGTGGAGGTGAAAACCCCAGAATCATTTATGAAACAATTGGATGCTGGCATATAGGGACTTTTTGGTACCAAGATGGGTCAAATGTTCTTCCTCATCAGTAATTATCTTGTGATCCTGTGACTAATATGGAATACATACAGGACATGGTAAGATATTGATATGGCTATTTTAGCGACCTCAAAGTTATGCTGCATTATTACCAATTTTTTTTAATATTTCCAGACAAAGGTTGGGTAATTTGCTAGTAAATTAAAGTGTTGCTCCTTTGCACACTGTTGCAAATTCCATGGAGTTAATATTTTGTTTGGAAACTATTACTAGCCTATTGATTATTTAGTTAGCCAATCAGCAGTTTGTAGAAAAATTCAATGCTATACAAATGATGGTGACAATGTGAGCTGAAGCAATGCTACATTTGGTGAGAGTGGGGACTGGAGGAAATACTAGATGTGGTCAGGGAGGAGGCAGAAATCTCTTCATCCAAATCCAGATAGTGGATGTCCTCAACAGACAAAGCTAGCAAAGAAATGCAACGTTGTACTGCATTTCCACTGAATTTCTTGCTAGGGGTGGGGTGTGTAATTTTAGTGTCTGGGGCATGAAATGAGGTGGAAGGAAATTGTGCTGCATTGCCACCATTCCATCCCTGTACCCATTTCGGGCCTGGGGCAGGTGCTGGACACACCCTTTGAAGCAGGTGGGAGCTTCATTAGGATATGCAAAAGGGGCTTCTCCTTTTTGTAGCTTGCAGGAGTGCTAGATGCCAAGTCTCCAGCAAAGGAACATAAGAATTAGGAGCAGGAGTAGGCCATACGGGCCTTCGAGCCAGCTCCGCCATTCAATAAGATCATGGCTGATCATCGACCTCAACTCCACTTTCCTGCCCAATCCCCATATCCCTTAATTCCCCTAGAGTCCAAAAATCTATATCTCTGCCTTGAATAGTGGGCAACACGGTGGCATAGTGGTTAGCACTGGTGCCTCACAGCGCCAGGGACCCGGGTTCGAATCTGACCTCGGGTGACTGTCTGTGTGGAGTTTGCACATTCTCCCCGTGTCTGCGTGGGTTTCCTCCGGGTGCTCCGGTTTCCTCCCACAGTCCAAAAATGTGCGGGTTAGGTTGATTTGGCTATGATAAATTGACCCTTAGTGTTAGGGGGGGATTAAATATGTGGGGTTATGGGGATAGGATGGGATATGTGTACTGTGGGGATTAAAGCAGGGACAGGGTACTGGATTTGGATGATCAGCCATGATCGTATTGAATGGCGGAGCAGGCTCGACGGGCCGAATGGCCTACTCCTGTTCCTAGATTCTATGTTTCTATGAATATACTCAACGACTCAGCATCTACAGCCCTTTGGGGCAGAGAATTCCAAAGATTCACAACGCTCAGTGAAGAAATTCATCATCTCAGTCTTAAATGGCCAACCCCATATCCTGAAACTATTCCCCCTAGTTCTGGACTCTCCAGCCAGGGGAAACAACCTCTCAGCATCTACTTTGTCAATTCCCCTCAGAATCTTGTATGTTTCAATGAGATCACCTCTCATTCTTCTCAACTCGAGAGAGTATAGGGCCAATCTACTCAATCTCTCCTCATAGGACAACCCTCTCATCCCAGGGATCAATCTAGTGAACCTTTGTTGCACCACCTCCAAGGCATGTATGTCCTTCTTCAGATAAGGAGATCAAAACCGTGCACAGTGCTCCAGGTGTGGTCTCACCAAAGCCCTGTACAATTGTAGCAAGACTTCCTTACTCTATACTCCAAACCTCTAGCAATAAAGGCCAACATGCCATTTGCCTTCATAATTGCTTGCTGTACCTGCATGCTAACTTTCTGTGTTTCTTGTACTAGGACACCCAAATCTCTCTGAACACCAACATTTAATAGTTTCTCACCATTTTAAAAATATTCTGTTTTTCTATTCGTCCTACCAAAGTGAATAACCTCACATTTCCTCACATTATACTCCATCTGCCACCTTATTGCCCACTCACTTAACCTGTCTATATCCCTTTGCAGACTCTTTGGCCGCGAATTTAATTATAGGGGCGGGTCAGCTGGTCGGCAGCTTTCGGACCCGCTCCTGGATGCCACCGGCCTGCAGTTCCAATTTTTGCTTGATTGGCCTCGTTACGGCCGACGTGCGGGTCCCTCCAGGCAATTGCTTGGAGCATGTCAGTTTCTCGCGTCTGATGACTCGTTTGAGTAAAAATTTAAAGGGGCCATGTCCCCTTTGCAAAAAATGTAGATGGGATGGCTTGGTGCTGTATTATCTAGAAAGGGGAGTTGACAGCGGCTGGTCTGAACACAATGTATTGAATAAATCGCTGGTCATATTATTCCAAAAACACACATGATTTTTGAATCTATCAATTTAGTATGTGACTAATAAATGAAAAATATGCCAGATGTGTTCCAATCATTGGCTTCGTAAAATTAATGCTTTTTTTCTCTTAAAGGTGCTGGGAGCTGCAGGAATGGCAGCCCCAAAAACTAAGGCTGCAGCCAGGTTCAATGAGGGCTTTCTCCATGCTCTTGTTGAGGGAGTTAGAGGACGTCAGAAGGTCCTCTTCCTTGGAAATGGAAGGAGGAGGCCTCCTCAGTAAACCAAGGCAGCTTTGCTGCAAATTGCTGAGGCGGTGAGTTTGAGGTCTGTGTGCAGACGCACATGGGTTCAGTGTCGAAAAAGGTTTAATGATCTGCTGAGATCACCTAAAGTGTGGCCTCTGTGTTCTGGGAAATGGAAGTTCAAGAGTGAGGGCTCAGGGAGAATGCCATGTAGAATGTTGGTGGTGACACTGAATGCAAACCACCGTTTAGTAGACAGATGATGCCTGGGGTTTTGAGAATGTCAGACTTATATTCATCTCCATGTGCCAGCCACCTGTGGTTGAAGCGTAAGCTTACGCGAATCTGGTATGGATGAGTGCACCCCTTGCCTGATGGTCAGCAATGTGGTCGCCTGCTGCTAGATTGGCCACATCCGGCCTCGCTCCCCGTTCTCCTCCTCCTCCTCTTCCTCCGAGGAGGCTGTGTGCTGAGCCACTTGTTCATTCGGCAGCACTAAGCCACGCTGCTGTGCAATGTTGTGCAGGGCACAGCAGACCACGAGGATTCTGGAGACCCTGGCTAGTGCGTACTGCAAGGCTCCACCAGATCTGTCTAGGCATCGGAACCGCATTTTGAGCAAGCCGATGGTTTGCTCGATGATGCTTCTGGTGGATATGTGGCTCAAATTGTACTGCTCCTCAGCATCGTTTGATGGCCTCCTCATCGGTGTCATAAGCCACTTTTTCAGGGGATAGCCCTTGCTGCCAAGAAGTCGTCCAGAAAGTTGGGTCGGCGGATGGAAGAGCAGAGGCACAGTAGACTGGCGCAGGATGAGGGAGTCATGGCAACTGCCAGGGTTCTTTGCACAAACATGCATGATGCTCTTCCTGTGGTTACACACCAGCTGGACGTTCAGGGAATGGAATCCCTTGCGGTTGACAAATACAGCTGGGTTGTGATGGGGGGCCCTAATGACAACATGTGTGCAGTCAATGACGGCCTGCACCATTGGCAAGCCTGCCATATTGGCAAAGCCAGCTGCACGCGCCGTCACACTTGGGCCATCCGTGGAGGAGTGGATGTAATTGTGCGCCTTTGCAAAGAGGACATCGGTGATCTGCGTGATGCAGGTGTGCGCGATCGACTGGGACATGCCGCTGATGTCCGCTGCTGATCCCTGGAAGGAGCCCGAAGCAAAGAAGTTGAGTGCGGTGGTGACTTTGACAGCCACTGGTAAGGAGTGTCCACACGCTCCTCTGGACTCCAGGTGTTGGTGCAGCATTGCGCAGATGTCAGCGACTACGTCTCTCGGAAGTCTCAGCCTCCTTTGGCACTGATGCTCACTCATGCTGAGGAAGTTCATCCTCTGCCTGTAAACCCTGTGTTGGGGGTATCTCCTGCGGCGAGGTGCAGCCCTGCACTGAGGCCCTCCGCCCTGTACAGCATCAGGTGGGTGAGGAGGAGGTTGGCGCTCTTGTTGTTGCTGCTGTTGTTGTGGCTGGTTGTGGTGCTGCCGCAGCTGCTCTTCCTCCAAATCTGACGACCTGGATGAGAGGATATAAATATTTTCCATCCCGTAGCTATCGATTTCACTTGAGGCAAGAAGCTTGCAAGCGCACAAAGTGGCCTGAAATTATTCCAATCGGGTCACACTGCAGATGGCGGTCAGCTTGAACAGTCAAGGTCAGTAGATTTTCAAAATCTTATCCCAAACCTCCAACGACAAGGTTGTTGCATTTGAATGTTGGCCATGTTACAGGAGCACTTTTAAAGTGCTGCATCAATGACTACAAATCATCTCCTCCAGCAACTCCTCTCCTTGCAGCTGGCCTGTTTCTGACAAGACGGGAAACAGGAGCCAGAAGCACGAAAATGGGAAACCACTATCAAAATAGGATTAGCAAGGCAGTTAACAGGCTGTTAACTACCTGTCCCACCGGTTCCAGTCTGGTCAGTTTAGGAGCGGCTGAACCGACACTCACGAAAATCACGTGGGGGCAGGTTGGTAGTCTGAAGGCATTTTTTCCTATTTTCGCTGCCAAGCTGCCTATAAACCCGCCTCCTCAGGGCTATTAAAATCGAGCCCATGGTGTCCTCTTCAGAGCTTACTTTCCCACCTAGCTTTGTATTGTCCCTTCATCTAAGTCATTTAATATAGATTGTAAGTAGCTGAGGCCCAAGCACCAATCCTTGCGGCACCCCACTAGTTACAGCCAGCCAAACGGAAAATGGCCCGTTTATCCCTACTCTCTGTTTTCTGTCCGTTAACCAATCCTCTATCCATGCTAATATACTTCCCCCAACCCTATGAGCCCTTCTCTTGCGCAGCAACTTTTTATGTGCCTTTTGGAAATCCAAATATACTACATCCACTAGTTCCCATTTATCTACCCTGCTAGGTACATCCTCAAAAAAAACTCTAATAAATTTGTTAAACATGATTTCCCTTTCATAAAACCATGTTGACTCTGTCTAATATTATGATTTTCTAAGTGCCCTGTTACCACTTCTTTAATAATGGATTCCAGCATTTTCCTGACTACTGATGTCAGGCTAACTGGCCTGTAGTTCCCTGTTTTCTCTCTCCCTCCTTTCTTGAACAGCGGTGTTACATTTGCTACCTTCCAATCCGCTGGGACCGTTCTAGAATCTAGGGAATTTTGGAAGATCACAACCAATGCATCCACTATTTCTGCAGCCACCTCTTTCAAAACCTTTAGGATGTAGGCCATCAGGTTCAGAGGATTTGTCGGCTTTTAGTCCCATTAGTTTTTCTCTTCTGATATTAATTACTTTAAGTTCCTCACTCTTATTAGCCCCTTGGTTCCCCACTATTTTTAGTATGCTTTTTGTGACTTCTACAGTGAACTCCAGAACCTAGCAGGATTGGGACCTCGGGTGGACTTTTGAGCCACAGATTTGGAATGCAGGTGATTTAGGCCTTTTCTGAGCCCTTGTTAACTGTTTTTCCTCTGATGATTTGCTGCTGACACTTGGGCTTTCATGGAATTTTGTGCCAATCCACAGCAGAGAGGGGAGCTGCTCGCAGGAGGCGCGACACGGTATACCGGTAGAGGCTGAGTTTCCTTGACCTGTCAGAACAGCAGTGTCTCCAGAGGCTCGGGTGGTGGCCGACATCTGCAGCCTCCTAGAAGAAGACCCTGCTCCCTGCTGGACCTAGTAGCCACGCATTACCAGTGACTGTCAAAGTCACCACCGTCTCCAACTTTTTTGCCTCTGGACCCTTCCAGGACTCTGCCGGAGACGTATCCAGGATCTCCCAGTTGGCAGCCCACAAATACATGCAGGTGGCTGATGGCTTGTTTGCAAGGGCTGACAATTATGTGAACTTCACCTGAGATGACGCCAGTCAGAATGAGCGGGCATTCAGGTTTGCATCTCTGGCTGACTTCTCACAGGTGCAGGGCGTCTTCGACTCCACACATGGGGCAATCAGGGCACCCGCAGAAGAACCAGGAGTATTTGTCAACCGCAAGGGTTTCCACCCCATCAATGTGCAGCTGGTGTGCAACCTCAATGATATTTCTGCAGGTGTGCGCCAGATTCCCGGGGAGCTGCCATGATGCTTTCGTCCAGCGGCAGTCCAAGCTCCCTGACGTCTTCGGACCTGCAAGCAGACTTGAGGGGTGGCTGCTAGGAGACAAGGGATACCCACTTCAAACTTGGCTGATGACACCCATCACAAACCCAACTAATGAAGCCCAACAGCGCTACAGTGAATGCCATATGATCACCAGATGTGTGATCGAGCACAGCATCGGCATGCTGAAGATGTGCATCAGGTGCTTAGACAGATCTGAAGGCGCCCTTCAGTATGCACCAGTGTGCGCACTAGGTGGGGATGTGAGGAAGTGCATAGAAAGAGAAGGATGGGTGGACGTGCAAGATAAGTGGGTGTGAGGAGTGATGTGATGGAGTAGGCTTGACAAGGCAGAGTGAGGGGTTGCAGTGAGGCGCACAGCAGGATGTAGGTGAATGTGCCTCTGTACTCTCCTTTCCTGACCTGATTGGGTCATTAAAGCACTTCCTGCACTGAATCCAGGAGCATGGGACAGTGCTCCTGCTGCTGGCCACCTCCAGCCACGCCGCCTTTGTAGCGGCAGCAGCAGGTTTCTTCCTCCCATTGCTGGGGAAGATGATCTGTCTGCGGCTCCTCACAGCCCCCAGCAGCACATCAAAAGAGGCGTCAGTGAAACTGGTGCAGCATTTGCCCTTATTGAATCCATCATTTAACTTCCTGTTCCTTCGTTGCAAACTCCAACGCTTCCAAATTGCATCTTCGGCTTGGGCCTTTAAATACTGAAGTTGTGAAGATTGAACACCAAACCCAGAACTAAAATGCTAATGAACTAGCTCCGTTTAAAAAGCCACGTGCTGAACTTACTTCCGGGTTTCCTGTGCGATATTGGACTCCCAACACGTCTCAGAGTAAATATCGGGGCCAGTTTTTCCTTATTTACTCTATCGAAACCCTTCATGATTTTGATTACCTCTATCAAAACTCTCCTTAACCTTCTCTGCTCTAAGGAGAACAATCCCAGTTTCTCTAGTTTCTCCACGTAACTGAAGTCTTTCATCTCTGGTACCATTCTAGTAAATTCCCTCTCTTGACATCCTTCCTAAAGTGTGTTGCCCAGAATTGGCTACAATACTCCAGCTGGGGCCAACCAGTGTTTTATAAAGGTTTAGCATAACTTCCTTGCTTTTGTACTCCATGCCTCTATTTATAAAGCCAAGAATCCCGTATGTCGTATGAACTTGCACACAAATTTCCTGTACCTACACTGAGGTAGAAATTGGGTAGCACTCGACTTCAGACGTGAAACGGGCGCATGCGCCCGACAAGGTTGGCCTAAGGATCTCTCGAAATTAGGCCTTGGGCCTCCCCATGACAATCGCAGCAAGGTGTCTGGGCTAATCGTGCCTCCAGAGGCAACTCACCGGTCGGCCAATTTAGGCCGGGTGCCTCACCCGCAGCAGCCGTCATGTAAATCCTGAGAGGAGAACGGGAGGGCAGCAATTGCGGACAGGTAGAGACCCACAGTCGGCTGTGGAGCTGAAGGAGCACTGTAGAAATTGAAAAACTAATCTGAGCATGCACAGCGTTTGCTCTGTCTAGATTCTCACATATTGCAGAAGGGTCCTGAAACAGGCGAAAGACTCTTATTTGCATATTTAAATTGGACCACGCTGCTTTCAAGAGACGCCTAAAAACAGCAAGAACTAATATGGCGGTGGCCATGCAGAAATTGGTATTCGTTGCACCCATTTTCAGGCATAACGTGGGCACAACGCATTTCAATTTCTCCCCCCCCCCCCCCCCATCGTCTTCTTTAGACCTGTCTGAATTTGCACGTGGAGTTATGATTAATTATTCAAAGGAGCTTGTATAAGAGAATTGAGTGTTCTTTGCACTTAACCTTTCAGGAAACTTGGTTCTAAACCACCTTATCTGGAAGATGAAAATTGGCTCCAATTTGTCTGAAACATCTGTTATCAAGGGAGGTAGCTAGCTAAGTGGCTAATGATGAAGACCAGTTCTCCTTTTCTACTACCACTGAGTTGGGACGGGAGAGCTGTGTCAACTGCAGAGGGCAACAACTAAAAAAAAAAACAGCATGATGGCAAAGAATGAATTTCACATGGCCAGTACTTGACTACTTCTTAAAGTCCAACCATGTGAATGCAAACATCATTCATGAATGCCATGCAATATTTTGACAGATTCAAGGAAATTTTCTTGGTCATCAGCCCTAAGGAGAGAGGCCTATACCACTCCCCAGTCTAAAGAACTGGATTACTCTGGGGAGGAAGGAGAGGAAGAGTATGAGGATTACCTGGAGGATGAGGAGTATCCAGAGGCGGATGAGGAGTATCCAGAGGCGGATGAGGAGTATCCAGAGGCGGATGAGGAGTATCCAGAGGAGGAGGATGAGGATCCAAAGGATACCTCAGATCAGTTGGAATATGGAGCTCTTTCCAAATTGCAGCCAGACATTACTGAGTCCTCCAGAGGTATGTCTACTCTGTTGGAGTTTGTGCTTAGTATGCAGTGCTCTTGGCTTGTACGTGATCAAAGCTTGTATTTTGTTTCTCCCACAGATAATCACTCTTGTTGCCTAGCAGCTAAACTGTAGCTGTTGAAGTGACCATACAGGGAAAAACTTTCCTCTCCCCGTTGTTTATAGTGAAATTGTGAATGCATCCTTCACTTATGTTTACGATTTCACTACAAATAGCGAACAGATGAAATTGCCAAAAGTGTGAAAATGCCAAGTTTAGTAGAAGAATTAGTGGTACATTTATGTTGTACTATATCCTATCTGTGGCTGTCCCTTAATTTTTTTTTCTCTCTCTCTCTCGTGTGTTTTTGTCTGGTGTGCAGGTCCAGTTCTTTTCATTTTTTATTTTTTTTAAATCTGCACTTTCTGTCCATCCTGGAGTCTGAGTGCAGCCAAAATGGCACACTACTGTGCACATTCTGGATAACTGCTTAGGAGGCAACAAAAAGCATGACTTGCCTCCCTATATAACATTGATATGGCGAGTTGGCCTCTTGCCAGAAGGGCAGGAATCTTCCACAGCTTACAAGATAACCCAGTTCTCTGTTGTGATGCAACTTCATTCCGCTCCTCCTACGCCATCCACTTTAAGCATGGACGCAGGACAAGTGGGACATGGACCAATCTTAAAAAAAAATGTTGCTCAGTGTTCACCTGGGGCTGTAGAAACATTTAACCGTATGGGCCTCCTTTCTGAGGACTTGTTTTGCCCACCCCCACTGCTCCCAAGGAATCCTCTCTCTCCCCTCCCTATCGGTAGTGGAGTTTGGAACTAACCGAAGAACTAAGACACTCCAGAGCCCGACTAACCCTCCAAGCTCCACTGTGAATCATGTGCTGCTCAAGCTGTATCTCCTCATCTGCTCGACTTAAGCTTCTGCCAGGGAACAATCTCCAACCTACTAATTCACAGTACCACCCATGCAGAAACAGCTGCCTAAAGACCTCTTTATGAACTTGCAAGTGTCATGTGGACTGTAATCTGCCAGGGATTAAAAAATAACGTAGACTTTGCACAGTTCAATAGAGCCTGTATAGGCTCTACACTCCGCTATCAGTATTAAAGTTGTTACCAATAAAATCTATTTGAAAACCTTTATAACAGTCTGCCAATTCTTTCTGCTGCTTTTACATTGTTTGTGCTGGCATCTGCATAATTTGTTTTGCTAAATTTGAGAAGTCGTTTTTATTTTTAAAACTTATTTAAGTAATTTTACTGTGGCAGCGTGGAGTATTTTTTAGTGTTCTACTGAGTCACCTGTCGGGGTCTACAAATAATACTGAATCAGTGTGAAAACTCAATGCAAATTGGTAACATTTGGAGATAATAATACCAAAGTAGGAGGGGCAGTGGAATCCGCGAAGGTGGCACAAAAACTACAGAGTTGCACAAAATATGTAAGTGGGTAGAAAAATGGCAGATGAAATTTACTGCAGACAATAGTGAAGTACCGCACACCAGAAGAAAAATTGGGCGACGCATACTCCATAAGTGGTGCTAAGATGGGTAAAGATGAAGTTAAAAAGAGACCTAGGATGTGTTAGTAGACTGAACATTCAACATGCCTAATCAATGCAGAGTAGCTATCAATAAAACCAATGACTGAGTTGAGCTTCTGACCCCATATCCTCACCAACACAAAGACTGCCTACTTCCACTTCCATAGCATCACCCGCCTATGCCCCTGCCTCAGCCCATCTTCTGCTGAAACCCTCATCTATGCTTTTGTTATCTCCAGAGTGACTTTTAATGCTCTCCTGGCCGGCCTTCCATCTTTCACCCTCCATAAACTTGAGCTCATCCAAAACTCTGCTGCTTGTACCGCTCACCAATCACCTTATGCTTGTTGATCTACATTGGTTCCCAGTCCGACAATGCATCGATTTTAAAATTCTCATCCTTGGTTTCAAATCCCTCCACGACCTCTCCCTCCCTATCTCTGTAACCTCTTCCAGCCGTACAACCCTCCAAGAACTTTGTGTTCTTCCAATTCTGGCCTCTTGTGCATCTTCCACCTCCTTTGCCTCACTCAACAGCCGTCCAGGCCATAATCTCTGGAATTCCCTCCCTAATCATCTCCACCTCGCTCCTCCTTTGGCCAAGCTTTTAGTTACCCGTCCTAATATCTCCTTCCTTGGCTCGGTGTCAATTTTTGTCTGGTTCCACTCCTGTGAAGCATTTTGGAATGTATTGTATGCTAAAGGCGCTGTAAGTTTTGATGAATAGTAGAAAAAGCTGCATAATCTAGGAAAAAATACTTTGTCTATATCACTTTCTACTGCTGGTTCCTTAACACAATCCACTTTATATGACTCATTGCAGAGCTGGTGTGTCTATATATAGAATATAACATTACATAATGAGCAATTGAACAGGAGTCACTTTGGATCTGAGAAAGACAAATCAGAAAATGTTCTTAATGGTGAGAGATTAGCTGTGGAGGAGCAAAGTAATTTAGGTGTCCATGTACACATCACTAAAAGCTAGTGCACAGATAGAAAAGTAATCAAACAGCCTAATAGAATGTTCGCCTTTATCTCAAGGGGATTGGAATATGAAAGTGAGGAAGTGATGGTTCAGTTATACAGAGCCTTGTTCAGACCCCATCTGGACTACTGTGTTCAATTTTGCGTACCAAACCTCAGGAAAGATTTATTGGACTTGGAAGAGATACAGCACAGATTCACCAGAATTATACCAGGGCTTAAAGGGTTGAATTACAAGGACAGTTGTATAAACCTAGCTTGGTTTCCTTGGCGTTTAGAAGGTAGAGAGGTAACCTAATTGAAGTATTTAAATGATTAAGGGATTCGATAGGATAAATACAGAGAAACTATTTCCTCTGGTGGGGGAAATCCAGGAGGGGGAATAATCTTAAAATGAGAGCTAGGCCATTTAGGAGTGAAATCAGGAGTCTTTCTTTCATGCAATGGTTTGTGGAAATCTGGAACTCACTCCCCAAAATGGCCATGGATGCTGAGTCAATTGAAATTTTTATGGCGGAGATCAGTAGATTTTTGTTAGTTAACGTTATCAAGATACGGAACAAATGCGGCTAAATGGAGTTAAGATAAAGATCAGCCGTGATCTAATTGAATGGCGGAACAGGCTCAAGGGGCTGTGTCCTGCTCGTATAATACTGAATTATTTGCCAATTCAATTTCAGTGGGTTCCTATTAGAAAATTTCTGAAATCCTTTAGAAATAGTTAATAATTGTACTACACCTGCAGTTCCATCTTCTGCTTGGTGAAATTGGCATCTGATGCCTCCCAGGGAACGCTCTCCAATAGTAAAGCAACATTTAAATGTAGTTTAGATTATAGAATGGGGAGAGGCAGTTAAGTGTCAAATCTCAAATATTCAATTTTTAAAAAATTGTGCACTTTGTCCTCAAATGTGCAAGTATTTCACAATTTGCTTGTGATATATTTACCATTCTTTGTGCTATTGATAAACATTTATTCATTCTTTGTCTTTTCGACTCTACAGTTGCAGTTCCAGCAACAATTGGTGGTATCGTCATATTACTGTTGGTGTTTGCAATAATATATGTTGCTTACAAATTTAATAAGAAAGAGCTGGAATTACCCAAATCTTTGGTGAGTATGCACCTTTTACTGGTATTAGAAAGATCTATTATAATAATGTTTAAACTTCAGTAAAGCCAAAATAACAGGAACAGAATCTCATTCACTATGAATTCACCAATTGGGTTTTATTAACCAATGTGCAATGTCATTATATTTGTATAATTGTAATACAAATGTAGAAATCCTTTGAATGGAGGAGATGCATTTGGCACTTGTTACCCAGCTCATTCAAATTTAACTAAGATTACACTCTAATTTCTAGGCTCATATCATACTGGGTGGAAAAGCGTACACCAGTGTAAGCATGAAAACCGAGGAAAGCAGCATATGTGTGGTGACAAAATTGGAGGAGGTGGTGACTAATGATTGTGAAGTTGACCTGAGTGATGAGAGACAAGTGGAAATGATCAAAGCTTCTTCAGACAATGTTGATGCTGACCCAGTTAATGCTGATGTGGACGACAGTGAACCAGTAAATGCTGACTTGAACGATCCATATGCAGCTAAAATTGGTATCAGTGGCACAGATCAAAAGAGCGTTCGTGAGGACAATATTGAAGTCGGCAGTGATCTGGACAGCACTCATGATTTATGCAAGACCAATTCTGACAATATGAAACAAATCTGTGTTGCAGATAACTGGGGTTATGACAAACCTCAAATTCCATTTGATATGTTTTTAAATAACTGTACTGATTCAGTGAACTAATACAGACCACCTTCCTCTGCGATGGAGTAAAGCACAAGTATATTATTTAGGGCTGAGCATTCTTCTTGCTAAACACATCTATTTTGTTTGCAAGGCAGATGTGGCGATTGACCCTCAGCAGTTCCAATTTGACTGTTCTAAAGTACCAGTGACAAACCTTTTAAAACCTGCCATTCTCGAGTGGTTGTCTGGTATCCAATAATGATGATCAAAACAGCCAGAATGACAGTTGTAGCTTAAAACCCGCACGTTTAATATCATTGATTGCTCTGTTCTGTTATTAAAATTGGACATTTTATTGTTTCGGGTGGTGGGGGGGGGGGGGGCAGAGATATATTCGAATCAACAGTCTTAGACTTGGCTCGGTGGTAGCAATCTCGCCTCTGAGTCAGAAGGTTGTTGCTACAAACGCCACTCCGGGGACTTGAGCACATAATGTAGACTGGCACTTCACTGGAATACGGAGTGCTGCACTGTTGGAGGTGCCATTTTTCAGCTGAGACATTGGGGTATAAATTTGTCTTGTGTGGTAGCACGAAATGGGCAATAACAAATTGGCTGCCTGTTTTACAGTCCAGCCGAATTTCCTTTCTATTGCTATCAATAAGAAAGAAAATCGGACAGAGTTCAAAACACTATTGCCCATTTTACGCTACCATCCAAGACAAATTTATAACCCATTAAACCTTGGCCTCATCTGTCCCTTCAGGTGGACATAAGATCTCATGGCATTATTTAAAGGGCAGGAAATTCTCCTGCCAACATTTATCCCTGAGCTAACACCATCAATAAAAGATTATCTGATCATTTATCTTATTGATGTTTCTGGGACCTTGCTGTGCGTGCACAAATTGACTGCTGCTTTTGCCAACAAAAGTGACTATACTTCAAAAGTACTTCATTTTAGTTGTGAAGTGTTTTCCGATGTCCAGAGCTGCCGCTCTTTATTAACAGACTTTTACCATTAGCACTTTTCTTCCTATGGACCCTAGTTATTAAACTTCTAAAACGCATGGTAGAAAGTTGCTCGCTCTTGGGAAGATTTATGAATCTAAAGGTTATTGACATAAAACTAGCACTTTTGTGTATCCAGCATTATTCAGTTTTTGCCTGCCTACTGTGAATTTACAGTTTGTGTTGAATACATGTATACTAAATGGGTGTCAAAATGTATATCCCTTTCTGATCGCATCAATGAGATGGAGTTGCTGTGTTTCACAGTGTTGCTGACTGTAATTACGACCAGTACAAAACCCAGATTTTTGTTATCTTCAAAAAGTACAGTGACTTACCGTTCTTTTTTTACCACAAATTGGGTTTCCAGGAAATCAAGATTGTACAAAATCATATCATTTACAATGGCAAACAGGAAGAGCATCATTAATTAATTGGGATTGTAACTATACATCGATGTTCAATAATAAAATAAAAACATCAGAGAAAGCACAGTCCTAGTCACGAAAATAGTTTACAACTTTGACATCCAATTAAGTGTTCCTAGTACAACAGCTGTTAATGGAGGCGTGGGGGAGTGGGTGGGTTGTATCTACTGATAAAATGTACCTTCATGAAAATTTAAAGTTTGAAGTAAGAAGTGATGCCCCAACAATTGTAAATCTTTGTGAAGAATGTTTGAAATTCTGCTGCCTCATATTTACCTACTTGCATGTTTACATCCATTTTTGCTGTCTCCATAACTACGTAACTATTGCTGTACATCAAAGAAAAAAGAAAGTGTGTGAAGCATTTTGCGGCATTCTGATATGATAGGGCATTATATTAATCAGTCTTGCGAAGATAAGCAGGAAACATAGAAACATCAGCCAGGATTCGGCTATTCAGCCTCTCGAGTCTGTTCTGCCATTCAATTAGATCATGGTCGATTTGTACCTTTTCTCTCTATTTGCCTCCTTTTATTCTATATCTCTTCATAACAAAAGTCTTGAAAATTTCAATTAACCTAGCATCCACATCTGTTTGGGGAGCAAGTTCCAGATTTCTACTATCCTATGTGGGGGATAAATGCTTCCTAAATGGCTTAGAACATAAGAATTAGGAGCAGGAGTAGGCCATATGCCCCTTCAAACCTGCTCCGCCATTCAAAAAGATCATATCCCTTGATTTCCCTATTGTGCGGACATCTCAATATCCGAATAGATATTTTAAAATATACTGAATGAAAAAGCCCTAATGCACTGCTCAGTTGTTTATGACAACTGCTGCCACTCAACACCTAACTTGCTCATCTGACTTTTCATCTGCCAAGTTAGACAGCTAGGTATTAACTAGCAGGTGCGTGTTAAAATATTAGCTATCCAATACTTGGTATACCATAACTGATGTTCCGAATTGGCATGGTGTCAGCTGACGCCAATCTTCTACTCCCCATTGATTTCTATTCAGTTAATTCTGAGAATACGAAAAGATTAGGAGAGAAGTCAAAAAAACAATTAGGGAGGCAAAGAGGAACTATGAAATTAAATTATCAAGGAACATAAAACAAAATAGTAAAATATTTTATAGGCACATCAATAAAAAAAAAGGTTGGGATAGGAATAAGGCCATTAAGGGATAGACAGGATAATACCATAGGTAACGATAGAGAGATGGCAGAAATATTAAATAATTATTTTGCTTCAGTATTTACCAGGGAGATAGAACAGGTGCACATGACATTGGATGATGAGATAAATGCATTTAACAATTTTTAAAAAGGGGATATATTAAATAAACTAATCAAACTCAGAGGATCAAACCCCTGGTCCGGATGGATTGCATCCACGCATTTTAAAAGAATCTAGGGAAGAGATAGCAGAGGCATTACTACGCATATTTAATAATTAGTTAGAAAAAGGTGTAGTGGCAGAGGACTGGCAGATAGCTAACGTAATACCGATATTTAAGAAGGGGGATAGAACATGTCCAGGGAATTATAGACCAGTCAGCTTAACATTGGTGGTAGGAAAAATAATGGAATTCCCTACTAAAGGAGAAAATAGAAGAACATCTAGAAACCCAAAATATAATGAATAGCATGGATTTCAAAAGGGAAAATCTTGTTTGACCAACCTTATTGAATTTTTTGAAGAGGTAACAGAGAGTAGACAATGGTAATGCAGTAGATGTAATTTATCTGGATTTTCAAAAGGCCTTTGTTAAGGTACCCCATAATAGACTGATAAACAAGGTCAGAGAATGTGGAGTCAGGAGACAAGTAGCAGAATGGATAGCTAGCTGGCTTCAGGACAGAAAGCAGAGAGTAGGTGTAAAGGGTAGCTATTCACAGTGGCAGAAGGTGGGTAGTGTTCCACAAGGATCAGTGCTGGGACCACTGTTGTTCACAATTTATATTAACGATTTAGACTTTGGAATCAAAAACACAATTTCTAAATTTGCAGATGACACCAAATTGGGGGGGGGATAGTCAATACTGAGGAGGACTGCAACAAATTACAGGAAGACATTAATAAACTTGCAGAATGGGCATATAATCGGCAAATGCAGTTCAACACAGATAAATGTGAGGGATTACATTTTGGTAGGAAGATTAGGGAGGTCACTTATCACTTGGAGGGTGTGAGTCTAGGTGGGGTAGAGGAACAAAGGGATATCGGAGTACAAATACACAAATCACTAAAAGTTGCGACACAGGTTAGCAAGGCCATAAAAAAGGCAACCCAAGCACTATGGTTTATTTCTAGAAGTATAGAATTGAAAAGTCAGGAAGTTATACTGAACTTGTATCGAACCTTGGTTAGACCACACTTGGAGTACTGCGTACAGTTCTGGTCGCCATATTATAAAAAGGATATAGAGGCACTGGAGAGGGTGCAGAGAAGGATGATACCAGAAATGCGAGGGTATACATATCAGGAAAAGATGAACAGGTTGGGCCTCTTCTCTTGAAAAAAGGCTGAGGGGTGACCTAATAGAGGTCTTTAAAATTATGAAAAATGTTGATAGAGTGGATACAGAGAAAATGTTTCCACTTGTGGGGAAGAGCATAACTGGAGGCCATCAATATAAGACAGTCACCAAGAAATCCAATAGGAAATTCAGAAGAAACTTCTTTACCCAAAGAGTGGTGAGAATGTGGAACTCACTACCACAGGGAGTGGTTGAAGCAAATAGTATAGATGCATTTAAGGGTAGACAAGCATATGAGGGAGAAGGGAATAGAGGGTTATGCTGATAGATTTAGATGAGGAAAGACGAGAGGAGGCTCGAGTGGAGCATAAACGCCGGCATGGACTGGTTGGACCAAATAGCCTGTTTCTGTGCCGTATATCCTATGTAATCCACATGTACATTGACTTTATGAAGTGGCTCCTAGCTTCTGCAAAACCATGCTTTCCTGACCTTGTGGTTTTTGTAGTGTTACTACATATAATGTCCATGATGCGGAGATGCCGGTGTTGGACTGGGGTGGACAAAAGTGAGAAGTCGCACAACACCAGGTTATAGTCCAACAGTTTTATTTGAAATCACAAGCTTTCGAAGCTGCTGCTCCTTCGTCAGGTGAAGTGAAGGAATACAAATCGGCGAAGCATATATAGACAGAGAACAATGCCTGTGCAGCGTACAATGTCAGACGACTACAGTTAATCTTTCTGACTGAGGTGTGATAAAAAAAAATTTTTTTATCAGGGGCCTGTAACTTTCTGTGAAGCCTACAATTCATGGTCTTCCTAGAGACTTGTTACCTGAAGAGACGAAAATCTACAACTCGCAGCAAACACCTATGCCAATAATTGCCAGCAGACGGAGTATAGAGAATTCGCTGTATCATTCTCAGCAGATAAACTAGACTGTAAAAGTAATGAGCAAGTTTGTGTTTTCTTAGTGTTTCAGAACAAGGCAGGGCATGAACTTTGGAACTGGAACCTTTTTGAGGTATGATTTGAAATGAAAATTTTAAAAAGAGAAAAGCTCTGTCACATGCAGAGAAAGGAAAAATGCATTAAAAGCAAAAAATATTGGATATAATGAGAGAAAACATACATCTGTTCAGAGAGATTTGAATTAAATTACCAGTAAGCAGTGTGTGTGTTGACTACAAGCAGCTATTGCAGTAATCAGCTGGAAATGTCTTTCATTCTTTAGCAGGTTGAGAGAGGCTGTGCACCACATTAAAACGAGGTTGTTGATTTAAAATTAACATTACATGGTATAGCTCGTCATAAAACAGCATAACTACTGACTTATCATGGGATCGCTACAGGAGATCTGCTATTCATGCAATATAATCTACATATTTTGTTTGAAATAATTTTTGTTTTAAATACATCAGCCTTCTGATTACTTCATAGGGGGTTGTGTGTGATCTACATGCTATGATGTAACATGTTGCAACATCTACTGTACTGAGACTTCTTTTGATAGCAGAAAATGAGGCAATACTACGAGCATACGGAATTGAGGGAAGAAAAGACCAGCTGGTCCATCAAGCCTGCCCCACAATCCTGATGGCTGGAACATCGTGACTTACATTTTATATGCAGTGTAGCATATAGTCATGTGAACAATTTAAATTAATATTGTGAAATGAATAGTAATCCAACTGATTTGTTCACCAGTAAAACCTGAAAGTTATAGTTCCAAACTTTGTTTAATAGCCTTGTTTTTTTTATTTTGTGACTATTTCTTTATAAAGGTGTCAGCTGTGGCTTAGTGGCAGTACTCTTGCCTCAGAGTCAGAAGGTCGTGGGTTCAAGCCCCAATCCAGAGACTTGAGCACATAATCTAGGCTGACACTCCAGTGCAGTACTGTGGGAGCGCTGCACGGTCGGAGGTTCTGTTTTCCGGCTGAGACGTTAAACCGAGGCCACGTTTGTCCTCTCAGGTGCACATAAACAATCCCATGGCACTATTTTGAAGAAGAGCAGGGCGTTCCCCTGGTGTCCTGGCCAATATTTATCCCTCAACCAACATTACTAAAACAGATTAGTCATTATCACATTGCTATTTGTGGGAGCTTGCTGTACGTAAATTGGGTGCCGCATTTCCTACATTACAACAGTGACTGCACATCATTGGCTGTAAAGTACTATGGGATGTACTGAGGTGAAAGGAACTATATAAATGCAAGTCTTTTATAAAGGTTTTTTTATACTTAAAATAATTTTCATAAACTTCCTACAGACTAAATCAACATTTTCTACAGATTTTCATTACCTTTGGTAATGAAGAGAAGCTATAAATGAATGAGACATTTTCCATTTAGTGTGCTACATAAAATTAGATTTCTTAAAGAAACTGTAATAGTATGTTGTAATCTGCTCCACTATATATTTTTTTAATAAATGTTTGTCTCAGCATATCGTATAGGAAATTATGTGACAAGACCATGACTCATTGAAAGATTGCAGGACTGAAATTGCTTTGGGAACTTGCACAATATTTCTGTTACTGGGTCACAAGATGATAACATGAAAATGACGTACAGGAAAAGACCAGCAGGTGCATCGAAGTTGTCCCATACAGTCACGTTGCAATTAAGTGTCATGACTCATAATGCTCCCACCCACCAACAGCCATATAATTTTCTGGGAGGGCCAAAAAAAAGAGCTGGGAAGTCTCAGATTTTATCTTGCTCTTTCTTGGAAACATGGGAAAGATCGGAGATATTTTCCAAAGGTTATTGCATGTTCTGAGAACCCAGGTTTTATATTTTTTTTGTAAAGAGTGTATTTCTGCATTCATAAAAGGGAAGGATGTTCGTAATGAGCAATGGGCCACTGGCGCCCCTTGTCATCATTAATCACGTTAGTGTAGTGGTAATGTCACTGGGCTAGTAATCCAGAGTCCTGGACTAATGATCGAGAAACATGAGGTCAAATCCCACCACGGCAGCTGGGGAATTTAAATTCAGTTAATTAAATAAATCTGGAATAAAAAGCTACTATCAGTAATGATGACCATGAAACTATCGGATTGTCATTAAAAACCCATCTGGTTCACTAATGTCCTTTAGGGAAGGAAATCTGCCGATATGTGACTCCAGACCCACAGCAATGTGATTGACTCTTAACTGCCCTCTGAAATGGCCTAGCAAGCCACTCAGTTGTAACAAACCGCTACGAAACATAAGAATGAAACCGGACGGACCACCCGGCCTCAGCATCGGCTACGGACATGGCAACGGCACACCCAGCCCAGTCGACACTGCAAAGTCCTCACCAACATCTGGGTACTTGTGCCAAAATTGGGAGAGCTGTCCCACAGACTAGTCAAGCAACAACTTGACATAGTCATACTCACAGAATCATACCTTTCAGCCAATGTCACAAACTCATCCATCACCATACCTGGGTATATCCTGTCCTGGTGGCACAGTGGTATACAGTCGGGAAGGAGTAGCCCTGGGAAGTTTCATATCAAGCATAGGCAAGGAAACTTCCTGCTGATTACCACCTACCGCCCTCCCTCAGCTGATGAAACAATACTCCTCCATGTTGAACACCGCTTAGAAGAAGCACTGAACAGTAGCAAGGGTACTCTGGGTGGGGGACTTGTATGTGTAGCATCACTACTGGCCGAGTCCTGAAGGAAATAACTGCAAGTCTGGGTCTGCGACAGGTGGTGAGAGAACCAACACGAGGGGAAAAACCTACTTGACCTCATCCTCACCAATCTACCTGTCGCTGATACATCTGTCCATGTCCACAGTCATTGTGGAGACGATGTTCAGCCTTCACACTGAGGACACCCTCCATCGTGTTGTGTGGCACTACCACCGTGCTAAATGGGATAGATTCAGAACAGATCTAACAGCTCAAAACTGGGCATCTGTGAGGCAGCAGCAGAATTGTATTCCACCTCAATCTGTAACCTCATGGCCTGGCATATCCCTCCCTCTACCATTACCACCAAGCCAGGGGACCAACCCTGGTTCAATAAGGAGTGTACAGGAGCAGCACCAGGCGTACCTGAAAATGAGGTGCCAACCTGGGGAAGCTGCATCACAGGACTACATGCATGCTAAAAAGCGGAAGCAGCATGCTATAGACAGGGCTAAGCGATCCCACAATCAGCGGATCAGATCAAAGCTCTGCAGTCCTGCCACATCCAGCCGTGAATGTTGGTGGAACATTAAGCAACTAACGGGAGGAGGAGGTTCCATGAATATTCCCATCCTCAATGATGGTGGAGCCCAGCACGTGAGTGCAAAAGACAAGGCTGAAACGTTTGCAACCATCTTCAGCCAGAAGTGCCAAGTGGATGATCCATATCGACCTACTCCTGTGGTCCCCACCATCACAGAAGCCATTCTTCAGCCAATTCAATTCACTCCACGTGATATCAAGAAACGGCTGAGCGCACTGGATACAGCAAAGGCTATGGGGCCCGACAACATCCCGGCTATTGTGCTCCAGAACTAGCCGCACCTCTAGCCAAGCTGTTCCAGTACAGCGACAACACTGGCATCTATCCGACAATGTGGAAAACTGCCCAGGTATGTCGTGTCCACAAAAAGCAGGGCAAATCCTTTTGGGGGAGTGAGTTCCAGATTTCCACTACCCTCTGCGTGGGGAAAAAAAAGTTCTTCCTGATTTCACTCCTAAATGGCCTTGCTCTAATTTTAAGATTGTCCTGGAATTCTCCACCAGAGGAAATAGTTTATCAGTATCCACCCTATAGAATCACACTATCATTTTAAGCACTCTGATTACATAACCCCTGAACCTTCTAAACTCAAGGGAATGCAAGCCAAGTTTAATCAATCTACGCCTCTAGCCAAGCTGTTCCAGTACAGCTACAACACTGGCATCTACCTGACAATGTGGAAAACTTCCCAGGTATGTCCTGTCCACAAAAAGCAGGACAAATCCAACCCGGCCAATTACCGCCCCATCAGTCTACTCTCAATCATCAGCAAAGTGCTGGAAGGTGTCATCGACAGTACTATCAAGCGGCACTTACTCACCAATAACCTGCTCACTGATGCCCAGTTTGGGTTCCGCCAAGACCACTCGGCTCCAGACCTCATTACAGCCTTGGTCCAAACATGGACAAAAGAGCTGAATTCCAGAGGTGAAGTGAGAGTGACTGCCCTTGACATCAAGGCAGCATTTGACCGAGTCTGGCATCAAGGAGCCCTAGTAAAACTGAAGTCAATGGGAATCATGGGGAAAACGCTCCACTGGCTGGAGTCATACCTAGGACAAAGGAAAATGGTTGTGGTGGTTGAAGGTCAATCATCACAGCCCCAGGACATCGCTGCAGGAGTTCCTCAGGTCAGTGTCCTAGGCCCAACCATCTTCAGCTGCTTCATCAATGACCTTCCCTCCAACATAAGGTCAGAAATGGAGATGTTCGCTGATGACTGCACAGTGTTCAGCGCCATTCGCAACTCCACGGATAATGAAGCAGTCCATGCCCGCATGCAACAAGACCTGGACGACGTTTAGGCTTGGGCTGATAAGTGGCAGGTAACATTCGCGCCACAGAAGTGCCAGCCAATGACTATCTCCAACAAGCGAGAGTCTAACCACCTCCCCTTGACATTCAATGGCATTACCATCGCCGAATCCCCCACTATCAACATCCTGGGGGTCACCATTAACCAGAAACTTACCTGGACCAGCCACAAAAATACTGTGGCAACAAGAGCAGGTCAGAGGCTAGGTATTTTGTGGCGAGTGTCTCACCTCCTGACTCCCCAAAGCCTTTCCACCATCTACAAGGCACAAGTAAGGAGTGTGATGGAATACTCCCCACTTGCCTGGATGAGTGCAGCTCCAACAACACTCAAGAAGCTCAACACCATCCAGGACAAAGCAGCCCGCTTGATTGGCACCTCATCCACCACCTTAAACATTCACTCCCTCCACCACCAGCGTACCATGGCTGCAGTGTGTACCATCTACAAGATGCACTGCAGCAACTCGCCAAGGCTTCTTCGGCAGCACCTCCCAAACTCGCGACCTCTTCCACCTAGAAGGACAAGGCCAGCAGGTGAATGGGAACACCACCACCTCTAAGTTCCCCTCCAAGTCACACACCATCCTGACTTAGAAGTATATCGCCGATCCTTCATCGTTGCTGGGTCAAAATCCTGGAACTCCCAACCTAACAGCATTGTGGGAGTACCTTCACCACACAGACTGCAGCGGTTAAAGAAGGTGGCTCACCACCACCTTCTCATGGCCAATTAGGGATGGGCAATAAATGCTGGCCTTGCCAGCGACGCCCACATCCCATAAACAAATTTTTAAAAATGCCAAGATTAGGTATAGTGCAGCCAAATGTAAAGTAAAGCTCCTCTTGTTCTGCCCCAGCTGGATTTAAATATATATATATTTCTCTCACTAGATATTGTTGTGTCTGGTTGCAAATGACTATAATTTGTGCTGAATTGTGGACACACAGTAGCCAATTGTTGGCATTTTGCGTTGATCACTAGCCCCATCAAAGTTCCTCAGTTTCCCAATCTGCCAAATAATCCACTGTTGCCAAGAGTTACTGAAGCTCTATTCCACATGGCAGGCACAAAGATAATAAGCATCTTGAAATCCAATGTCATTAAAAGGAATCTAACTTATTCAGTCATCTTGAAGAAGTGGCCCTGGTTGTAGGCCTTTATTCAGGGCTGCTTTTCAGTTGTATGTTTTTTCTTCAGGTTGTCAGATTTTTGGGGGGCTTGTGTCAGCTTTGTTGAAGCTATTTGTCAGATTTTCTGAGTTTTGTAGGTTGGCCCATACACTTTCTGGCTTTAGAATCTGCACGCCTCAGTAAAGATTCTTCAATCTGACTGGTTGAAGAGACTCACAGTTGCTTGTCCTGTTCCTACAAGTTCCAGGTCCCCTGTAAAGGGTGCCGCGCTGTATCGGACTCCCAAGGACCGTAAATTGCTGCGCAAAAGCCCACAAGAAGTCTGTGGGCAACTGTGAGTGTAATGAACAGCAAGCACCATTCGTTCGCCACTGACCACACAGTCCAAGCCATAGTTATTCATATCACTAGATAATATCACAAATGAGTTAAATTCGCAACAAGAGGGCGCATCAGCACATAAAATGACTAAGCAAAGGAAATAGTATATAATCACAAATATATTTGTTCGTCAATATAATGGCCCAAAAATTAGTGCCGCTACGCGAGAGTACGCACTGTGTACTCTCGCGTATTCTGTCTCCAATTGCCGGTTTTCTGCATGCACTGCGCATGCGCTGAAAACCGGCACTTGGTGAATTCAAAAGGGGGCGGTTCCTAGGTGAACCGCGTGCGTGCTACAGGCTGCGCGCACGCAGTGCACTTAGTGCTTTGGACGCGCAGGTAAGCATGGAAGATTTTAGACATAAAGAAAGGAGGTGTAAGACCCTCTTTTAACAAGGTAAGTACTTAATTAAGTATTATTTTGAATTTTTTTTAACAGGTATATCTTTTTTAGAGACTTTAAAGACAGGTAAGTTTATTTTTATAACTTTTTAAAAGATTTTAAATTTTTTCAAAAATTTAATTTTTTGTTTAAAATGGTTAATTTATTTAACTATACTTATTTTATTAATGTGATGGTTTTTTTTAAAATTTAATTGAGGTTTAGCTGTTCTTTTGGGGGGGTATAGTATTCATAGCTTTCACAGCCGTGCTATGAAAGCTATGAATGAAAGATGGTGTGCTGCCATTGGCTCTAACTGAGTCACGTGATCCCACAGCTCGCACGAATTAACTGCGCCTGTGGGATACGAAAGCCCAGCACAGCTGCTGTCCAGAACATCAAGTTCGTGCGAGCTCGGACTGAAAAAGCCAGCGCGCAGTGATAGATCGCGGGGAGGCCTTACCCTCGCACGAAGGCTCACTCACGAATTTTTGGGCCAATATTTTGTGTAATAATCTCTCTTGCCAAAGCAATTTGCAGAGGTCAATAACATGTTTGTAGTTATTGCTTAGAAACTAAAGGAAGGAAGAAAAAAATCAGTGAACGAGTTATCTGACCCTAGTTTTGCACGCTACTCAGTGACTGTTTGTAAGGTAGTTTTGATTGAAAGGTTGGCATCTTACAGTGCAATTATACCACCTGCCTTGTGTCACTGTAAAGGGATTTTTGCTTCATAGCAATAAAAATTAACAGTTTAACTCCTGAGTCAACTTCTGGTCTAACTCCTTAGAGGGAACAATACGAGATCCTCCCTTCCCCACCCACTCCCTCAGAGGACGCAGTCTTAATCCAAACCTGCCAGACTGTATTGAAAGAGTCCCTTGGATCACCAGGACATGTCTATTATTTTACACAGACTTGCTTTAAATGTTGTGAGAAAGTGGGTGCTCCCGATGCACGATCAAAACATTTAAAATTTAGCAACCATGAGGGGATCTTGATAATTCAATTGGGCGCCAGGCAGCAAAACCAGGTCAGTTGTGGCTGGAACCAGTTCTGTAGTTATTGGTCTCACCAACATGATTGAGGTTTTTTGAAGAAGAGATTAAAACAGAAGATGAAGGAAGTCCAGTGACTATTGTCTACTTGGATTTACAGAAAGTTTTGGATAAAATTCCTTGTAAATTGCTATTAGGAAAAACATAAGAAGTTGTGGTATTATTGGGAAATAGTGGAATGGATTGGGAATTGGTTGAAATGTATAAAGCAAGGGAGATTATTAACGGAAAGGTTTCAGTTGAGGCCAGATAATATGGAGCCTCCTAGTACTATGTGCTGGCTCTTACTGTTCACTATTTTGAGGAGTCCATTGATTGCACAATTAGTAATTTGCAGATGATATGAAAATATGTGCAAGTTAACAATAGAACAAGATTACAAGGTGATTTAGAGAAGTTAAATGAAAGGGCTCGTAAAAGAGATCATAGAATGATAGAAATCACAGAAGGGAAGATCATTCAGTCCATTGCGCCTGTGCTGATGCTAGCTCTTCAACTGGACCAATCTACTCTGATCCCAGTTCCCTGTCCTTTCTCCATATCCTCTTGTATTCTTTTCAAATACCCAACCAGTTCCGTTTTAAGCGATATTTTAGTCTCTACATCAATAACCAGTTGTGGTTAAGCATTTCATGCTTTAATAACCCTCTGTGCAAAATCTTACAGTTCCCCCTTCTAGTGATAATCTGCACCACACTGCTCCCTTATTACTGATTTGTCAACTAGTGGAAATGGTCGTTTATTATTTACTCTCTCAATATCTTTCATAATTTTGAAAACCTCTGTTAGATTCCTACACGCCAGTTCCAGTGAGGGAAAAAAACAATACTTTCAGGTCTTCGATCATAACTATAACTTCCCACTCTTGGTATCATTCTTGTAAATCTTTGCCTTACCCGTTTCATGGTTTGAATGGGATGCATGCTATATTACAACTGTGGCCTAACCAGTCTTGTACAAATTCAACATCGCTTTTTTTGCTTTTACACTACAGGTTGAGCGTCCAAAATCCGGAGTTCCAGAATCCAGAATGTTCCGGAATCCAAACTCCGGGACAATTGGTGGCAGGGTCGTCCGGAATCCGTAAAATGTTCCGGAATCTGGAACTCCGGATTTTGGACGCTCAACCTGTACTTCAAAAAGCCATTAACTTTTGTTGTCTTTTTTGAAAAATCCTATGAAAAATGCGAATGATGCAATAAAACTTTAGTGTTGTGTTCTATCCTCCTTAATCTGCACAGCTCCACTAAGTGTTTCCACCAGGCTGCGGCCACGGCACCACGCCGCCCTGGTGGCCTAGTGTGGGCCATCGGATGCCCTGCAGAGCTCGCAGCGTCCCTCCCCTTTAACAGAAGGGGAGGGGCGGAGAAACACGTCAGCGCTACGCGGAGCGGCCCAGGCATTTCCGGACTCGGAACGTGTTTCTGATGTCCGAAGTCCGGAAACGCCCGAGCCCAGGTTGCGATATTTCCGGACTTCGGACATCAGAAACACGTTCCGAAGTCCGGAAAAACACGAAAACCGGCTCGGCCTCGGTCCCGAGGTTGCCGGATCCAGGACGCTCAACCTGTATAAGTAAAACCAAAACCAAAACCTATTTGCTATTTTTATTTAAATATCTTCCATTGCGGGTGCACTTCTTGATCGGCCATTTTCCAGTCATTAATCTGAACTAGGTCCTCTTTCACCCCATTGAAATTAGTTCATTTCTAGTCCAACACCTTTATTTTTGACTCCTCCTTTTGTTTTCAATGTCATTTAATGCAGAGTGATATTGCATTATCCACAGGCAACTCAAGCCATTTCTATCCTGTTAAATGCAGTAACCATGTGAGAAAGAGAGTTGGGTAGTCATTAAAGGCTCACAGCAATGTGGGATTATAAGAAAAGCAAAGGAAATCGGATTTAAGGAAGCCTTACTAGATAATATATAAAACTAAGATCTATGATTTTAGCACACCTGCACTTGGATTATTGTGCCTGGATGAGTGCAGCTCCAACAACACTCAAGAAGCTCGACATCATCCAGGACAAAGCAGCCCGCTTGATTGGCACCCCATCCACCACCTTAAACATTCACTCCCTCCACCACCGGCGTATCGTGGCTGCAGTGTGTACCATCTACAAGATTTACTGCAGCAACTCACCAAGGCTTCTTCGGCAGCACCTCCCAAACCCGCAACCTCTACCACCTCGAAGGACAAGAGCAGCAGGCACATGGGAACACCATCACCTCCAAGTTTCCCTCCAAGTCACACACCATCCTGACTTGGAAATATATCGCTGTTCCTTCATCGTCGCTGGGTCAATATCCTGGAACTCCCTAACAGCACTTTGGGAGTACCTTCACCACATGGACTGCAGCGGTTCAAGAAGGCGGCTCACCACCACCTTCTCAAGGCCAATTAGGGATGGGCAATAAATGCTGGCCTTGCCAGCGATGCCCACATCCCAGGAACAAAAAAAAAAGTTTGTATCCTGACATCTGGTGATGGGTGTTGAGACCCTAGAGTGAAAGCACAGAAGGAGAATGTGGACGATAGCTAAACTTGGTTCCAAGGTGCATTGGTAGAGTGTCAGGTTACATGCCAGAAATTATTTTCTTCAAAAGCAAAATACTGCGGATGCTGGAAATCTGAAATTAAAACAGAAAATGCTGGAAATACTCAGTAGGTCATGCAGCATCTGTGGAAAGAGAAACAGTGTTATTGGGCCAAAAATTCGGTCCTTGCCGGGTGAGTACGCACTGTGTACTCACCCGTAAGGCGTCCTGAAGTGATGGTTTCCTGCATGCACTGCGCATGCGCGGGAAACCGGAACTTCCGGTCTGGTGAAGGGGGCGGTTCATAGGTGAACCGCGTGCGCGGTAGAGGCTGCGCGCACGCAGCAAACTTAGGTTTTTTTTCAGGTTTCTACGGGAGGGTAAGTATTGAAGAACCTACGCTTTTAAAAAGGAGGCGCAGGACCCGTTTTCAACAAGGTAAGTGGTTAATTAATTATAATTTAAAACATTTTTCAACAGGTTTATCTTTTTTAGATACTTTAAAGAAAGGTAAGTTTATTTTTAGCACTCTTAAAAAGTATTTTAATTTTTTCAAAAATTAAAATTTTTGTTTAAAGTAGTTAATTTATTTAACTTATAGTTATTTTATAAATGTGATGGTTTTTTAAAAATTATTTGAAGTTTAGGTGTTGTTTTGGGGCCGATTTCAATTCATAGATTTGACAGGTCTTCCTGTCAAATCTATGAATGAAAGATGGTCTGCTGCCATTGGCTCTCCATGGCCCACGTGATCCCAGGGGATGCATTACACTAACTACGCCCCTGGGACATGCAAGCACTGCGCGCCGGCACTTGGAGCAGGCCCAGGAGCTGAAGTTCCCGTGGGCCCAGAGGTCAACGGCAGGCGCGGTAGGTAAGTGCGCGCGCGATCCTTACCCCCGCGGCAAGCCTGAGAGGCGAATTTCAGGGCCAATGTTTCAGATCGATGACCTTTCGTCAGAACTGGAAAAAAGTTAGAGTGTAACAGATTTTAAGCAAGGGCAGGGAAAGGGGGAGCGGAGGAAAGAACAAAAGGGAAAGTCTGTGATAGGGTGGAAGGCAGGAGAGATTAAATGACAAAAGGTCTGATTGTACAAAGCAAAAGGAGATGGTAATGGGACAAGTAAAGAAACAAAAGATGGGTCTTGAAGAGGTGTAAATGGGTATAGCAGAATCATCAACAACTGGCATCTGGAAAAATAGGGCAGAGATTATGTCAGAAATTGTTGAACTCGATGTTGAGTCCAGAAGGCTGTAAAGTGGCTAGTAAGAAAAGTAATTTCTTCACCTGTTCCATAGGGGGAAAAACCTTTTGTTTGCTACAATCCATTTAAGAGAGGCCTTGACTTAAGTACGTGAGAGAGGAGGACATTGAAGCATATTGGTGGTGTGTGGGACAGTTAAGTATCTAGTACTGTAATTGTGGTTTCCTAGACTTTGAATGTTGGGGAGAAATTTCTCACTTTTCTCCGAAATTGGCCGCAGGCTTTTATCCTTTTATATTTTGCCTTTCCCCAAGCATTAGCATTCCAAATAGTTAAGAAGGATGGTGTTTGAGGTTCACTGTCCACTGGGTGAGCATTCATTGTCTTGATGGTGGTTCTCATCTATTTTGTATGTTTGTAAATTCACTGACTAATTTGCAACAGTGGAATTTCCTGTGAACAATAAGAATAAGTTATTTATTAACATATCTGTCTATCTAAACATACGTCCCATTCTGTCCAACATTGAGCAATGAACCAATATAACTCTGACCAAATTTGATTGAGGTGAACCCATATTTTATCCTGTCCATCCACCATGTGGTCTGATTGCTGCATTGTTTCAAACAGCATGAATGTGAGATAAGTACAAAGGATCTGGTTAAGATAATATTGACTGACATTGAAACTGATGAGAATTTAGTATATTATTTGGAAACGAGGTGGGGGGGTTCAGTTGATGTTTATAAGAACTAGAAAAGTGAATAAACGTTTCAAACTTAATTTGGTGAACATAGACTAGTCCTTGCCAAACCATGAAGTCCATGGCCATCGCAAAGGATTTCAGAAACTGTACAAGTATTGCCTGCATAGGTGCTTCAGTAAAGTAACTAGTGTAATTGTCTGTAAATGTAATGCTCCCATAGAATTAACAGCACAGAAACAGACCATTCAGTCCAACTGGTCTCTGCCGGTATTTATGCTCCACATGCGACTCCTCCCACCCTACTTCATCTAACTCTATCAGCATAACCTTTTATTCCTTTCTCCCTCATGTACTTATCGAGCTTCCCCTTAAATGCATCTTTGGGTAATGATCCTTTTTTTAAAAAAGACATTTTGAGGTCAGTAAAATGTAGCAATTCCTTTGCAAAATATATTTTTTAAATTGTCCATTTTAATTTTTTGATTACAATCCTAGGCCTACTACTGATCAACAAAGAGAGCTGTGAATCCATCACAGGACACCTCAAAGACAAAGAGCCAAACCACTCTTGAGAACAGGGGGCGGGATGGGCAAATGAATGGAAATCTAAAGCCACAAGTATCTTCCAAACACATTTACTAAGAAGTATAGTTTGCAACACAGATTTAAACACTTCTGTTGTCATGGCTCATTAAGTAAATGTATTGTCCAGTGTGCAACTGATCCATACAAACCATGGGAGTTCTTGGGTTTGATCCTTGGTCTGTGCTAAGTTAGCGTTCTTGCTGGGATAGTAGTAAGGTTGCTAGAATCGGTCTCAGCTCCCTGGATTAAGGGGGTAAAAATCAGCCACTCTTACATCTGATCACTATCCAGATGGCCCTTGCTGTAAGTACAGTGAGAACAGTGAATTTAGCTGCAATGAACTCCACAATAAAACATCTTGCTGACACTTATTGTTAGGACTCAAGTTGAACAAATAGACTGATTCTAACCCGTCGAATTTCTGCATGATATGGGAAAAATTTTGGCTCGGGCATCAGGACACCTGTGGGTCAGCCAGCCCGTTACCTGGTTTGTAATTCTCTGAGACTGGTGCTAGTGAGAGAAGAGAATCTGTGATCCTACCAGGAGACGATGATCTTGTCATCCACCACTGCACGGCAAAGGTTTTAAAGAGGCTTTCAATGGAAGGGAAGGAAATAATAAGGTTCAGGAAAAGAGTTCCAAAGAGCATAACCTTGAGTCTGTAAATACATTCATCTACACTGAGGGCAGGGGCAGACCAGAATTTGAATAAAAACTGTTGAATTTTATTATTAGATCAATAAATGCAGCTGCAATTTACCAAAAGGAAATGAGCCCGACAAGGAGGGCTTCCTTCTGTGCTGTATCATTCCATGATTCTAAGAACTCTCAATAAGCTGGATTCCATCCTATTTAAGCTCTTACCAGGAGCATCAGCATAATGCAGACTGTTAGCAGTCTAGCTACTTATACATATCTGTATTACTAATTCAGTTTGTACACCACAAAGTGTTAAACTGCTACCTGACACACACGCATTTGTAATCGTTTACTTATTGCACTACAATTTCACAACACTGTTAACAATTACAGAAATTAGATGCAATACAGAAACAGAACAACAAATGCCAACAGCCACTGAAACCACTAAATAATTCCTTCCTCAATTTGTCTTTCTTACGACAAACCCAGTGCTCTTTGGAAAAGTTGCCAGCAATGTTTCTTTACTCTCTCAACTTACTCTTTGTTCGAGAGGTCATTTGAAATAGGATGTTTTTAATTCTCTATGACAATAGAAGACAAAGAGCGGAACCATCAATTCATGTAAAATGTTATGTCTGCATTATTGTCTTTGTACAATTCACCCGCATTACAAATCCATTATATCCAGAGAGCAAGTTTTAACTGTTCATTTACTGAAACAGTGAGAACAGTCACTGATATTTTTATCTCTCCCATTTCTCCTCCACTTTCACCCCTCCCCTCCTCTCCTGAAGGAGCACGGTTTCATGGTACATGGTAACCTCCGCTACCTCATCCAAGTGGCCGTTGTTCATGCCGACTGCACATTTGACCCGGCTATCCAGCAGTAGGGACAGTTCACGCCACTTGTGGATGTCTATTTTTAACAGGGGTCGCTGTAGAGTGATCAAGAGTGGGGATAATGGCTGATTTTTCCTTTTTTTTAAACTCAGGGATCTCTCTCTCTCTCTTAGGCAGTCCCTCGGAACCGAGGATGACTTGCTTCCACATTAAAAATGAGTTCTCAGGTGACTGATGAGTCCAATGTGGGACCTACAGTCTCTGTCACAGTTGGGGCAGACGGTGGTTGAAGGGGCGGGTGGGTGGGGTGCTTGGGTTGACATGCGTTCCTTGTGCTGCTTGCACTTGGCTTCCGCTTGCTCCCGGCAAAGAGACTCGAGGTGTTTGGCGCCTTCCCAGATGCTTCTCCTCCACTTTGTGCGGTCTTGGGCCAAGGATTCCCAGGATACTGAGGCCATTGTCAACACCCTTACCACTGCCCCAGCTGAGATCAGCTAATCCAAGCACAGACCAAAGATCAAACCTTGGACCTTCCTTGTTTGTTCTCTCAAGGATGGAGACTCTGGCTCGCAAAGGTACGCTTCTGATCTCGGCTGGTTTTCCAACCTCCAGATCATTAAAATAATGATGGTCCATTGAACAGTGCAGCTGGAGGGAGCAGGTGGATTGCAGCGGCAGGCTTTGGAGGCCTGAAGGAACTTGCTGATAGATACTGTGATGGCAGAAGATGTCCCAAAAGAAACTTGAAAGTAAACATTAAAAGCACTTAAGCTATGCAATCTATCACTCCTCAGACAATTGCATTGGCTTTTGGGTCATTTAAACTTTATATTGCCCCTCCATTGCTCATAGCAATCCTGGATCCCAGAGACAAAAAGGTGTCCATGACATCCAGTGTTGCAATGGAGTAAATAAGGGAAAATGCATCTGATAACTTATTGCCAAAAAATGAATATTATTTCAAAATATTTACCCCTAAATGGGCAGATGTATTAAACGTTATCTGTCACTTCCACTGGAAATCCAAGGGTCACAAAATGGGCAGGGAAACAGCAGAGTGCATCCCCAACCCATTTCATGCCCCTGCTCACTCCAGTTCTGCTGACAAAACAGTGGAGGGAAGCAAGAAATCCTGGTCTCCACCGATGTGCTACTGGGACTTATGCTAATTAGATTTTTTTATCATATCTGAAAACTAAAGCTGTTGAAAAGAACTGTGAATCTTAAATACAATTATTAAGTTTAATGCATTTTTTGACACCGCCTGCCACTATAACAGCTACAGGATATATACTTGAACCCCTTGAAAGGTTGATTTGAGTTTTACAATAGATACTGACCATATTATTTCCACATTATCCACCCTATGGTATTAAAAAGTGCAAAAATTGCAGATACATTAGTTATCATTTTCCAAACCTCTCTAGATTCAGGAATTGTGCGTGACTGAGCACCTGGACAAGTATGAGCTGATCATATTTTAATGGTGAAAGATGAGGAACTGTGGAGGAGCAAAGGGATATAAACGGTGGATAGCAAAGGTGTCCAGTTTAAACTATTGAAAGCTTGTGCAAATGTGCAGGAAGTAATCAAAAAGGCTAATAGTGAAGAAGTGATGCCTCAGTTGTACAGAGCCTTGGTCAGTCCCTATCTGGAGTGCTGTGCTCAGTTCTGGGCACCAAACCTCAGGAAGGATATATTGGCTTTGGATGGGGCATAGCACAGATTCACCAGAATGATACCAGGACTTAAAGGGTTATATTATGAGGATTGGTTGCATAAACTTGGCTTGTATTCCTTTGAGTTTGGAAGGTTGAGGGGTGATCTAATTGAGGTGTTTAAAATGATAAAGGGATTCTAAAGGGTAGATACTATTTCCTCTGGTTGGGAAATCCAGAACAAGAGGACAAGAATCTTAAAATTAGAGCTATGCTCTTCATGAGTGAAATCAGGAAGCACTTTGGAAGCGCAGCGTAAGCTCGAGGAACAGCACCTCATCTTTCGTTTAGGCACGCTACAGCCCTCTGGACTCAATATCGAGTTCAACAATTTTAGATCATAACCTCAGCTCCAATCACATTTATATTTTATTTTTTCCACCCTTTTATTTGCCCCCCCCCACCTTTTTTTTCCTCCTAGAAGCTGGCAGCTGTCCTTCATTCTGCCAGTGGATTTCACACTTCTTTCAGCCTTAATCTGTCACATTAACACCACCTCTAGCCTTGCATATCTCTTAATGTCTCTTAATGTCTCTTCATCTCCCCCTTTGTTCTTTTATCCCCTCCCCCTTTTCCCAGCTTTACTCTGGCCTTAAATCTATTTGATTTCCGGCTCTTCACAGTTCTGACGAAAGGTCATCGACCTGAAACGTTAACTCTCTTTCTCTCTCCACGGATGCTGCCTGGCCTGCTGAGTTTTTCCAGCGTTTTCTGTTGTTATTTTAGCACTTTTTCATGCATAGGTTAGTGGAAATTTAGAATTCTCTCCCCCAAAGGCTGTGGTTGCTGGGTTAATTGAAATTTTTAAGACTGAGATTGACAGATTTTTTTTGTTAGGTAAGGGTATCAAGGGATATGGTGAAAGGCGGGTAAATGGAGTTGAGGTACAGATTGGCCATGATCTAATTGAAGGGCTGAATGGCCTATTCCTGTTCCTATGTGTCCTATGTAAATAGCACAGAAAACAGACTTTGCACTGAGCAAGGATTGGGGCAGGCTAGGAATTGTCAGGGTGAGGGTCAGCTGGGAGAAGATTGTGGCAGTTCAGCATGGGCCGGATTGGGAGGCGTTCGCGTGGTTACAAGTAGAGCAGTAACAGGCAGGGCAGTACAGGATTTTTCAAAAATAAATAGCAGCAGACCTCGAAGCCCCAATCCCCTACAGAGATTAGGCCTGAGAGGCAAAGCAGAATAAGATACATTCCAAACAATTCATGGGTGGGTTGAACTAATTTTTTCCATCTTACTTATATTTTTATATGATTGTTATGTTATACATTATCTTTTTTTAACCTGTGTAAAGTCAGCTGGATGAAGAAAAGAATTGTACTAATAACATTTTCAAAAGCTGTTTCAATCAATTTGATTGGTTTACCTTCTTCTTCTTGCAGTTGCTTATTTTTGATTCATGTTTTTTTCAGCTTCATAGTTAGTTGATGGGCTTCATTCCTATTTGCTGATTAGCATGGTGCCCAGCTGCCCAATGTGATTTGTCACTGTTTTATGAATATGAAACTGGAATCAATTCCTCTTAAGCTAATAGCCACTTGTGGTCATATATCCTATATTCTAATAATTTTTTATGTGGAAAAAAAACTCCTAATCTCTCACTTTATACTTTTGCTATTAATCCTAAATTTATGCCTCATGTTACCTATTCACCAACTAGTAGAACATAACCATTCACTATTTACCTCTCAAACCCTTTCATAATCTTGAGCATTTCCATTAGATATCATCTGAGGGTGTTTCAGTTGAATATAGCCCTAGTTTTGGCCTTGGAGAGGATACTTATCGTCTGCAGTCTGCCCTTCCACAGAGCAGTGGAAACACTGAGCCCCAACCCCATGGGGGTGGCAGTGGAGCAAGGGGAGTGGCACGTGTTGACCTCTCTTAGCACGTTTGCTCCTTCACTACACCCTTAGCCAATACCCAGTGTAGTGCCGGAAATCCAGCTGGACCAGACTACCTCAACAGAAGCCGCAGTGCAACAGTCTGTAGCTGGGCCCTCTCAGGCTCAAGCACCCAGGGATCGCGGCCACGGTCATCTCAAGGCTCCCCGCGTGAGAAACAGGAGCCTTCCGCCAGCTCTGTTGAAGCCACTGGGGGAGCACCTCATAGGGATAGTGGAGTGAGGAAACCTTCTGTTAAGAAAACCACTACAGGTTGAGCACTTGGGTGTCAAAAGGCTTTAGTCCTTCTGTCTATAAATAAATTAATTACCTTTTTCACATTTGGGAGTTTGGTGTCTGCATTGTCATAATGTCACTGATATAGATTGTCTGAATGGTTCGACTGTTCTTTAATGCAAAATGAAGGGAGTGGTGATGGGGGGCCAACAAGGGCTGTTAATGTAGAGTTTCTTTTGGTCATTTTTCAGGTGAGTGGATTGAGCAGGTCATGAAAGCATTGAGGATCAATTGCTCCATTCTGGGCACCACACCTTAGGAAGGATATATTGGCCTTGGAGGGAGTGCAGCGTAGATTTACCAGAATGATACCTCAACTCCAAGGGTTACATTACAAGGAGCGATTACACAAACTAGGGTTTTATTCAATGTTCCCTGTAATTTTTTTTTGCGGCTCATTCAAAATTCCGCGCAGGCGCGGTTTTCTCAATTTAAAAGCCGGCTGCGCGGGACCCCTAGAACGCTGCACGGCTGCGCAGCTTAAAGGGAACATTGGTTGTATTCCCTGGAATTTAGACAGTTAATGGGTGCTTTGATCAAAGTTTTCAAGATATTATGGGGAACTGATAGGGTAGCTAGAGATAAACTATTTCTGCTGGTTGGGGAGTCAAGGGCTAGGGGGCATAGTCTAAAAGTTAGAGCCAAGCCTTTCAGGAGTGAAGTTAGGAAACACTTCTACATGCAAAGGGGGTAGAAGTTTGGAACTCTCTTCCACAAACGGCAGTTGATGCTAGATCAATTGTTAATTTTAAATCTGAGATTGATAGATTTTTGTTAACCAAAGGTATTAAGGGATATGGGCCAAAGGTGGATATATGGAGTTAGGTCACAGATCAGCCATGATCACATTGAATGACGGAACTGGCTCAAATGGGGTTAATGGCCTACTCCTGTTCCTATGTTCCTATGGCCTCTCTGGCTGCCAGGTGTTGTGCTGCCCCTCCTACTTCCGGTTCTTCCTTACCTTCACCCACTTTTTTTTCATCAGATGATGCTTCTTTGTGTTGCTCTGCCTCCGCCAACTCCAATCCTCGTTGCATAGCCATGCAGAATGCAGCACACTACTATGATACGACCCGTTGTGCCTGGGGCATATTGCAGGGAGCTCCCAGACCGATTAAGGCATCGGAACTTAGGCTCATGATGTCAATGGTGTGTTCAATGATGTTCCTGGTGGTCCCATGACCTGTGTTGTTCAGACATGGTGGGGTTATGGAGGAGTGTCAGCAGCCAGGTGTGGCAGGAATTTCCCTTGTCTGCTTGCAGACATCTTTTGACATTTTACATAGAATTACATAGAATAACGTAGAATGCACAACACAGAAATAGGCCATTTGGCCCTACTGGTCTATGCCACTGTTTATGCTCCACGCAAGTCTCCTTCCACCCTACTTCATCTCACCCTATCAGCATAACCTTCTATTCTTTTTACCCTCATGTGTTTATCTAGCTTCTTCTTAAATGCATCTGTGGTATTTGCCTCAACCACTTCTTATGGTAACGAGTTTCACATTCTTACCATTCTTTATGATGCGGAGATGCCGGTGTTGGACTGGGGTGGACAAAAGTGAGAAGTCGCACAACACCAGGTTATAGTCCAACAGTTTTATTTGAAATCACAAGCTTTCTGAGCTGCTGCCCCTTCGTCAGGTGAAGTAAAGGAATACGAATCGACAAAGCATATATAGATAGAGAACAATGCATGTGTAGCGTACAGTGTCAGACGACTATATTTAATCCTCCTGACTGCCTTTCGTCACACCTCGGCAGAGAAACAATCAGGTCAGCCAGGAAGGCACCACATCAAAGACATAGCAAGATACAACTGAGACAATGAGGTGGGGTTACAGGGGGTCTAATGTGTCAAATGCTGCAGTCTGTATGGAAAACGATAAACTTTAAAAAAAATTACTTTTTTTTTACTGGAAATCACATCTGTGAACAAGCCAACGACGACTCGAGTCTGGATGACTCTACGTCATGTATCGTGACATGAACCCTAGATCCCAGTTGAGGCCGTCCTCATGAGTGCGGAACTTGGCTATCAGTTTCTGCTCGATGATTTTGCGTTGTCGTGTGTCTCGAAGGCCGCCTTGGAGAACGCTTACCCGCAGATCCGAGGCTGAATGTCCTTGACTGCTGAAGTGTTCCCCGACTGGGAGGGAACACTCCTGCCTGGCGATTGTTGCGCGTTGTCCGTTCATACGTTGTCTCAGTGTCTGCATGGTCTCGCCGATGTACCATGCTCTGGGGCATCCTTTCTTGCAACGTATCAGGTAGACAACGTTGGCCGAGTCACAGGAGTATGTACCATGTACCTGGTGGGTAGTGTCCTCACGTGTGATGATGGTATCTGTGTTGATGATCTGGCATGTCTTGCAGAGGTTGCCGTGGCAGGGTTGTGTGGTGTCGTGGTCGCTGTTATCCTGAAAGCTGGGTAATTTGCTGTGAACGATGGTACTTCTGAGGTACAACAATCGCCAGGCAGGAGTGTTCCCTTCCAGTCGGGGAACACTTCAGCAGTCAAGGACATTCAGCCTCGGATCTGCGGGTAAGCGTTCTCCAAGGCGGCCTTCGAGACACACGACAACGCAAAATCATCGAGCAGAAACTGATAGCCAAGTTCCGCACTCATGAGGATGGCCTCAACCGGGATCTAGGGTTCATGTCACGATACATGACGTAGAGTCATCCAGACTCGAGTCGTCGTTGGCTTGTTCACAGATGTGATTTCCAGTAAAAAAAAAGTAAATTTTTTTAAAGTTTATCGTTTTCCATACAGACTGCAGCATTTGACACATTAGACCCCCTGTAACCCCACCTCATTGTCTCAGTTGTATCTTGCTATGTCTTTGATTTGGTGCCTTCCTGGCTGACCTGATTGTTTCTCTGCCGAGGTGTGACGAAAGGCAGTCAGGAGGATTAAATATAGTCGTCTGACACTGTACGCTACACATGCATTGTTCTCTATCTATATATGCTTTGTCGATTCGTATTCCTTTACTTCACCTGACGAAGGGGCAGCAGCTCAGAAAGCTTGTGATTTCAAATAAAACTGTTGGACTATAACCTGGTGTTGTGCGACTTCTTACCATTCTTTAGGTTTAAGAAGTTTCTCCTGAATTCCCTATTGGACTTATTAGTGACTAATGTGGAGGTGTGGAATAGTGTGGCCTGGATGAGAGTCTCAGGGTAAAAGCAGCGAAGCAGCTGCCAGTGATACTGGCGCAGACCTGCATGATCCTTCATCAGTGATGACACACCAGTTGGACATTGATAGAATGATAGCCCTTCCTGTTGAGAAAAGCTACTGACTCGTCCTCTGGTGCCCTGTTAGCTACGAGCATACAGTCTATGATGTCCTGTACACGAGGGAAGCCGGCCACTGCTGAAAATGCCACAGCTCTCTCATTCTAGCTGTTGGCATCCATTGAGAAAGTAATGTATTGATTAACTCTGGTTAACAGGACTTTGGTGACCTGCTTAATGCAGCTGTGCACTGCAGACTGGGAGAAGCGGATGATGTGTCCTGTAGCAGCCTGGAAAGAGTCTGCAGCAAAAATGTTCAGGGCAGTGGTGACTTTCACAGCCACTGCAAAGTAAGGTCCCCTGGTCCAGTAGGCAGCAGGTCCTACTGATTTGTCATACTGCTTGTCCGGCATCCAGTGGATGAGAAGAACTTTCCTCCAATTAAATATTGGGAAGAACAAAGTCTTTGGGCTGGATTTTGTCTTGGGGTCGGGTTGGGGTCGTGTAATCCGCATTTCGTGTTTCCCCCCGACTCCAGATTAATGTGGGTGCCTGTTGCAATTTTCACTTAATTGGGCAATTGAGTTGGAGCATGTGGGAACCCATGAACTAATTAGTGTTTTCAGTCTGAAAGTTGCCTCTGATGATGTCATCATTACTGACTGCCTAGTCTCAGAGACTGTTGGTGAGAGAGAGGACTTGCCTGGCTTTTGATGTGAGTGGACCTGGGGGGGGGGGAAGAGAGAGAGAGAGAGAAAAAAAGAGAGAGAGAGAGAGAGAGAGAGAGAAGAATTTTTTGCCAAGTAAGTCCTTCCAGGCAGTCTCTGAAGACATTCAATGCAGCCGCATCAGAGCCAATGTTCAGACCTAATACTACTACTACCACCTTCATCACATCTCCGTTGTAATAGTGGACTTGCAGCCAATAGTCACCGTTGTAATAGTGGACTTGCAGCCAATAGTCAGCTATCCACTTGTGCTCCCGCCAGGTTTCACTGGAGTGTTTCACACCAGGCGTGCTTCACGTCAAAAGAGGGTTAAACTAGCTACAGTGTTTCAAAATGGCATTACAGAGCCAATTTAGAGCTTGTTAAGGGCTTTAATGGCCTCTCCCGCCTCTTGGAGGCGGGACGGAATCAGGAACCCCGCGACTGATTATGTCAAAATTGCATGGAGGCGGGATACGGTTGGAAACCCCGACCCCGCAAATTTAACCCCCCACACGCCTCCAAACCCGACTCCATGGGTCATTCAAAATCCAGCCCTTTGTCTTCGGTCCCCGCCACAAACTCCGTTCCCTAGCCATTGACTCTATCCCTCTCCCTGCCTACTGTCTGAGGCTAAACCAGACTGTTTGCAACCTTGGCATCCTTTTTGACCCTGAGCAGCACTTCTGCCCCATAGCCTCTCCATCACCAAGATCGTCTAATTCCACCTTCATAACATCGATCGTCTCCGCCCCTGCCTCGGCTCATCTGCTGCTGAAATCCTCATCCATGCCTTTGTTACCTCTAGACTTGACTATTCCAATGCTCTCCTGGCCAGCCTCCCACCTTGCACCCTCCGTAAACTTAAGCTCATCCATAACTCTGCCCGTATCCTAGCTCACACCATGTCCCGTTCACCCATCACCTCTGTGATCACTGACGTACATTGGCTCCTGGTCCCGCAGCGCCTCGATTTAAAAATTCTCATCCGTGTTTTCAAATACCTCCCTGGCCTTGCCCCTCCCTATCTCTGTAACCTCCTACAACCCGTTCAGAACCTTGTAATCCTCCAATTCGGGCCTCTTGCGCATCCTTGATTTTAATCACTCCCCCATTGGTAGCCGTGCTTTCAGCTGCGTAGGCCCTAAGCTCTGGAATTCCCTCCCTAAACCTCTCTGCCTCTCTACCTCTCCTCCTTTAAGATGCTCCTTAAAACCTACCTCTTTGACCAAGCTTTTGGTAATCTGTTCCAATATCTCCTTATATGGCTCAGTGCCAATTTTTGTTTGATAACACTTCTGTGAAGTGCCTTGGGACATTTTACTACATCAAAGGCGCTATTTAAATGCAAGTTGTAGTTGTTGTTGGTGTTGCCTGGTGAAACACAGCCTCCTGATACACTGCTCCTCTGAGATCGCCAGGACTCAAGAGGAGTGCCGGGCTGACCGATCGCGGCCGGCACCCCGCAGGAGGAGGCGAGAGGGGGCAGGTGCTGGCAGGCGACCCAAAAAAAAGGCCACCCGGCACCTGCCCTTTAATTTGCGCCGCCCCAGCCGCAAACACGGCACCCTGACCCTGTCGGACATAGTGTCCGGTGTTAGGTCAGGGGGCGTGAACCAAGTTTGTGGCCAGGGCGCAAGCAGGACACTGCGCACGGCGATGATGTCATCGCCGGAGGCGCAGTGCCGTGGGGCACTACCAGCTACTGCCGCCACTAACATCCTGCTGAATTTCGCGGGAGGCATTAGTGGTGCCGTGCTCGGGTGCTAGGTGCTTTGCGTCAGCGCCCCTCGGGGCGCTAACGGGGCGCAAAGCAACCGAATTTTTCCCCCTCTGTTTTTTTGTTATGTTGATTGAGGGATAAATATTGGCCAGGACACCGGGGATAACTCCCCTGCTCTTCTTCAAAATAGTGCCATAGGGTCTTTTATGACCACCTGAGAGAGCAGACGGGGCCTCGGTTTAACGTCTCATCCGCAAGATGCCACAACCTTCTGACTCAGAGGCGAGTGTGCTACCCACTTTTTAAAAATATATTATTTATTGAACATTAAAAACATTTACATCGTGATCATTCCATTGTATCATACAAATCCATTCCGCCACTCTGCACAGCCATTCCTCCACCACATATTAACATCAAAACCTGAAGTTTAATTTGTCCCCCATAACATACACTACTCTATTGTACTTTAAAAATTGATCAGTAATCATGGCTCTGCATAAGGGAAGTGTGCCTGATTATCCCCCCATTATTTAATCTCCAGCCTTTCCCTCCTCTCATGCTCCTTCCCAACTTTTTGGGCAGCTGTTGCTTTCTCCTGCAGCCTCCGGCTCTTTTCCACCTCCTGTTTGAACAATCCCTGCAGTTTCAACCTCTTCCTTACATTAGGTTTGAGCTGAGGAGTTGCCCCTTCTCCCTCCGTCTGCCCCTTACTAACCTTTTCCTTTCTACACGATGCCACACCACCCCCCACTTCCATGTCTCTGTCCCCCTCTGACTCCTCACTTTTGAGCTCTTCCGTAACCTCCCATCCCTGCTCCCCGTCAGATACATCTCCCTTAGAGAGTCTTCTTGCTACCATGGTTTCTCCAACAGTGCCACTCCCTTTGGCCTCATCTCCACCGCTGACCCTTGTTCCCTGTTTTTTCTCTCTCTGGGACAATGGCGCATCTGCACCTATCTTGCTTCCTTCTGGCGACTTTGTCTCCCCGCTCCCGTCCTGCTGTCCCTTTAAGGCTCCTGCCTCTTGCACCCTCTCCTTGTCTTGCCTCCTCCTGCTCCCTGAGATATCCGACTCCCCGTCTTTCTTTGGAGTACTTACACTTACCCCGCAACCGCCTCCTCTCCCTCCACGGACACCAGATTCTTTAGGGAGAGCCGAGCCGTATTATGGCTCGCCTCTGCCCTTGACCCGTGCTGCCCGCTAATGCCTTTGTCCTTTTCCACTGTACTTGGTGTGTTTTCCACCATCTCCATCCTGTTCTCTGCTCTGCAATTTTCTGCCTCTTCCTGTGCTCTTTTCTCCTTCCATTCACCAACTGTGTCCTCCGCCTGCTCCGCTCCTCCAGCCGCTCCACTCACACCTCCTGCTCCTTCTACTTCTCCCATCTCCTTGTCACTCAAGGGGCTTCCTTCTGCCTCACACTAACAGCGGGTGGTGCCTTTGTGCCATCCCCCACAGCTCTCCACCTTGCAGCTCCGAGCGATGTGTCCAGACTCGCTGCAGTTTTAACAGTACAAGTCTGGACAGCTTTTTACAAGATGGTCGTGTCCAAGACAATAATAACAAACCTTCACCTGGTTATCATGCAGTACCCGGAAGTACTGCACTCCTTCCATTGTCTCGAATTTCAAGCTATATGACAATGACTTCACCTCCTCTGGGATCCACAACTTTACATAATGGGTTCCATCTGCTACCCACGTTCCTGGATAGTATCTCCTCTTTATTGCCAAGCAAATTTCAATGTCCTACGACTCCAACTCTTTTATTAGCACATCGTCCTCAATATAAACCGGCAGGTTTAAGAATGAGACCACCACCTCTTCAGAATATAGCAGAGATACCTCCAAGAACTTATCTCCAACCTTCAAACTCAGTAAAACTCTTTCCATCTCCTCTCAGCCACTGACCGTCACCTGGAACCCAACATTTGGCTTTGGTCGGCAGGCAAAGCAGCTTCCCTTGCCGCAGTCCTCATGTACCGCCTGGATAATATCCTAAACTCGTATCTCCTTATCCTCACACTGAACCACCACCGTGTTTTCTTTTCCAAACCTCCTGGGGTCCCGGCCCAAATCTTTGGGCCTTTTTTTCTCCCTTCCCCCAACATTTTCTCCCTTGATTAAATTCATCCTGGGAACATTGTCCTCTGAGGGGCCTGGCAGTCCGGACCCCTCAGCAGCCATCTGGCTGCTGTTAAAGGACCAAAAAGGCCCTAAAACCTGAAAAAAAAAACACCACCAATTTTTTACAAACTGACTCCAACTCCCTGCAGTAATCAAGCACCCAGCAGCACCCTCCCACCTAGAGAGTGCTACCCACTGAGCCACAGCTGACAAAAGAAACAGAAGTGGCACCCATGGTAAGCTGAAAATGCTTAGTCAGAGTGAGTAAGGCAAACAAATCAAAAAGAAGCAAACTCCAAGCTCTGAAATACCTTGGCAATCCACTAATCACAAAAGCACACAGATCCGAATGCCTAATGATGAGTGGCCCGTTAAATAGTTCTTCCAGTCATGTCAGTCAGTTTCTAAGGGGGTGATTTTCCCAGCCTTGGGGAGGCGGGTATGGAGGCAGGACTGCCAGGAAAATGGCAGAATCTGGGAGTGGGTACCGACCCTGCCCCCAACCCGCCTCCGTGCCATCTTCCCAGGAGGTGGGTACCTGACCCGCGCCAGGTCCCGTCTCCTCGAGGTGGGAAGGGGAATAGTGCCAATTAACTGCCTGTTAACAGGTAGTTAACAGGCAGTTTTTTGGCTAATCCCTATTTTGAGACCTAAAGTGCGGGCTTCCCGACGGCTCCGAACCTCGCCAGGGTCAGCGAGGCGAGCCGTGGGTCTGCGGGGGTCGGAGGGGCCGAAATGTCCGGTGTGCAGGTGAGTGATGAGTGCAAGTGTGGAGAGGTAAGTGTGTGAGGTGAGTCTAAAGTGTTTTAATAAGATTACTTACCTTTGCTTCTTCCTCCAGGCTTCATCCCTTTAGGCTGCGGAGCTGCCTCATCTCACCGGCAGAGAAAGCAGAATAGCTGCTGCATTCTTAAATGCATCAGCCTTCTGCTTTCTGCTCAGGAAAGCTTTCTAAGTGAGTCTTGAGTACAAGGACTCACCAAAGAACAGAGATTGTCAGTGTTTGACAGCTTCTCTGTCACCGGCTTTCCCTTAATTGGCCGGCTAAGCCCGTTGGGCGGGCTTAACAAGGTCAATCAAGGGAAAATAGCGTGGGTTGGCCAGACGTCGATGGAGGCGGGACATCGACCCGACAAGCAGCTTTCCCGACTCCATCACGTCCCCATTGATAAAATCACCCCCTAAGGTTGGCTGCTGGATGGGACTTCTATTTAAGAAAATAGAATTGGTGTCCCAATGATATCATTAATGCTTTTATTGATGAGGCACCCACCTGTGTCCGGCTGGTACCTTTCACACACACGAGTCAGTCCTGGAGTTAAAATGGCAGTTGAGAGTTCCCAGAATGAAGCAGCAAGTCGATTTCTGAGATTTATAACCGTACACCCTGCCGGGCGGTTAAGATTAAAATGGGTCTGAGATGTTCATCAAGACAGGCTAATGAATTGCTTATTATTTACGGTCTCTTGAGAAGCAACATTAAACCTAGCTCATTGGCATTTTAACCACCTATTGTCTCAGTGCCTTTTTTTTTAACTTGCATGAATACCCTTTGCTTTAAAATTCCAACATGTAAAGGTAACTTTTTAAAAAATCCTTTCTGTGGAAAATGGTCAAAACATCGCAATATGTGACAGTATTGTTCAGCAAAAATAAATGATGCAAGAAAAAATGAATATTAGGAATGATTCTGGCGTGACAAAAATAGGTGCTTGTGTCCAAAAATGTGTGGGTTAGGTTGATTTGGCTATGATAAATTGACCCTTAGTGTTAGGGGGGATTAAATATGTGGGGTTATGGGGATAGGATGGGATATGTTAGGGGGAATTAAATACGTGGGGTTACGGGGGTAGGGTGGGATATGTGTACTGTGGGGATTAAAGCAGGGACAGGGTACTGGATTTGGATGATCAGCCATGATCGTATTGAATGGCGGAGCAGGCTCGACGGGCCGAATGGCCTACTCCTGCTCCTAGATTCTATGTTTCTATGTTTCTATTAGACCTGTGTGAGAAAGAAAATCAACTGTGTTCCAGAATCATATCAACTAATGAAAGTAGAATCATTATTGGTACCAAACCAGTGCTGATCAGTAGAAACCTATCCCAGCTCATGAGACAAAAATCAGTTTCTAAAACCCTCCAAGAACTTCATGTTCCTCCAATTCTGGTCTCTTGGGCATCTCCCACTTCCTTCGCCCCACCATTGTGCCTTCAGCCACCCAGGCTCTAAGCTCTGGAATTCCCTTCCTAAACCTCTCCGCCTCTCCATCTCTCTCTCCACCTTTAAGACGCTCCTAAAACCTAACATCACTACTTCTATGCCTTCCTACTCTCATGCTACCATCTCAGGCTTAAATCCTTCTTGAATACGCCCACAGCTACCCTCTGTGCCTCTCTTAGCATTCTTGAATGGCCCGTCAAGGCACCCATCAGTGGCAGTGGGCCCCAGGAAGGGAGAGGACAATGAAGCGGCCTCCTCTCCTTCCACTCGGCCCCAGACATACTTACCTGTTGAGGGGCCCAGTCTTGGCTGAGGCCTTCAGTGGGACATCTCCCATAATCTTCAGGGTACTTCTGCCCATTTAAGGTCCTTTGCTGGATCATTTGGTGCTGCAGCTGCACCCCCACTGCAGCCCCATCGGGATTCTCCTCCTTTGTACTTGCGAGCTCCCACTTGATGGTGGAAATCCTGCCGGGAGCCCACCAAGTATATTTAATGAACTCTGGTGCAGGAAAATTGGTCGGGACTGGTGCAGCTACGGAGGGGCGGGCAAAAGTTCCACCCTTCCGGATCTCTGCCACTAAAGGGGAATTTTAAAAATATTTATCTTTCAAGTAAGGTAGTTTCATTTCTGCTTTTCAATCTGATAAAAGCCCATACATGATTACAGAGCCATTAGCAGTGATAACAAGATGGCAAGATTCCCAATTCAACCTTTGGTGTTATTGTGTTTCCCACAGCTACTTTGTTCACAAGTTTCTGGTAAGTAAATTATGGGTCATGTTTATACATGTTCTGTAGAAATATCTAACCTACGGGAACTCTCCAGTGAGGTAATGTTAAAATGAATGTAAAGGTTTGAAATTGGCTCCTACTCAGAGCATTCTGTAGTTATCTCCTTGAGGTATCCTCAGTTTGGTCAATGTTACCGTAGTTGTGGTATTAGTATAACTGGGCTACAAGATTCTATTGACCATTTTCAGCATAACTACAAAGAGCAGCTTAGTTATCAAAACCATGTGAAATACACAAACTGCTCGGTTAAGCAGCTCTGGCTGTATGAAGGACTATGTGCAAGTCATAATATAATGAAAGCAAATGATTTGAATAAAATTTGTTGCTCTGGTTCCTGTCTAAATAAAAGGGTGTCTTTTTACAAGTCCTCACCCTCTGCAAGCACAGATTGGAACATTCCCTGACCAGGTTCCTTTCTACTGGTGAGGACTCGAACAATCCACCCTAAAATCTGGATGATTAAAAATAGCTACAGTTGCCCGAAAAAGTTTAATTAAAATACTAGTAGGCCTCTCATGGCAATGCTCACTGGTAGCTTGAGACATGGAGAATGGTGTTCCAGGTGAGTTACCTGGACTGATCAGATGTCCCCACTTTGTTCCTCATGTTGATCTTGTAGTTGTCGCTTGAGGGCTTTATTTATCCATCAAGTTGGGCCTGGGAACTATGGTCTCTTGGAGGCAGGCTTCAGGCCTGTGAGGCTAAGGTTGAACTGGTGCTGCTTGTGGAACACTTTTGGGGGTTGGGGGAGACTTTACCCCTGTTTGTTTTGGAGGTGCTGAGTATGCGTGGCCACACTAAAAGGTTTAGATTCCCCCTGAAGGAGCTGCTCTGAGTTCTCCCACAGACCCCACTCTTGTTTCCGTGCTACTCTCTCCTTTTGTCTCTGTGTTTTTCTCTCTTTGTCTGCTGCTCTTGGCCGTTCTCTCTTGCTCTCACTCTTTCAGAGTTTTTCACACAACATTACTCTCTTCCTGTGCCTCATTACTCTCTCTTTCTATCGTCCTCTGTCACTCTATCACTGCTCATAGTGTTTTGTCTCTTAATCCAGGTATCGCTGTCAACTGTACCTATTCCTCTAGTGAACGCTACAGTTAAATCAGAGTTGCGGCGCCATGGAGCGCCACTGTAGGAAGGGACAAGCACAGTCGACAGCAGTAGGCGTTGGCATTGGAGGGTGGGAGGAACGGAATCATCAACATGCCCGTGCTTTTATTCTGCTACACTTGGTCTTCACTCCTGGCCTTAGCTGGGCTAAGCCCTGTAGTCCAAGGATGTGGGTGGGTGTGGCCAGGTCTGCCAGCGGCATAGTGTGAACGTATTGTCAAGAATTTGATTTTGATGATACTCCGCTCTATTTTTTGATTTTGTATGAATCAGGGAAAGGATATTACATTACATAGTATTACACAGTATTTACAGCACAGAAACAGGTGTTTATGCTCCACATGAGCCTCCTCCCACCCTTCTCAATCTAACCCCATCAGCATATCCTTCTATTCATTTCTCCCTCATGTATTATCTCGCTTCCCCTTAAATGCATCTATGCTAGTCACCTCAACTACTCTTTGTGGTAGCGAGTTCCATATTCTAACCACTTGGGAGCTATTGGAAGATTGGATCAAGAAGTTTATTGATGAGTGTTTTTTTTTAGAATTGCTGAATTTTTCTGTGTGTTAGTTTTGTGATAGTGCTGGTCAAAGTCACCAATAACATCCTGTGTGACTGTAACTATGGTTTCCTATGTTTTCTCATCCTTCTTGACATTTGACACCATTGACTGTTCCTTCCTCCTTGAATGCCCCTGTACAGTCCAACTCAGGTGACACTGCTCTCTCCTGGTTCCATTCTTACTAATCAATTTATCTTATATGGCTTCTCCTCTCATGCCACACAGTCATCCCATCCTTGACCTCTCCTCTTTATTATTTACATGCTACTCCTTGGAGACATCTTCTGCAAGCGTGGGACCAGGTTCCACATGTACACTGATGATATTTAGCTCTACTTTCTGCCACATCCTTCATCAAACCCATGACTGTTGCCATTCTCTCTAACTGCCTATCCAATATTAAAACCTTAATTAATCATAATTTCATCCACCTTAATGCTGGTAAAATCTAAATCATCCTCTTCGGCTTCCACAAATAGCAACACACTTTCTAGCCTTGACTCAAACTATCTGCTCAGATGCCACCTCGGGCTGAGATCAGAGGTATAGAACCAGGGCATACTACTCACCCGAAGCTCATCTTCCTTCTCCACATCTGATTAGTTCATAGACCTCTTTCTTCACCTCTGAAATATCACCCGCCTCTGCTCCTATCCCTCGCTCTCTGCCACAGAAATCCTAATACACACTTTTAGCACTTCAGCGGTGGATTTCTCTAACAAGCTCCTTGCTGGTCTTTCTTCCTCCACTTTTGATAAACTAAAGGCCAAGGCCGTACAGCCATAACCTAAGTCCTTGCTAGACTCCACTGGATGCCCATGTCCCAGAGAATTGACTTCAAGAAAGGTGAGAGAGGGAAACCAGGGAATTATAGACCAGTTAGCCTAACATCTGTTGTTGGGAAATTACTAGAGTCTATAATAAAGGATAGAGTGACTAAACACCTTGAAAAATTTCAGCTGATCAGAGAGAGCCAGCATGGATTTGTAAAGGGTAGGTCATGCTTGACGAACCTGATTGAATTTTTTGAAGAGGTGACTAAGAGGTGACAGGGAAATGTCTATGGATGTTATTTATATGGACTTCCAGAAGACATTTGATAAAGACCTTCATAAGAGACTGTTAGCTAAAGTTGATGTGACTAGTGGTGTCCGCAAGGATCTGTGTTGGGGCCTTAACTATTTACCATATTTATTAATGACGTAGATGATGGGATAGAAAGCCACATATCCAAGTTTGCCGATGACACAAAGATAAGCATAATTGTTAGCAGTGTAGATGGAAGCATAAAATTACAAAGAGATATTAATAGATTAAGAGAATAGGCAAAACTGTGGCAAATGGATTAAAAAGGATAGAATAAAGTACTTTCTAAATGGTGAAAATCTCGAAACAGTGTAGGTCCAAAGATACTTGGGGGTCCAAGTACATAGATCATTAAAATGTCATGGACAGGTACAGAAAATAATTAAAAAGGCTAATGGAATGCTGGCCTTTACAAAGGGGGTAGAATATATGCTACAGCTATACAAAGCCCTGGCTAGACCACACCGAGAATACTGTGTTCAGCTCTGGGCACCACACATTAGGAAGGATATATTGACCTTGGAGGGAATGCAGTGCAGATTACCAGAATGATACCTGGACTCCAAGGGTTACATTACGAGGAGAGATTACACAAACTAGGGTTGTATTTCCTGGAATTTAGAAGGTTAAACGTGATTTGATCGACGTTTCCAAGATATTAAGGGGAACTGATAGGCAGCGTTCCCACTAAGCTGCACGGCTGTGCAGTTGTCTGAAGGCCCCGCGCAGGCCGGTCACTAGCTTTTAAATGGGAGATTTCACACAAAATTTTGAATGGGCCGTGCAGCCCGTTAAAGGGACCGCGCACCCCCTAAAAAATTAGGGGAACATTGCTGATGGGGTAGATCGAGAGAAACTATTTCCACTGGTTGGGGAGTCTAGGACTAGGGGGCATAGTCTATTAGAGCCAGGCCTTTCACGAGTGAAGTTAGGAATCACTTCTACATGCAAAGGGTGGTAGAAGTTTGGAACTCTCTTCCGCAAACGGAAATTGATGCTAGATCAATTGTTAATTTTAAATCTGAGATTGATAGATTTTTGTTAACCAAAGGTATTAGGGCAAAGGCAGGTATATGGAGTTAGGTCACAGATCAGCCATGATCTCATTGAATGGCGGAACAAGCTTGAGGGGCTGAATGGCCTACTCCTGTTCCTATGTTCCTAGATGCTTTTCCTCACTTTCAGTTCCCATCACGGCTTGTCCCTCCCTGCCTTTGCAATCTCCTCCCTGTCTCTGCTCATACTCTCCAACACCAGCCGACTTCTCGTCCCCTGTTCCCTCCACTCCATCCTCAGCGGCTGTTCATTCAGCCACTATATTCCAGTCCCTGGAACTTCTTCTCTCAGCACATCCACCTTAGCATTTCCATTCCCGCCTTCAAAACCACCCAAATACCATGGGGCTGAATTTCCACGAGGGTTCTCCCGACTGTCCACTGCAAATTCAGTGGAAGATTTGGAAAAATGCTGGAAAAGCAGCATTTTTCTGGGGTTTCCATGGCTCTTCTACCAAATTTATGATGAACAAGCAAGGGAACCCACATGAAACTGATCCCCTTCTTCTTTAACTGTACCTCAGCTCCATCCTAACCCCTCTTTCCCTTTTCTTTTTCCTACTCAATATCTATTGCCCTGTAAAGCACACTGATGTGTCTCTCAACACGAGGAGCACTATAGACATGTAAATTGTTATTACTGTTATTGATATTTGGGCAAATATATAAAAATAACTATATAATTATATTTTAGGTTAGTTAATTTTGTAGAAATATTTATTTATTTTATTTGTTAGAAATATATATTATTATTGCATTAACTTTCTTTCTCTCTTGTGAAATCTTTTCCCCTTTTACTAGCTTTGTAATATTGTTGCTACCTTTAATCTAAAATGCATTTTCATAATTAAAAAGCAGTTATCTTACTGGAAACTAAAGGATTCTTGAAATCTTCAAAGGCCTGTAACAGTAATAACACTTAACTGCATCTTAGACTTCAGCATCCAGGGACTTGAGCACAAAAATTTAGGCTGACCCTCCAGTGCAGTGCTGAGGGAGTGCTGCACCGTCGGAGGTGCCGTCTTTCAGATGAGACGTTAAACCGAGGCCCCGTCGGCCATCTCAGGTGGATGTAAAGGAACCTATGGCACTATTTTGAAGAAGAGCAGGGGAGTTATCCTAGGTGTCCTAGGCGATATTTATCACTCAATCAACATCACTAAAACAGATTATCTGGTCATGAACTCATTGCTGTTTGTGGGAGCTTGCTGAGCGCAAATTGACAACCACGTTTCCTACATTACAACAATGACTACACTTCAAAAAAAAGTACTTCATTGGCTGTAAAGCGCTTTGGGACGTCCGGTGGTTGTGAAAGGCGCTATATAAATGCAAGTCTTTCTTTTCTTATTTGCTGCATTCATACTGCTGGTTGTGAAATCCAGTGGTTGTACAATTTTAGTCTAATATTTTTCTACCTTTCATTGGGCCAACAGAAGCCTGAAGGATCAGGTCAAAAGTATACAAATAAATAAACCGTAATGCATGAATGTAACAATGAACCTTCATAATATGTGCATGTGACCCTTTCCCTGCAAACATTGACTGTGCCCATTATGGAGGAACGTGTAACCAAATTGTAAACTTGATTTATGATTTGCATGAAATCTTCCCCCATGCTTGTTCTCAAAACCAAATCTTGGTTCTTTTAACAAGTTTAGTAAGTGCCTGTTAAGTGAATAATGTTGTAGTCATAACATTTAATTCTATTGTCATAACTTGAATGAAATATTAATAAGAAATTTCTATTATTTAATATCTGGCAATCTTTATACATGTTACTGAATATTGTCTCCCAGGGTAAAGTGTTCCATATCATTTTCACTTTTAACTTGCGCTTTCTGAACTGTTACAATTACAGAGAAATGTTATGTTAAAAGTGACAGTGTAACTTGGGCTATGAACACTGTAAATTGTATATAAAACAACATAACAAAAATTTACCTGCAGTCATAAGGGCCAGTTTTCTTCAGCACTCAAAATGCATTGTTCCTGCCCAGCTCCAGGATTGCTGGGATTTGCTGCCCTGGACCATTTAAATGATCTGGGGCAGTCCCGGAGTAGGCCTGATCTGACAATGCCTAGCGCCAGTGGATGGAGATCAGCAGCCAAAAAGTTGCAAAGCACACTTGCTAACAAAATATTTCTATGGAAATGAAATGCTGAGGAAAGTTAACAGATTAATTAAACAAGAAAGAGAAAAAGAATGTTGTAAATCTTACATTAGGACAATAGTCTTGTTGTGCTGCCAAACCTTCTCACTATCAAACATAGTTCTTGTCCTATTTTCAGGTCATATTCCAGAGCCAGAGCAAGTGAATTTCAATTCCATTGACTTCTACAATGTTTTGCAATGGCAGAAAGGCAGCCACACCAGTAAGAGTACAGTTTACATGGTGCAATACAAAATGTAAGTTTCTTTTGCTGAAACATGCTAAAAGCGTGGTCAGAGTGATAAAGAGTGACCTGGAAGGAAGGATAGTGGCAGATATAAAATATAACAGTAAAAGACTGTTACATCAAGAAGGCAATTAAGGAAGTGGTCAGAACCCTAAAAGATACTAGCCAGAAATTCACTTAAGATAGTTACATATTAAATGATTCATTTATCCCTAAAAAGTTATAACCAAGGGACAATTAACAACTATACTCTAAATTGGCTATAAGGGCTCAAAAAAAAATCTCCAGTGATGGATAGTAATAAGAGATACTGGGGATGAGATACATGAAGTTTTAAAGGAGTTAAGAAATACTGGAGAGGTCCAGTAGATTGGAAACAGGGTAACATGGTATCCATTTTCAAAAGGGGGTAGAAAAATAGACCCAGGCAACTAAAACCCCATTAGTCTTAGTTCAGCACCAGGTAAAATGCTGATTTAAATTATCAGGAGTAAACTTGAGGATTGCTTGCCTGGTAATAACCTAATAAAGAGCAGCCAGAAGGATTCAGAAGGTAAAGATCCTTACTGACCAGCCTCCTAAATTTTTTTGAGGAAGTGATATCCCAATCAGACTGCGGAAAACCCTGAGACTTGGTGTACCGTGTCTTCCAAAAGACAAATCCTTAACATTAGAGAAGTGAGTTTTGAGGAAAGACTGGAGACGTTTGTTTTTTGACCAAGAGGTATATAAGATAGTAAACTGTATGGAAAAGGTATATGCTGAACACTACTTCAAACTAAACCATCACAGTGGGACAAGAAGACACAGGTTCAAACCAATAAAAGGTAAATTTAGGACTGATGTCAGAAAGTTCTGCATATGAAGGACACATAGAATGAACTTCAACATTGGGTAGCAGAGGAAAAGTCCCTAGAGTAATTTAAAGAAATAGCTGGATGCCCTGATGTGGGGACAGTGTAAGGTTTCTCTGGGTGGATGAGCTAAGCTTGGATGAATAGTGTTCATTATCTGTATTTATCTTGTGATCTTGTAATAGATTTCAATCCAACTTTGTAATCTGTCAATCTGCTAATGATTAATTTGCTATGTGTCATACTTTTATTGCTTCCCAAGCACTTAAAGTAACCAAAACAAAATTATCCATTGTAGGTATAGAGAGAAGCAGTGGAATAATAAAACAGAATGCTGGAAAATTAGCCAGGTATTCTGTGACCTCACACAAGAGACAAAAGACTTAATGGAGCCACACTTTGCAAGAGTCCAAGCCCTTACACCAAATGGTCACTCAAACTGGGTGCTTAGTGAAAGATTTATTCCCTTTTGGGAAAGTAAGTAATTGTGTTTTAACGTGTCTATCCTTTATCCTGAGTATTTCTGATGGATGAGTTAAGGTGAGTCAAATGGGATTCGTCACCTGTATCTATCTCATGATCTTGTGAGGCAAACACACTTGACACTTATGGTAATAAATAGCTGTTTGAAGGAGTTCTCTGTGATCTATGTACCTCAATCTGTTTTGTGCCAGCCTCTATAAATACCAACTAGATAAATGGAGAATTCAATGTAAGAGATTTTGGAAGGATTGTAAAACAATAAATAAAATTAATAAAAGATACACAAAAATCTAGGTTGACAATCCAGTGCATTGCTGAGGGAGTGCTGCACTGTTGGAGGTGCTGTCTTTCGGATGAGACGTTAAACCAAGGCCCTCTCAGGTGGACATAAAAGATCCTATGGCACGAGTTCGAAAAAGAGCAGGGAAGTTCTCCCCGGTGTCCTGACCAATATTTATCCCTCAATCAACATCACTAAAACAGATTATCTAGCAACGTTCCCTATGAGGTGCGCAGCCGCGTGGCCCCGCACCTCTCTGCTGGTCCCACACAGCCCGGGACTGGCTTTTTTAATGTAAATTTTCGTGTTGCGCAAAACTGTGAATGGGCCGCACACAAAAAAAATTAGAGGGAAAATTACTATCTGGTTATAATCACATTGCTGTTTGTGGGAGCTTGCTGTGTGCAAATTTGGCTGTTGCGTTTCCTACATTACAACAGTGACTGCACTTCAAAAAGTACTTCGTTGGCTGTAAAGCGCTTTGGGATGTCCTGAGGTCGTGAAAGGCGCTATATAAATGTAAGTCTTTCTTTTCTTTCTTTTGTTGACATTCTATGGGTAATTACAAACCATTAACAGCACCTTTCCTAAGAGGTACATTATCCTTTAATATTGTGATAGTATCGCTACAAATTCCTTGAGAAATAATTCATAATTAATTACCAGGAAGCTGTATAACTAGTATGTATTATACAATAAAATTAACTTGCATTTATATAGCACCTTTAACATAGTCAAACATCCCAAGGTGCTTCACAGGAGCGTTATCAAACAAAATTTGACACCAAGCTACATAAGGAGATATTAGGGTAGATTACCAAAAGCTTGGTCAAAGAGGTAGGTTTTAAGGAGTGTCTTAAAGGAGGAGGGAGAGGTAGAGAGGCAGAGAGGTTTAGGGAGGGAATTCCAGAGCCTAGGCAGCTGAAGGCACAGCCACCAATGGTGGAGCGATTAAAATCGGAAATGCACTAGAGGCCAGAATTGGAGGAGCACAGAGATCTCGGAGGGTTGTAGGGCTGGAGGAGGTTGCAAAGATAGGAAGGTTGGAGGCCTTGGAGGGACTTGAAAACAAGGATGAGAATTTTAAAATTGAGGCGTTGCCAGACCGGGAGCCAATGTAGGTCAGTGAGCACAGGGGTGTTGGCTGAACGGGACATGGTGCGAGTTAGGATACGGGGAGCGGGGTTTTGGATGAGCTTAAGTTTACGGAGGGTGCAAGGTGGGAGGCTGGCCAGGAGATGTTTATCAGTATCGTTTATCAGTTTTTTTTACTCACAAATATAGGGGATAAAGTACAGTAATTACAATAAACCAATACAGAACTCATCCATCTACAAACCATTAGTTTGTACAAAAACCACAACATGTAAGGTGATGTGTTTTGAATCATTTAAGATATATCTGAAGCATTCATGTCAATACAATACCAGTTTTCCTCTTATAACAATTTTTGTTTAAACTTTAGCGGCCATTGGTCCTCCGAAGATTAAACTCACGCCCCAGGCACGATCAATACTGGTGAAACTGCTCGCTCCACGGACACCATTCAGAAGAAAAAATGGCTCCTGGATTACCTTGGAGAAAATATATAGTGGCATTGAATACCTAGTAGAAATTACAGGCAATCCAGTGGACCATGTAAGATTAAAGCTGCATTCATTAATGCTCCATTAGTTCTGTTAAATGAACCACCATAGTACTGGCATTCTAGCGGCGCAACACCTCTGCCATGAAGCTGCTGAACGTAGAGTCACGCTTTGTGATTCCCCACATGGTGACTTCCACTGTGTGAAAGCAAAGGGTTTTCTCACAGGACCTATTGGTCAGAGGCACTGGCATAGGCCTAGGATCAGGCTACCAGCATATCCTCATGGTCAGGGAATGACATGTTATCAGTATTCAGGTATGTTGCCTAATATAAGGTCTAAGAGAATAAGGTGCCCATTTTTATGGAAAAAAATTACAAAGGTAAAACTGCCACTTGTAATAGATAGTAAGAGGAAAAACAGAAATACATAAAAACAGAAAAAAAATTTTTTAGTTTTGCATGTCTATTCTCAGATTCGTTGACAAATTTGGAAAATGAGTCTGTTTTCTACATGGTACCCTAGTGACTTCAAAAATGTCTCTCGTGAGGCATGTTACAGTTCAGATTGAATGTAAAATCTCCCTCATGCTAGTCTGATAATACTTTCCCCCCCTGATTAGGTATTTGTGGTGTTTTCAGCTCATGCTTTCTGTATCCTTGTGATCTCTCTCAGCAAATTTAACTCTTCTGGGCCAATTAATGCTGAAACTAAGGTGACAGTAAGGTGAGAGTGATTTTTGTTAGGCAAGGGTACTAAGGGTTACGGAACCAAGGCAGGTAGATGGAGTTAAATACAGATCAGCCATGATCTAATTGAATGGCGGAACAGGCTCAAGGGGCTGAATGGTCTACTCCTGTTCCTATGTTCCTCTGGCATTGTGGTGTAACGTGCTAGAGACCAACATGCTGTGTCAATGCATGGCAGAGCCAGGGGGTACATGCATGAAGTTCCAGACTTCAGCCATGCCATCAGTGCCAGTGAAGAGAGAATGACAGGATGACAGGGAGAGAGGCAACACGGGACAGTGCATCCCGTTGATCCCAATATTGTTGCTTCAAGAGATTTGGGACCAGGTTACTTGCCCATGCTCTAAACTGGGGAGCGGTGACCAGATTGGGAACAAAACGAGAGGAAAGATAGAAAAGTGAATGGCACAAAAAGAAGGGGCAAGAATCTGGGCAAATTTAAAAAGTACTTCATCTGAAAATATTGTTTTTTGTTTAAAATAAAGAACCAACAATTCCTTATTTTGTACAGAGACCTGAACTACACACAGCAACCAGTATCATCCTGAATATACTGAATCTGAAACCCAGAACAACCTACTGTGTGCGTGCGCGAATAAAGATCCCTTTTTTTAGTAAAATCAGTGAATATGGTGGAAAAAGATGTGTGACAACTTTTGAAGGTAAGACACATTGACCTGAATGGATTAGAATATACTTTAAACCTAACATCAGTTTTTGAAATGCCAGGAGCGATTTTTCCATTTAAAGCATTTAGCTACAGTTGTTTCTTTTTTCCAGTTTTCTCCCCTCCTCTTCTGAAGGCCATGACTCATGCTAGGACAGGGTCCCACAGATGATGGCACTGCAACCATCTGCCACCCTGCCAATTTGGCCTTTCTTCATCTGTGCACTGAGACAGTGATTGTTGGCAGGCTGTTCTATCACAGGGATCATCACAGCCAAGCTGTCCACACTCAATACTCACAAAAGGAGTTTAATGTTTAGTGATTGGGAGCACGAACCCTGGATGAATTTGTTTTCTCTTCTCTAGTCCAGGAACACTGAGGCCAACTTTAGTGCTCCCAGCTCGGTTCTGATTGAGATTAGCTAACTTGACCCTTCACCTGGGTTTCCAAATAAGAACAGTCCAAAACTTAGAAAATACCTTGTATTTCCTTCCAAAGCAGTAGATACCAGAGCTGTAAGAAATAGACACTGCTTCTCCTTCTTCATGTCTTACAAAAGAGAAGTTCCTAAATGTCTATACTCAAATATTCTAACCATATAATCATATAGTCTTTCCTTGCCACTACTCAGATGAAAAATAGAGTATTTATCTATTATGTGCCAAGACTCCACACAAGTACATCTTGCGTTAGACCTGAAGCCATTTATGGCAGATTTCCTCTTTAACCCTTGAATGTAAAACGAATGGACAAAGAATCATGAGCAACATGAATTTGCAATAAATGCTTCTGTCCTACCAGGCTAATATTGGGGAAATGTGCCCAGTAATGTCACAATTGCATTAAGCCAACAGTGACGAGTGATAAGGCAGCGGTAGCATATTCATAGGCTACACCTTGAGGAATCTCATTCAAATAGCCATACCTCTCAACGGAGCAGTAGATATGTGCAATACTCTCCTGACAAAGCTATAGCGAGTAACTGCTTTGTAAAATAAAAATGAACATCTGGTTAGGAATGGGATTGAAGATTTTCAAGATACAGGAAACTTTTGTTTATCCGGCACCGACGGGACCGGCGTGGTGCCGGTTGATCGAAAGTGCCGGATTACAGAGAGCTATACTTACCAAGGTACGAGAGCCCCGTACACGGCCACAGGCTTAACAATTGGGACCCGGAGAGGGAAAGTAAATGAGACTCCGGCTTTTTCCTCCGTGGCCGTGACAGGTCCGAGTCGGAAGAACGTTGACCCCCCTTTCGTGGGGGCGAAAGGTCAGAATCGGGGTCTTGTCTGTACAATAAAACTTACCTGATTTTTGCCGGTTAAGCGAGAATTCCGGATATTTGGGTGCCGGATAAACGAAAGTTTCCTGTAATTATAGGCAGTGATGATCAAATATTCTCTGGCACATTATGAACTGGATTTTGTCAGCCCCGAGGAGGCAGGAATGGAGGCGGGACTGCCGGTAAAGTTGCAGAATTTGGGGGCGGGTGGCAAACCCGCCCCCAACCCGCCTCCGTGCCCTCTTGCCAGGAGGCGGGAAGCCGTCCTGCCCCGAGTCCCGTCTCCTCGAGGCGGGAAAGGGATTAAAACCTATTAACTGCCTGTTAACAGGTAGTTGACAGACAGAAAATAGGATTATCCCCATTTTTCCTTCCGAAGTGCAGGCTTCCCGATCTCGGGGAACCCCGCCGGGGTGTAGGAGACAAGTAGGAGGTCTGCGGGGGTCTGAGGGGTCTGAAAGTGCAATGTAGAGGTGAGTGATGGGTGCAAGTGTGGAGTGGTAAATATGTAAGGTGAGTGTAAAGTGTTAGAAAATGTTCACTTACCTTTGTTTCTGCCTACAGCCTTCAGCCGCTGCGGAGCCGGTGTCCCGACATCTCCATTGTAGATTTCACAGACTGGCTGTTGGATCCTCCGAACCAGCAGCCAGGTGATTTCTGCAAAGTTGAAAGATTTGATGAGTCCTGAACACAAGAACTCATCAAACTACACAGAATGTCAGTGTTTGACAGCTTCACAGAGCTGTGAAACGATGACATTTCTTCTTTCAAAAGTTCTTGACAGATGGCACGTCAGACGTTGACGTGCTCTGTCACTGACCTCCCCCTAATTGGCCTGCTGAGCCCGCTGGGCGGGCTTAACAAGGTCAATCAGGGGAAAATCCCGCTGGTTGACCAGAAGCTGATGGAGGCAAGATTGAAAGCCGGCAAGCAGCAATCCCGCCTCCAAAAGCTTCCCATTGATAAAATCCAGCCCTATGGTTCCAGTCCTCTTGAAACCAGTCTGTGGACTGTACATAGTCAGGGAGAAATGGCATCAGTGGTCATTTGTGCCACTTCTCCAAGGTTTCTGCTGATCTTCCACCAAAGTTACAGCAGAAGATCGGGGAACCCCTGTGGAAATTCTACCCCCATTATCTGTTAGTAAAATATGCTTGATGAAACAAATGGTACTTTTAATTGTTCCATAATATAGGTTTCTTCTAACAAAGTGAATGGCCCAGTGTAACAAGATGAACTGTATATGACTAGTTCTGTTTTCTGCCCAGATATCTAGTGATGATATGAAGCTGAAATAGGAAGGCGGCTTGGAAGTGGATTTTCTGAATGTACTTTTAACAACTTTATGATCAAATCAACAAGAGAATAAATCAACAGGAAAATTGTTTACAAATCCTTAGTGGCAACCAACAAAGGAAATGCACTGACAACAGTTGGAAACCGAAGTTAAATTACATTTTCTGAAAAGCACAATCATGTTTTTTAGCAGAGTACTTGTTTTGAAATCATGTTTAAAGATGACTATTTTGGCTGTGTGCTTCAAATACGCTGTGCAGAGCCCTTTCATCAGGGTCTATATTTCAATCACTCATTTGGAAATATTAGATGTACGAATAATGTAACACAATAAAACAAAATTTGCAACATTATTTCCTCTGAAGCGTAATTTGTTTACAAGCAATGTCACCATTATTAAACTTCAGTAGATTGATTGAGATATTCAACGGTCCGTTCTCATGGTTGCGTTTCAGAGGCACACCCTGGCTTCATTTCAGACCCACTCCCTCTGCTTCAAGGCTGCCACCGACTCTGCTCCAAACTTTCTCCTGGACCAGCTTCCCAAACTTTTCCATATCCACCTCCAAGCCCAATTTTCAGCTCTGCTTTGGCCTTACTCCCTTTTACTTGCAGGCTTCCTCAGGGTCCAAGGTGAAATAGACTGCAACCACATTGCCTTGGGGTCACAGTCTAAGGATAGGGGTAAGCCATTTAGGACTCAGATGAGGAGGAATTTCTTCACCCAGAGAGTGGTGAACCTGTGAAATTCTCTACCACAGAAGGCAGTTGAGGCCAATTCATTAAATATATTCAAGAAGGAGTTAGATATAATTCTTAAGGCTAAAGGGATCAAGGGATATGGGGAGAAAGCAGGGACAGGGTACTGAGTTTGGATGATCAGCCATGATCTCATTGAATGGCGGAACAGGCTCGAGGGGCCGAATGGCCTACTCCTGCTCCTATCTTCTATGTTTCTATGTTTGCAGGCTCCCCATCACCATCCTGGCACCTTTCTCAATAGATAGGGATTCTAGTCCCTCAATGTCCAGCATGTTTGCGACCCCAGGCAGCGCATCATTCATGGCTGTGCCCAGTTTCCTGGCAGCATCATGATTCATTCGTCCTGCGCCAGTCTTCTGTGCCGCCTTTATTTCAAGCAGGCCATCAGGTCACTGGGCAACAAGGGCTATTCCCTTCAGACATGGCTCATGACTTCTGTCAGGAACCCGGGCACAATCACAGAGGTGGCCCATAATGAGAGTCATGCGATCACCAGAAATGTAATTGAGCAGACTGTCGGTATGCTCAAGTAATGCTTCCGCTGCCTGGATCATTCAGGAGGAGCTTTTCTGTACAACTCTGACAATGTATCCAGATTTGAGGTCACGTGCCATATCATGTATAACTTTGTGATAATGAGGGGCCATCCATTACCCCCACCTGGGCTGAAAGAAGTGGAGAAGGAGGAGAAAGAAGAACATTACAAAGAGGAGGAAGAGCAAAGTAACATCTACCACCACTGAATGCCAGAGCTCTTAGAGAGCAACTCATCCGAGAGCGCTTCACATAAATTATCCCTCCAATCCCCATTACACCTACAGTCCTACAATCCTTATGACCATCATCTTTGCTGCCACCTTGCCTTCCTTCAGTTTAGCATTCTGGGCCTTGCCTTCACTTCACCGCAAATATTAACACCAACACAAAATCCATAAACTAATGAATCCAACAACTCAATTCCTTCTGTGTATAATATTTAACTGGAATAATTAAGAATTACCCTTGTGCAACCCCTTAGTGCCTGTCTTGTGTGCTTCTTTACTTATCCTAGTGCTCCTACGGTGTGTCCCCAGTAGCTGCAGGTTGGGAGGGGGAGGCTGCTGATCTTCCATTGAGGACATGTCAGGTGGCCATAGTTGGCAACCTCAAGCAGCTCTGGGCCTTGAGGGCAGCAAAAGGCAGCATCTCAGTGTGGGCTGGTGTAGCCTGGCACAGCTTGCTGTGTGGCACTAACAAGGGCACCGACAGAGTGGGTCCTCCTGAGAGAGGACAGCAGGTGCTTCTCCATGGAACCACGGCCACTCTCTTCAGACTGCGCTTCAGTACTCCCATGGCTCTGTGCGAGAATAGAGTACAGGAGTGATGTGACACTCTGGAAGCCCTTGTCAACGCTAGCCTCAGAATCAAATATACCAAAATCACCATGGAAAAGTTTGCACTGTAACAAACACATGTAAATATTTTTTTTTTAAAAGCCACCTTTTATTTGGGACACGGTAAGAGACAGATAGTTGCACAATTAGACCATTAAATAATCTGCATCTGAGTCCTCTGTAGCAGAGTTGGTATGTGATCTTGCCCTCCGGCAAGCTGGCACCTGTTTCATCCTATCCCCCTGACCTAGCTCCTTCACACTTGTGGCCGGTGATTCACCACATGAAGGCGCCTCCTCTAGCCTACCATGTAAAGTACTCGTGGTGGCAGCCTCTGAGCTGGTGCTTACTAGGGTCAGATACTGTCGTGCTGCATCTTCAGGAAGGGTGGCCTCCTCTTCCTGAAGTGGTGGAGGGGCATCCACATTTTAAGCACCTGAAATGAAAGAGTTAGCTTTTACTGTGAAAGCAGAGCAGAGAGAGAGAGAGAGAGAGAAGTGACTACTGAAAGCAGCTGCAGAGTGTGTAGAGCGAGATAGAAGTAAGAAGAGAAAAATAAGGAGTGAAGAAACCCTGTGTGACGTCTCCTTCAGCGTTGCTGCTTGCCACGGCCCCTGCCCATGATGGCCAACATGTTTTCTTTTACGGGGAGAGGGTGTGCAGGTGGGCTCGGCCTCCTGCTGCAAGTTGTGGGTGACCGTCTCCTATAAGAAAGATAGCAGTGTGCTGGTGATATCCCTGTAAGGTGTTTAGAGATTTAGAGAATGTGCCTGTCGTGGTCGAATAGTGCAGATTTTGTGCGGAAGATATGAGGTTTTGGAACGTGAAGATTGCAATTGCGGTGAGAGTAGAAGGCGCAGTGTGTGTGTGAGTATGAGGGGAAGGAGTTGGAGTGAAGTATGATGCAGTGATTGTTGGAGGGAGGGGAGTGTTGTGAGTAGTGAGGCTGAAGGTGTGAGGAGTAATTGAGGTAAATGGTAGGATTCTTACCTTGACAACTCTGGTGAGGTCATTGAACTTTTTCCTACATAGCATGCCTTGGGAACTAAGCTCCTGGCATTAAATTCCTTTTCCCACTGGTGGTGGTGTTGTCAGGATGGCTTTCTGCCCCCTGGTGAGGAAGAGAATTTCCCTCCTCCTGTCCAATGCCTGGACCAGAGCCTCCAAAGTGGTATCTGCAGGTCTTGCAGCCATTTCCCTCCTTACAAGCATTCTCTGCTGTCTGCAGCCAGAGCGCACCTCCCATTTAAGAGGTGCTGGCTGCCTTTAAGTGGCATCAATCAAGCCCGAATTGCTACCAACCCCCCACCCCCCACACCTGACTCATGATAATCAGCTGCAAACACCAACTTCATGAGGTCCCTGCGACACACAAACACGCGTGTGTAGTGTGTGCTCATTTTCAGGCCCGATCAACTTGTTAGGTCAGTTCTGCCGAAAGTTCGACAACCGTTAACTCTGTTTCTCTTTCCACAGATGCTGCCTGACCTGCTGAGTATTTCCGGCATTTTCCGTTTTTATTTCAGATTCTAGAACTTGCAAGACAACTCTGTTATATGTATATCTGTCTACGACTCCAGCCAATGTAAACATCATGGGCCTGAATTTGTGGTCGGAGGCTTCCCGCTGGCGGATGCCTCCGACTGGCAAACAATCTATGAACTTACCTTCTGCCTTGGGTTCCACGGAGACTCGCGCTCCTATGCATAGAGGCCCATGTACCCCAGGTGCGCAGGCGGTTCACAAGCATGAATATAAATGGGACTACCCCAAAAAATAGCTCTACACTTCAAATACATTTTTTTTAAATCACATGTTTAAAATTAATTAAAATGGCATTTAATTAAATATTTAAAACAAAAATTGAATTTTTTGAAAAATAAACGTACATGTTTTAAAGGGGCTAAAAATAAACTTACCTTATTTCACAGGTTTTAAATGTATAAATTATTGATAAAATTTTATTTTTCTGTTTTTTAAAACTCTTACGCTGGTAAAAGCAGGCCTTATGTCTGCTTTTACCAAGTGTAAGAATTTCACGGGCATTCGCTGGGCAGAACTTGGGCAAATAGCGCAACACTCCGCCCGCAGATGCCCTTTTCCCGGGGACGCGGAGGATCTGTCAGATCGCAAGTTCCGGCTTTTAACTCGTGTGCGCCTTGTACGGGCCTCAAAATACGGCCCATAGTGATGAACTCTTTAAGTCTCCTACACTGTACTATTAATGATAATGTCAAATAGTACGTGACCAAATTGACGTTTTTTTGTACTGCAGCACACCTCAAGCCTGTTTCTCTGCAGTGAACATTCCTAGTAAGTAAATACATGGGAAGCCAGTGAAGTATTTAGCAGAAGTACATTGCATTCCACTTCCCCGTGTTGTATGTAAAAACAATATGAAAAAGGAAGGATTCGGACATTTCACGAACAAGCAAAATGAATACAATTTGCTTTTTGTTTAGTTGGTGAAAGGTGGCATTTTTTGGTTTTCAAATAGTTAGTCACAGTGCCTGCTCCAGAATGTAAAGATGGCAGTACGAGAGTGGAACTTGCTTTCATGGCTCCTACTAATGTTGGTTCAATTTAATGGTGCAGGTAAGTAATCCTTTATAATATTTTAAAAATACTTGGAGCTGCACGGTATGGTTGTTTAAATGTTAGCATTCTATCTTGTGTATCTCCAATGGCTTTTCTGTAACAAATCTTATTCCCCTTCTGACAACATTGTTTTTATTTTTCTCCTTCAGTTTAATCTCAGCTTTCCCATTAGAGTGTTTCAATTGATAACCAGTCTGTGATTGTTCGGGTTAGAAAGTGCCAGCAAGTAATTGTGTAGGTATAGTTATTAATCTCAATGCCAAAGCTAGTAATTATTTAATTTCAGATACAACAGCCAGAATAAAACCTAAGATTTAGCTTGCTAAAAAGAGGGGGAATGTCTGACAATGACACTGTGTATTTTGTACAATACAAAATGTATGTTCAGTATTTTAATAAAGATTTAAGAAATTTTATTTCGACGAACTCAGAAGTTCTTGATTGGCCGTGAGGATATTATTAAATGGCAGTAATCATGATTTATTGCCGATCTGGAGGTGGATAATCAATACACTTTTCTATGACCTCAGACAAAAGGATGGGGATTGTCTGAATATCTTCCTCAAATACTTAATCAAAAGGGGTCTAAACTGAGATATTAGGGCAGATTTTAAGTGCCGGCAGAGAACGGGTAGGCAGCAGGCAGAGTGCCCGCCCATTCTTACCGGCAGGAGGCCCGAGCCGTTTAGAGGCCCCGGTGATCTGCACATCGCAAAAGGATGACCCGCTGTAGCTCGCCAGTTGGCCAGTGGAGGTATTCCGGCCCGCTCCGGGCAGGCAGGTAGGGAGGGGGAGGGGGAACGATCACGGAGCAGGTGGGGGTGGGGTGAGTCTGGGGCGGCAGTGAACCACAGTATTCTTGTGAAGCACGGGGGAGCACTCCTGCTATTCCTAGCTCCACAAAAATTTAATATAAGGGAATTTGGGGTCATTTTTTGATATTACTGCCTGGATCCTTCAAAATTGCAATCGGAGTCCTATGCAGTTCGCAGGATGCCAATTTGCATATTAAAAACGCCTACCGCTACAAATAGGCGGGCAATTCGGCCGCCCATTGGAAGGCCGTTTCCAAGATGGCGGCAGCTGGAGCAGCAGCGGAAACAGGTTGGTAAATCATCCAGTGGCCCTTTTCTGGCCACTACCACCCTGTTTCCACCCACCAGACTGTGTCCTGGTCCTGATGGTGAGCATTACGTTCACTGGTACAGAGCCAAATTAACAAATAGAGAAATAAACATTGTAAGAAATATAGATATGCGTACATATCTTTTTAAAAGCGCATAAGTAAAAATGGCTTCTCTCTAAGAGAGTGCAGGCTGTTTAATATTTGTCTAATCAGGACTACCACAGCATGAAGTCACTTCTGAATAGATAACACTTTGACTGCAGTCACACTACAACTGCAGTGTTGGTGTAAAGTGGCTTTAGTTCACACCACCACTAGGAAGTTGTAATGTTAACTGGAGTCAGAGGTGGACCTGACGCCAGAGCGAGTGGAGTGAGACTCCCTCTATCAGGGACTCTCGCGTAGAAAGAAAAGAAAAAACTTGCATTTATATAATGCTTTTCACCACCTCAGGACGTCCCAAGGCGCTTCACAGCCAATTAAGTACTGTTTTTTGAGGTGTCGTCAGTGTTGTAATGTAGAAAACGTGGCAGCCAATTTACACACAGCAAGGTCCCACAAAAAGCAATGAGATAATGACCAGACAATGGGTTTTTTTTTTAGTGATGTTGGTCGAGTGATAAATATTGGCCAGATTACAGGGCTCTTCTTCAAAATAGTTCCATGGGATCTTTTACGTCCACCTCAGAGGGCAGATCGGGCCTCGGTTTAATGTCTCATCCGAACGAAGTCACCTCCGACAGTGCAGCACTCCCTCAATAGTCCACTGAAGTGATACCACTACAGCTGCAAATGCAGCTTTGAGGCCAATTTAGCACATTGGTTACAGGAAAAAAATAGAATTCATTCATGATTTATTCAGATTATGCTGTGAATGTGGAAAGGCTCACAGGCACCATTTATTGCATACATTCTAGTTTACAACACATCATTAAAAAACTCACAGAATATTGTCGTTGTTTAACAAGGTAATTTATATTTTTTGGCAGCAGGTTAGTATAGTGCTAAAGGGTTAAATAACCTGTGGGGTTTATTTTGTCAGTGTCTCATGGTCAGTACACAACTAAATGTTAAGATACGGAAAAGCAATACCTGGATTGTTTACTCTTTTTCCATTTCAGTTCTGGTAAAATATTAAAATGGAAAATGTTGATGAATGTGTGAAATCAGCCAAATAGGAAGCTGTTTATTTCTCCTGGCTGAATGTCTAGAACCAGGGGTCACAGTCTCAGAATAAGGGGTCGGCCATTTAGAACTGAGATGAGGAGAAATTTCTTCACTCAGAGGGTGGTGAGTCTTTGGAATTCTCTACTCCAGAGGGCTGTGGAGGCTCAGTCGTTGAGTATATTCAAGACAGAGATCGATAGATTTTTGGATATTAAGGGAAGCAAGAGATATGGGGATAATGCAGGAAAGTGGAGTTGAGATAGAAGATCAGCCATGATCTTATTGAATGGCGGAGCAGGCTCGAAGGACCAAATGGCCTACTCCTGCTCCTATTTCTTATGTTCTTATGTTCTGAAATCTTTAACTTCCTTTATTTGCTATTTTCAAAATACTTACACTCATGTTGGTGTTGTAGAAAGAAACCACTCGGAGTCACGGGTAGGCTGTGATATGAGAGAAACTTTATTACAAGCACGCAGGGGAGAGCTTTCAGTCTCTCAAATTTACAATGGTCGTGGCAGTTTATTTATATAGAATCAACCGTTAATTACTGGTTACGTAGGCTTTGGCAGATGCTTCGCGCTATCTCAACTGTCCCGGACCCAAGGTCCTTACTTCTGCCTTTCTGCAGTTTTGTTTATCTTATCCAGTTACCATTATCTTTGTTCATTGTTCCTGATTCAAAGTTTCGTGAAGAAACTTTATTTCAACTACTGCTACTGTTAAATGCTGACACTACGCTTTGGTCTGGTTTTGGTCAAGCATCCCATCATGCCTTGCAGTTACAGTAACATTTTAATATCATGGCTTCTAACGCAACTATAATATACATGAAAAGGTTATCCAAACCTACAGGTTACCCTATCATTGGTATAGGACACACATGAGCAGTACACACCACACATGCTACTGGAGTCCTTATTAAAGACACTTCTTTTGAATGGGGGCAGAATTTTATTTTTAGATTCAAAATGGAGCATTTTGTGGTATTTGTTGCAATTAATGTTCAAGTACTATCGTTTTTAGATTAAGCTCTCTTTCCCTCACAACAACGTAAGTCTACTTTTCCATTTATTTGTCCTGGCCAATATTCATCCCTCAACTACTACCACTGATCATGTGAAAGACACGAGACAATTGAAAAGCCATGTTCTGTAACTGTTGATGTTGATCTAAAATAGAGATTGTAAATTCTCTCTCTTCATTACAGCTCTGAAAGAATCAAAAGAACCACAAGATGTAAAATTCATCTCCCAGAACTTCCAAAGTGTTCTTCACTGGAACCCAGGAAATGGGACAGACAACTTCACCACGTACTTTGTGCAACACCGACAGTATGTGTTTTCGCAAAATAGTTAAGATTTTATGGTGGAGAACTGCAACAATTGGCTTTAATGATCTTTGCTTTAATGATTTTCAGTATAATTACGCATGGTGTCAATGATGACGGAATAATAGATGCTGATTCCTTTGTTGCAGATATGGAAATCAGTGGTCAAACAAAACAGAATGTTGGGGCATCAAGGAAACTTTCTGTGACCTTACACAAGAGACAAATCCATTTATTGAAAAATTTTTTGCAAGTGTGAAAGCATTTTCATTTAACAGATTCTCAAACTGGACACTAACTGAGATATTTTGTCCAATGACAGACAGTAAGTATTTTTCTCACTAATGTAAAGTTGAATATAATATAACATTTTATCCCAATACCATTCTTTGGTGTAATGGGCTATCAAATATGAATAGAGGATCTTATCATTGAGAATTCTTTGTTTTAGTACTCAACTCAATCAGCACATTCAGACAGAATTTCTTCTGTCTATTTGATTTCACCACAGTACTCCAGTGGGTAGGGGCAGAAAATTGGGTGAGAATTTGCATCGCTGTCAGAAGGAATCTTCCATTTCCCAATGCTACTTTTGTCCATTACTTTATTAATAAATGTTGATGATGTTGTTGTGTGCTTCTCTGGGATGTAGAATAACATTTTACAAACCTTGTGTAAAAACAGGAGAGGATAATTTTCAACTCAGCTGTCTGGTCAGCAGTGGAGTAGGCTGCATTGCCGCTGATTGGCTAACGTTGTGTCACATGCTGCGTGGCCTAATGAGGTTCTCGTCCATCCGGCCTAACTGCCCTCAAACCAAGTTTCAATCTGCAGCGCAGAACTGATTTCAAAACAATGGCCGGAATTTTACCAGCGCTCAGAGGGTGGGTTTGGAGGCAGGTCCGCTGTCAAAATCACAAAGATTGACAGCGGGTCGGTATCCCGCTGTAAACCCACCTCCTTGTCAGTTTCCCAAGTGTCTGGTCTGTCATCCCTGAACAGACCCAAGTGGCGGGTCAGCCAGTTTAGATAGTTAAAAGCTTACTAAAAAGGTAGTTAAGAACCATTTTCCCATGTACTTAACATTTTACCAAGTTTTCAACGAGGTTCCCGGAGAGCGGCTATCACGTCAGGTAAGTGTGTCGGGTTCTCAATGACTGTGGATTGCTGTGAATAGGTGAAAGCTGCAAAAGTGTTATAAAACCTACCATTTCACAGCTGTTTATTTCCCAATCTTAGAAGCTGGAGCATTAATGATTTGGAACCTACTTTTGAGCTTTTTGCACTTTTGAAGTGTTTGGAGTAATCTCTCTATCCACTGTCACCTCCTTAGAACAACCTATCTCAACATTAACAGATTACTTCTGTCATCTCAACCTCACCTGCCATCTATTCCATCAGCATCGGTGCCCTTGCAAAATCTCACTTTGGTCCTCATGTGTGCAGTCGATGACACCCTGCACCCGTGGGAAGCCAGCCAGATTGACAAAGCCGAGCGTCCGCTCGGTAACACTGGCTTCAGCAGTGGAAAAGTGGATGTAATTGGCGGACTTGGCAAAGATGGCATCGGTAACCTGCGTGATGCAACTGTGGGCGGCCGACTGGGAGAGGCCGCTAATGTCTGCTGCTGATCCCTGGAAGGACCTTGACGCAAAGAAGTTGCAGGCAGTGGTGACTTTGACAGCCACTGATAAGGCATGTCCACCTACTCCTCTGGGTTGCTGGTCTTGATTGAGCATTGTGCAGATGTCTGCGACTACCTCTCGCGAAAGTCTCAGCCTCCTTTGGCACTGCTGCTCGGTCATGTTGAGGAAACTCATCCTCTGCCTGTAAACCCTGTGTTGGGGGTATCTCCTGCGGCGCGGTGCAGCCCTGTGCTGATGGCCTCTGCCCTGTGCAGCATCAGGTGGCTGAGGAGAAGGTTGGCGCTCCTGTTGTTGCTGCTGCTGCTGTACCTGGTTCTGCTGCTGCTGCGGCTGATCTGCCTCAGATTCTGAGGACCAGGATGACAGGGTATAAATCGTTCCCATTCTGCTGTTATATATGGCAATTGGGGATGAGATGTTAGAAGCAGTCAATCAATGGGGAGAGAGGTTATTCCAAGGAGGTGACAATGCATGTAGAGTTTACAACACACACTTAAAGCCTCAATACAGATCAAATGTGTCTTCTAAATCCTGAAATCAGCAACTTCTGACATTTGAAAGTGAACAGATGTGAGAGGTTAGTTTTTATACTGCAGTTGCAGCTGTGAACTATTCAGCTTGTTGGAACTCCCGACATACTTACCTGACGTGATCTCCGAACGACGTGAAACCCGTTGAAAATGTGGGAAAATAGAAAAAGGCTGGCAAAATAGTAGTTAACAAGCATTTAACAAGCAGTTGAGTATCTTAAATGCCTCCCCCGCTGCTTGGTGTCGGGTCTGTTCTGAAATCGCAGACCCAATACTTTGGAAACTTACATGGAGGCGGGTTTGTGGCAGGTTCCCAACCTGTTACCACTTCCTTGATAATGGTTTCCAGCATTTTCCCGACAACTCATGTCAGGCTAACTGGCCTGTAGTTCCCTGTTTTCTCTCTCCCTCCTTTCTTAAATAGTGGGGTTACTTTTGCGACCTTCCAATCCGCTGGGACCGTTCTAGAATCTAGGAAATTTTGGAAGATCACAACCAATGCATCCACTATCTCTGCAGCCACCTCTTTAAGAACCCTAGGATGTAAGCCATCAGATTCTCTACATGTGTAATTGTGTATCAAATAACAGGCTAAGTGGCATTCCATTAAGAGCTGCATCTGTACACTGAGTGTATTTGAATACTCAATAGGACCAAATATTAATTGAGGGTTATATTTAAATGGAAGGATTATTTTTAAGTTTGTGGTATTCACATTGACCAGCCCACAGCACAAACCAATCTTACAACAACAGAATGAATTCTTATTTTTGATGCAGCTCTCATTGGGCCTCCAGAGACAGAGGTAATCCCCTTTGAAGAGTCAATCCTGGTTAAATTGATTGCTCCACACACAACCTTTAAAAAGCAAAATGGTAGATTGCTATCAGTGAAAGAAATATATGGTGAAGTAAAATATAACATAACAGTGTCAGTCAAAGCACATGATCAGGTAAGGATATTTTTCTTGTTTTATTCTCTACTCCATTCATAGAATGTATAATTGGATTATTTTTCATTAATTCTTTACCTAACTACCAGATTGGTTTGGAGGACCAGAGGACTTATATCACAAAAAATAAAACATTTGAGATCCAGCACCTGAGCCCTGGAACAACCTACTGTGTTTCGGTTCAAACAAAGGTTCCATTCAACGATAAGATTGGTGACCCAGGCAAGGAGCAGTGTGTGACCCTGGCAGGTGAGCAGCACAGTGCTGTGGATGTTTCACTGCTGTAATGGAGATACTTTCATGATATTCAACACGCATTAACCCACTGTTAACTTAACTGTGTTTTAATCCACAGAGCCAAGTACTAGAATAATCCAATCAGTAATTATCTGCGCAGCAGGAGGGACTTTAGCTCTGGTTACACTTTCCATTTACTTATACTTTAAATATAAGTACGTCTGTGTCCCTAAGCCACATTTGCCTGCAGTGTTGACAACCTGGAATAGAAAAGAGGAAGAAGGTGTTGTGTTTTTACCTCAAATTATTGAACAAACAAATATTAACAAATGGGAATTCATGGAACTCTCAAAATATCCCAGCACCTTGCTATTACAAAACAGGTATGTAGCACAGACATATTGTAAAAAATACATCAACATTGAATCTCCAGGTAGATTCAGACCTAGAGACTTTGATCACAACTCTATGCCTCTAGATACCGTTATATTCTGTCAGTACCTTGAACAGCCTCAGTTTATTTGCTCTGACTACGCGCAGATGATGGTAGAACCTGGCTCCTTGTTATCTATAGACCAGCAAGAGGAGAACACCAGGTTACAATGGGTGGCCACAGATTATTGCCAATGTCAACTCTGCTGCCAAAATAAAGAAAAATTCCACGGTCGGGAAGCAGGAACTTTTCAAGCACCAACACAGTTCTTAGCACCTGGATATCCAGACTACATCAATCAGGACATTTGGGAAGATCCAATTCAAAATAACTGGGAACTGACCATCCAACAAATGGATATGGTTTGAATTCTTTATCAATGCAAAGTCTTAACATGGCATTGAATAAAATACTTATTACCAAAACCAGAGTAAGCAGCTTTAATTTGTAGATTGTGGAGATGTGGAAGAAATCTACTTAAAATTTCAGGCTAAAATAAACAAAGGAACTCATAATTTTGTACTAGTAACAATCCATTGAGCAGAGAGAATTGTAAATAGTTACAAATGATCATAAGAAACATCAAGGTCGAGAAGATTCTTTAGCCCAACAAAGCTCTGTTCTCTGGTTCTCTAGCTATCCCACTATAGCATGTTGCATGGTCCTAATGGTTTTGCATTCACTACTCTACCTGGTAGACCACTCTAAACAACTTTGATTAGAGAAGTTATTCCTAATGTTGCTTTTAAAATGACTTTTCATTCATTTAAATTTATGTCTTTTGGTCTCGTTTCCTGGCTTACTTTGAAGTAATATTCTAAGTTAACTTATGTATACCATTTAATCATTTATGTACCTTTATCAGGTCCTCCTTTAACTACTTTCCTTCAAAGCTGTAAAGAACATAACATAAGAAATAGGAGCAGGAGTAAAGCTTGAGCATCTCTTTTTTTCCCGGTAGCTTATCTGCTTTAGATTGAGATCAGCCTTGTTACTTATTCTTCACATGGTCCAATATATTCCTTGGTGTGTCAAACCCTCACATCACAAATAACTGCCCTGCTAACTAAGGAAATCCTTGACTGCAGCCTGAAACAAAAAGAAACAAATTTACATGTAGCAGCTTGGACAAGGCACTAAATGATATTGTGAGACAGAACACTGTACTTTAGGCCAGAATTTTGCCTACCTGGGCAGGACCGGTGTGGGCGGTGTCCGTGGCAGGTCGTAACCCCGCTGCTGACTCCATCCCGCTGCAGAAATTGAACTTACTTTAATGGAACTCAGCACTTCTCTAGATCCCCGGGGTCCCAGCTGGCGCTGCGGTACGTAGCGGCGCGATATTGACGTGCAACGCTCCAAGAGGGATGTGGGGCGTTTCCACTAGCACCCCGCATCCCTCTTGGGGTGCAACCACTCAAGTTCTGGCGCGGGGGTGCTGCGCTCCAGCGAAGTTAGCGTCCCTCACTCAATTTTTAGCCCAAATCCTCTTGTAATAAAGGCCAACATACCATTTGCTTTCTTAATTGCTTGCTGTACCTGCATGTTAACTTTCAGTGATTCGTGTACAAGGACACCCAGGTCCCTCTGAACACCAACATTTCCCAATCTCTCTGAATACTCTGCTTTTATATGTTTTGTGCAAAAGTGGATAACTTCACATTTCTCCACATTGTATTCCATTTGCCATGTTCTTGCCCACTCACTTAGCCTGTCTATATCCCCTTGAAGCCGCTTTGCATCCTCCTCACAACTTACATTCCCACCTAGCTTTGTATCATCAGCAAACTTGGATATATTACATTTGGTCGCCTCATCCAAATCATTGATATAGATTGTGAACAGCTGAGGCCCAAGCACTGATCCTTGCGATACCCCACCAGTTACAGCCACTAGTACCCCACTAGTTACAGCCTGCCAACCCAAAAATGACCCGTTTATTCCTACTCTCTGTTTTCTCTCTGTAACCAATCCTCAATCCATGCTAGTATATTACCCCCAATCCCAGGAGCCCTAATTTTGTTTAATAACCTCTTGTGTGGCACCTTATCGAATGCCTTCTGAAAATCCAAATACACCACATCCACTGCTTCCCCCTTATCTATTCTGCTAGTTACAACCGCAAAAAACTCTAACAGATTCGTCAAACATGATTTCCCTTTCATAAATCCGTGTTGACTCTGCCCAATCCTATTATTATTTTCTAAGTGCCCTGTTACCACATCCTTAATAATAGATTCTAGCATTTTCCCTACTACTGATGTCAGGCTAACTGGTCCATAGTTCCCCGTTTTCCCTCTTGCTCCTTTCTTAAATAGTGGGGTTACATTTGCTACCTTCCAATCCGCGGGAACCATTCTAGAATCTATGGAATTTTGGAAGTTGACAACCAATGCATCCACTATCTCTATAGCCACCTCTTTCAAAACCCTAGGATGTAGGCCATCAGGTCCAGGGGATTTATTGGCTTTCAGTCCCATTAATTTCTCTAGTACTATTGTTCTACTAATAATAATTTCTTTCAGTTCCTCATTTTCGCTGGACCCTTGGTTCTCCACTATTTCCAGGAGGTTTTTTACGTCTTCTTCCGTGAAGACAGACTCAAAGTATTTGTTTAATTTCCATGCCATTTCCTTATTCCCCATTATAATTTCTCCTGTCTCAGCCTGTAAGGGACCCACATTTACTTTTGCTAATCTTTTCCTTTTTGCATACCTATAGAAGCTTTTACAGTCTGTTTTTGTGTCTCTCGCTATTTAATCTCATATTCTATTTTCCCTTTCTTTATCAATTTCTTGGTCCTTCTTAGCTGAATTCTAAAATCCTTCCAATCCTCAGGCTTACTGCTCTTCTTGGCAACATTATAAGTCTCTTCCTTTGATCTAATACTATCTTTAACCTCTCTTGTTAGCCACGGTTGGACCACTGTGGGGTTTTGTGCCTTAAAGGAATGTATATTTGTTGTAAATTATGTATTCATTTTTAAATGCTAGCCATTGCTTGTCTACCGTCATACCTTTTAATGTAGTTCCCCAATCTACCTTAGCCAACTCGCCCCTCATACTTATGTAGTTTGCTTTGTTTAGATTTAAGACCCTAGTTTCGGATTTAACTAAATCACTTTCAAAGTTAATATAAAATTCCATCATATTCCATCATTCCATCACTCTTCCCTAAGGGCCCCTTTACTACAAGGTTATTAATTAACCCTTTCTCATTGCACAATACTAGATCTAAAATAGCCTATTCCCTAGTTGGTTCCTCAACATACTGATCTAGAAAACTATCTTGTATACATTCCATGAATTCTTCCTCGACACTATTACTGTAAATTTGGTTTGCTCAGTCTATATGTAGATTAAGGTCCCTCATGATTAATGTATTACCCTTGTTACATGCGCCTCTAATTTCCTGATTTATACTCTGCCCTACATTCCAACTACTGTTTGGGGGCCTATAAGCAACTCCCACCAATGTTTTCTGTCCCTTGCTGTTTCTTAACTCCACCCAAACTGATTCTACTTCTTGATTTTTGGAGCTAAGATCCTTTCTCTCGACTGTCTTTATCCCATCCTTTATTATCAGGGCTACCCCTCCTCCTTTTCCTATTTTGCCTATCTCTTCTAAAAGTTAAGTATCCTGGAATATTTAGTACCCAACCTTGGTCACTTTGCAACCACGTCTCCGTAATGGGTATTAGATCAAACCTATTCATTTCTATCTCCGCTGTTAATTCATCTATTTTGTTGCGAATGCTTTGCGCATTCAGATATAGTGCCTTTAGCTTTGACTTTTTTCTATTTTTCCCTGATGTCACTTTAGTCACTGATGCCCTATTACCTTTGTTACTCTCTCTGTCCCTTCCTGACCCACTCTGCTTATTTTTACCCAAAACTCTGCTCTGTTCTAGAGCCTTGACATTTCTCTTGCTGCTTTTAAATTTATTCTTTCCTGAATCCCCCCACCAGCTCCCCCTCCCCACCCCCTCATTAGTTTAAAACCCTGTCTACTGCCCTCGTTATTCGACTCGCCAGGACACTGGTTCCAGCCCACATTTAAGTGGAGGCCGTCCCAACAGAACAGCTCCCTCTTTCCCCAGTATTGGTGCCAGTGCCCCATGAAGCAAAACCCCTGCTTCCCACACCACTCTTTGAGCCACGCCTTTAACCTTCTAATCTGCTTATCCCTATGCCAATTGGCACGTGGCTCAGGTAACAATCCAGAGATTATTACCTTTGAGGTTCTGCTTTTTAATTTGGACCCCAACTCCTCAAACTCTATTTTCCTCACGACAGAAAACATCAGAAACTTAAAGCCTACCACCAACTCACCGGCCCTACTGGAATTCTTCTTCTCCCACCCCTGCCAGGACTGCCACTGGCTGCACCTACCCCATCCGCCACCTCGAAATGGCAGATTTTGCTCCTTTCCACCTCAGTTACCACCACTTCCTGATGCTGCTGTGTGGAAGGTGGTGGTAGGCTCCAGGAAGTGGTGCTAGGCCCCAGGAAATGGCGTTAAAGGCCCTGAGTTCCCCCAATGGAGGGAGAGAGCCTTTTAGCAGAAAAAACACAAAGGTAAAAGGATTAAAGGAGCAGGCGTGAAGCAATTTAGACCGATAGGAGTGGAACCACATGAGGACAGCCCCATGGATCTGGGCAATGGAGGAGAGACAACGGAGGAGAATGACCATGTCAAACACTGTGGAGAGGCTGAGGAAGAGAAGGAGGGATAACACACTGATCACAATCACAATGGATCTTTAGATATTTTTGTTAATGTTTCTTTTGATTAATTTCCTTCCCTCATTCATCTCTTGGTGATCAGCTGTCTTGAGAGGAGTCTGTAGTGTTTAAGAAATTGGAAATAAGCACTTTTATATTTGGTGTATCTGTAGTTCAGATTGCAGGAGAGTGATGTTAATGTGCTGGTTTCCCTTGGTTATTTTGCTAAAATCAGGCTTCTTATCCTAACTGGAGATTCGTAGATTTACAAATTGTAGATCCACACCATTCTGCCATTGGAATTAGGAAGCCAGTGCTCTCCTGTGGGTTTAACTGCAGAAGTGCTAAATGTGAAAGCGCCTAATGCTGGATATAGCAGGTCCATCAGCATCTAAAAAGAGAAAAGATGGGTTAAAGTTTCATGTTTAGACCCTTCAATGACATAAGTAGGACAAAGAAAGAGGGTCTGCTGAGAGAGTATGAGCAGCTAGGGGCTAAATTAAAAAGCAGAACCACAAAGGTAATAATCTCTGGATTACTACCTGAGCCACGAGCGAATTTGCATAGGGTAAATAAAATCAGAGAAATGAACGAGTGGCTCAAAGACTGGTGTGGGAGAAATGGGTTTTGATTTGTGGGGCACTGGCACCAGTACTGGGATAAGAGGGAGCTGTTCCGTTTGGACGGGCTTCACTTGAACCATGCTGGGGCTAGAGTCCTGGCGAATCGAATAACTAGGGCTGTAGAGAGGGCTTTAAACTAAATAGTGGAGGGGAGGATCCAGGTGAGCGGGAATTTAAAAAGTCGATGAGAAATGAGAAAGCAATAGAGCAGGATAGAGATGGGGGAAATAATAACCAGTGTGTGACAGGAAGGGACAGAATGTTTAAAAATAAGAGTGCAACAGAAAATGGGGCCAAAACAAGGAGGAATGGTAAAAAGACAAAGTTATAAGCTCGATATCTGAATGCACGCAGCATTCGTAACAAGATAGATGAGTTGACAGCACGAATAGATACAAATGGGTATGATCTGATCGCCATTACAGAGACATGGTTGCAAGGTGATCAGGGCTGGGAACTGAATATTCCAGGGTATTTGACAATTCGGAAGGATAGACAGAAAGGAAAGGGAGGTGGGGTGGCTTTGTTGGTAAAGGATGGGATGAGTGCAGTGGTGAGAAGTGATATTGGCTCAGAAGATCAAGATGTGGAGATAAATATAATAAAGGGAAAAAGTCTCTGGTGGGCGTAGTCTACAGGCCCCCGAACAGTAGCAATACTGTTGGACAGAGTATAAATCAACAAATAATGGAGGCCTGTAAAAAAGGTACGGTAATAATCATGGGTGATTTTAATCTCCATATTGATTGGACAAATCAAATTGGCCATGGTAGCCTTGAGGAGGAGCTCGTAGAGTGCATCCGGGATGGTTTCCTAGAACAGTATGTAATGGAACCGACCAGGGAGCAGGCTGTCTTGGATCTGGTACTATGTAATGAGACAGAATTAATAAATGATCTCATAGTAAAGGATCCTCTAGGAAAGAGTGATCATAGCACGGTTGATTTTCAAATTCAGTTGGAGGGTGAGAAAGTTGTATCTCAAACCAGTGTCCTGATCTTAAACAAAGGCAATTACAGTGGCATGAGGGCAGAACTGGCTAAAGTGGACTGGAAAAATAAATGAAAGGGTAAGACAGTTGAAATGCAGTGGCGGACATTTAAGGAGATATTTCATAACTCTCAAAAAAAATATATTCCAGTGAGAAAGAAAGATTTTAAGAGAAGGGAGCACCATCCGTAGCTAACTAAGGAAGTAAAGGATGGTATCAAATTGAAAACGAAGGAATACAATGTTGCCAAGATTGGTGGGAGACCAGAGGATTGGGAAATTTTTAAAAACCAGCAAAGGATGACTAAAAACTAATAAAGAGAGAGAAGATGAATTATGAGAGTAAACTGGCAAGAAACATTAAAACAGATAGTAAGAGCTTCTACAGGTATATATAAAGGAAGAGGGTAGCTAAAGTAAACGTTGGTCCCTTAGAGGATGAGACTGGGGAATGAATAATGGGGAACGGGGAAATGGCAGAGACTCTGAACAAATATTTTGTATCTGTCTTCACGGTAGAAGATACAAACAACATCCCAATAATGGATAATCAATGGACCACAGGGAGGGGGGAACTAAAGACAATCACTGTCACTAAGGAAATAGTACTTGGTAAAATAATGGGACTAAAAGATGACAAGTCCCCTGGACCAGATGGCCTGCATCCCAGGGTCTTAAAAGAAGTGGCTGCAGAGATAGTGGATGCATTGGTTGCAATATACCAAAATTCCCTGGACTCTGGAGAGGTCCCAGCGGATTGGAAAACCGCAAATGTAACACCCCTATTTAAGAAAGGAGGGAGACAGAAAGTAGGAAACTATAGACCAGTTAGCCTAACATCTGTCGTTGGGAAAATGCTGGAGTGCTTCATTAAGGAAGCAGTAGCAGGGCATTTGGAAAATCATAATGCAGTCAAGCAGAGTCAGCATGGTTTTATGAAAGGGAAATCATGTTTAACAAACTTGCTGGAGTTCTTTGAGGAGGTAACGAGCAGGGTGGACAAAGGTGAACCAGTGGATTTGGATTTGGATTTCCAGAAGTCATTCGATAAGGTGCCACATAAAAGGTTACTGCATAAGATAAGAGCCCACACAATTGGGGGTAATATATTAGCATGGATAGAAAATTGGCTAACTAACAGAAAGCAGAGAGTCGGGATAAATGGGTCATTTTCCGGTTGGCAAACGGTAACTAGTGGGGTGCCACAGGGATCGGTGCTGGGGCCTCAACTATTTACAATCTACATTAATGACTTGGATGAAGGGACCGAGTGTAATGTAGCCAAGTTTGCGGATGATACAAAGATGGGTGGGAAAGCAAGTTGTGCAGACGACTCAAAGAACCTGCAAAGGGATATAGACAGGCTAAGTGAGTGGGCAAACATTTGGCAGATGGAGTATAATGTGGGAAAGTGCGAGGTTATACACTTTGGCAGGAAAAATAAAAAAGCAAATTATTATTTAAATAGAGAGAGATTACAAAATGCTACAGTTCAGAGGGACCTGGGGGTCCTTGTACATGAAACACAAAAAGTTAGCATGCAGGTACAGCAAGTAATCAAAAAGGCAAATGGAATGTTGGCCTTTATTTCAAAGGGGTTGGAGTATAAAAGCAGGGAAGTCCTGCTACAACTGTACAGGGTATTGGTGAGACCACACCTTGAGTACTGCATACAGTTTTGGCCTCCTTATTTAAGGAAGGATATACTTGCATTGGAGGCAGTTCAGAGATGATTCACTAGGTTAATTCCAGAGAGGAGGGGGTTAACTTATGAGGAAAGGTTGAGCAGGCTGGGCCTATACTTATTGGAATTTAGAAGAATGAGAGGTGATCTTACTGAAACATATAAAATACTGAGGGGGCTTGACAAGGTAGATGCAGAGAGGATGTTTCCCCTCGTGGGGAAATCTAGAACGCGGGGGCACAGTTTTAGAATAAAGGGTCGCCCTTTTAGAACTGCGATGAGGAGGAATTTCTTCTCTCAGAGGGTCGTAAATCTGTGGAATTCTCTGCCCCAGAGAGCTGTGGAGGCTGGGTCATTAAATACATTTAAGGTGGAGATAGACAGATTTTTGCAAGATAAGGGAGTGAAGGGTTATGGGGAGCGGGCGGGAAGTGGCTTTGAGCCCAAGATCAGCCATGATCTTATTGAATGGCGGAGCAGGCTCGAGGGGCCAAGTGGCCTATTCCTGCTCCTATTTCTTATGTTCTTATATGTTCTCATGTTCAGGCAGTTCTGATGATGCAGTCAAAACCATGTTTCTCTCTCCACGAATGCTGAATGATCTCTGCAGTTTCCAGCATTTGCAGGGTTTTTTTCTTTTTAGATGTAATTATATCTGTATCCAGCAGAAGGAGCTAAGTCCTGGAGGTAAGGCTGATACCCATATGTTAAGCTGCTCACTGGTATGTGAAGATCAATAAGTTAGTATGTGCTGAATAAACACAGAGATACACATAAAATGAGTGAATTTTCCACAATATTATCTGAACCCAGTTCCACACGTATAACAACAGAATACAACTCTGGTAATATTAGTTGTTGGTAGAAAGAGGGCATAAAAATGACTGCTCAATGGTAGGTCTTGTCTTAACTAAGTTTAGCCATTGCCTTACAAACATGAAGTGGTGACTAATGCCATTGCCTAGTTATGAATAATAAAACAGTAGCACAGTGATTACAGATATAACATAGATGTGGAGATGCCGGTGTTGGACTGAGGTGGACAAATGTGAGAAGTCGCACAACACCAGGTTATAGTCCAACAGCTTTATTTGAAATCACAAGCTTTCGGAGCGCTGCTCCTTCGTCAGGTGAAGTGAAGAGATGCATATAGACACAGCATATATAGTCAGAGAACACTGCCAGATGATTACAGTTAATCTTTCCAACTGCCCTTTATCACACCTCGGCGGAGAGATAATCACGGCAATCAAAGGTGTGGATGGTGTCCAAACAGGTCAGTCAGGAAAACATTACATCAAAGACAATGTGGCAGATGCTGGGGTCTGTATGGAAAACAAAAAACCTTTTTTGCTGGAAATCACAGCAGGTCCGGCCGCATCTGTGTAGAGAGAACAAGCCAACGACGACTCGAGTCTGGATGACTCTACGTCAGGTGGGGTTACATGTAGCGTGACATGAACCCAAGATCCCGGTTGAGGCCGTCCTCATGGGTGTGGAACTTGGCTATCAGTTTCTGCTCGACAATTTTGCGTTGTCGTGTGTCTCGAAGACCGCCTTGGAGAACGCTTACCCGAAGATCGGAGGCTGAATGTCCTTGACTGCTGAAGTGTTCCCTGACTGGGAGGGAACACTCCTGCCTGGTGATTGTTGTGCGGTGTCCGTTCATACGTTGTCGCAGTGTCTGCATGGTCTCGCCGATGTACCATGCTCCGGGGCATCCTTTCCTGCAACGTATGAGGTAGACAACGTTGGCCGAGTCACATGAGTATGCACCATGTACCTGGTGGGTGGTGTCCTCATGTGTGATGATGGTATCTGTGTTGATGATCTGGCATGTCTTGCAGAGGTTGCCGTGGCAGGGTTGTGTGGTGTCGTGGTCGCTGTTCTCCTGAAAGCTGGGTAATTTGCTGCGAACGATGGTCTGTTTGAGGTTAGGCGGCTGTTTGAAGGCGAGTAGTGGAGGCGTGGGGATGGCCTTATCGAGGTGTTCGTCGCCATCGATGACATGTTGAAGGCTGCGAAGAACATGGCGTAGTTTCTCCGCTCCGGGGAAGTACTGGACGACGTAGGGTACTCTGTTGGTTGTGTCCCGTGTTTGTCTTCTGAGGAGGTCTATGCGATTTTTCGCTGTGGCCCGTCGGAACTGTCGATCGACGAGTCGAGCGTCATATCCCGTTCTTATGTGGGCGTCTTTCAGCGTCTGTAGGTGTCCATCGTGTTCCTCCTCATCTGAGCAGATCCTGTGTATTCGCAGGGCTTGTTCATAGGGGATGGCTTCTTTAACGTGGTTAGGGTGGAAGCTGGAGAAGTGGAGCATCGTGAGGTTGTCTGTGGGCTTGCGGTAGAGTGAAGTGCTGAGGTGTCCGTCTTTGATGGAGATTCGTGTGTCCAAGAATGAAACCGATTCTGAGGAGTAGTCCATGGTGAGTTTGATGGTGGGATGGAACTTGTTGATGTTATCATATGTAACATAGAGGGAGCACTATCTTTCCAACCTTTTGATCTGTGCAGTGATGTCAGTCTTTACTATTGAAGTTCCAACGTCCTATTAATTATTTACATCCTTCTATTACAGCCCTGCAAAGCTGTCAAAATAAGACAAATCCTGTCTGAGGTTTCAATCATGTGATGGCCTATACTTGAGATGTCATTTACACAAAAATAAAAACATGATTAAAACTGACTGGTTGCACCTGTCCCAAGGGCTACAGAGGATGGCCAGATGTCAATAAAATATTGGGCCGTATTTTCCGATCGGAGGCCTCCTGCGTGCGGAGGCTTCCGATCTGGAAAAATCTACGAATTTACCTGAGGGCTCCCGAGGCGCCTATACTTCTGATCCTGGACCTCTCCAAACTCCAAGTGCGCAGGGCCCACGTATCCCAGAGGCGCAGGCAGTTCGCAAGCGTCCCTGGGATCACGTGGGCCATGGGGAGCCAATAGCAGAAGGGAATCTCCCTTCATACACTTGACAGATAGACCTTTCAAATATATGAATGGAGATCACCCCAAAAACATAGTAAAACTTTAAATACATTTTTTAAAAAACATCACCTTTTTAAAATTAGTTGAAATTACAATAAATTAAATATTTTAAACAAAAATTTAATTTTTTGAAAAAAATAATTAAAGTTTTTTACGGGGCTAAAAATAAACTTTTTTAAAGTATTTTTAAATGATAAATGAGTTTTTTCTTTACTTTTTTCAACTCTTAGCCCTTTTACCAGGCGTAAGAATTCTAAGGGTTTTCTGCGGGCGGAGGGTCTCCAGAAAGCGGAACTCTCTGCCCGTGGAGGCCCTTCTCCAGGGCAGGCGTCCGATCTGTCAAGAGCATTCTTGACAGAACGGAAATGCTGGTTTTCAGCTGTGCATGCCTGAAACCGGCATTTCCAATGTCCCTACGGGTGCGTACACAGCGCGTACACACCTGTAGAGAGCGGAATATCCAGCCCTTTGTTTTGCTTTCCTCTCTCTTATCTTCCTTTCCTATTTTACTCTTTTTGTATCTGTTTCCTTCTCTCTTTCTCGCTTTCTCTTTCTCACTTCAGGCTGTCCCTTCAATAGAAAGCAGAGCAAATACTGAAATGCGGATAATGTTGTAGATGAAACAATCATAGATGATAGCAGAGACTTACCATTTACCTCCATTAAATATCCATTGCGTAACATCTGAGATTCTACCCATAATCAGTACATCCATATTTGGTGTCTATAGAGTGGTGCTTTCCCTCTTGATCTTGATAGTTAAAATAATGACTTTAAGCTATTTCTTGGACATACACATATTATTAATTTTACACCCATATTCTTGCATTATGTTTCTTGGAATGCTGATGAGAGGGAAGAGCTTGGAACACTAGAGTAAGGGCTGGCACACATCGCACACCATCTAATTTAGAGCAATGTTGCCAGAGGCCTGGCAGCAGGTCTGCACTTTGTGCTCAGTCTAGAAATTCAAGAGAAAAGGTGAGCAACGACTTGGAAAAAAAGGAAAGGTTTCTGCTCTCAGACACACAAAAAAGAAGAAACTAACTGCTGATAACATCAAACATCATTATGAGAATGAGCCCCGAGATTTTATGAATGTGACAGAGTTTATGGGTTAAATTAAATGAGCACATACAACCAATACTTGGAGGGGAACTTGGAGGTGGTGGTGCTCCCATGCGCCTGCTGCCCTTGTCCTTCTAGGTGGAAGAGGTCGCGGTTTTGGGAGGTGCTGCCGAAGAAGCCTTGGTGAGTTGCTGCAGTGCATCTTCTAGATGGTACGCCGGTGGTGGAGGGAGTGAATGTTTAAGGTAGTGGATGGGGTGCCAATCAAGCGGGCTGCTTTGTCCTGGATGGTGTCGAGCTTCTTGAGTGTTGTTGGAGCTGCACTCATCCAGGCAAGTGGAGAGTATTCCATCACACTCCTGACTTGTGGAAAGGCTTTGGGGAGTCAGGAGGTGAGACACGTGCCGCAGAATACCCAGGCTCTGACCTGCTCTTGTAGCCACAGTATTTATGTGGCTGGTCCAGTTAAGTTTCTGGTCAATGGTGACCCCCAGGATATTGATGGTGGGGGATTTGGTGATGGTAATGACATTGAACGTTAAGGGGCAGTGGTTAGACTCTCGCTTGTTGGAGATAGTCATTGCCTGGCACTTGTTACCTGCCACTTATCAGCCCAAGCCTGAATGCCATCCAGGTCTTGCTGCATGCGGGCATGGACTGCTTCATTATCTGAGAAGTTGCAAATGGCACTGAACACTGTGCAGTCATCGGCGAACATCCCCACTTCTGACCTTATGATGGAGGGAAGGTCATTGAAGAAGCAGCTGAACATGGTTGGGTCTAGGACACTGCCCTGAGGAATTCCTGCAGAGATGTCCTGGGGGTGTGATGATTGACCACCAACCACCACAACCATCTTCCTTTGTGCTAGGTATGACTCCAGCCAGTGAAGAGTTTCCCCCCCGATTCCCATTGACTTCAGTTTTACTAGGGCTCCTTGATGCTACACTTGGTCAAATGCTGCCTTGATGTCAAGGGCAGTCACTCTCACCTCACCTCTGGAATTGAGCTCTTTTGTCCATGTTTGGACCAAGGCTGCAATGAGGTCTGGAGCCGAGTGGTCCTGATGGAACCCATACTGGTCATCAGTGAGCAGGTTATTGGTGAGTAAGTGCTGCTTGATAGCACTGTCGACGACACCTTCCATCACTTTGCTGATGATTGAGAGTAGACTGATGGGGCGGTAATTGGCCGGATTGGATTTGTCCTGCTTTTTGTGGACAGGACATACCTGGGTAGTTTTCCACATTGTCAGATAAATGCCAGTGTTATAGCTGTACTGGAACAGCTTGGCTAGTTCTGGAGCACGAGTCTTCAGCACGACAGCCGGGATGTTGTCGGGGCCCCACAGCCTTTGCTGTATCCAGTGCGCTTAGCCGTCTCTTGATATCACGTGGAGTAAATCGAATTGGCTGAAGTCTGACTTCTGTGGTGGTGGGGGCCTCAAGAAGAGGCCGATATGGATCATCCACTCGGCTCTTCTGGCTGAAGATGGTTGCAAACGCTTCAGCTTTGTCTTTTGCACTCACGTGCTGGGCTCCACCATCATTGAGAATGGGGATATTCATGGAGCATCCTCCTTCTTTTCGTTGTTTAATGGTTCATCACCATTCATGACTGGATGTGGCAAGACTGCAGAGCTTTGATCTGATCTGTTGATTGGCAGATCGCTTAGCTCTGTCTATAGCATGCTGCTTCCGCTTTTTAGAATGCATGTATTCCTGTGTTGCAGCTTCCCCAGGTTGGCACCTCATTTTTAGGTATGCCTGGTGCTGCTCCTGGCATGCTCTTCTACACTCCTTATTGAATCAGGGTTGGTCCACTGGCTTGATGGTAATGGTAGAGTGAGGGATATGCCAGGCCATGAGGTTACAGATTGTGGTGGAATACAATTCTGCTGCTGCTGATGGCCCACAGCACCTCATGGATGCCCAGTTTTGAGCTGCTAGATCTTTTCTGAATCTATCCCATTTAGCAATGTGGTAGTAACACACAACACGATGGAGGGTGTCCTCAGTGTGAAGATGGGACTTCATTTCCACAATGACTGTGCAGTGGTCACTGCTACCAATGCTGTCTTGGACAGATGCATCTGCGACAGGTAGATTGGTGAGGTCGAGGTCAAGTAGGTTTTTCCCTCGTGTTGGTTCTCTCACCACCTGTCGCATGCCCAGACTGGCAGTTATGTCCTTCAGGACTCAGCTAGCTCGGTCAGTAGTGGTGCTACCGAGCCACTCTTGGTGATGGACATTGAAGTTCCCCACCCAGATTACATTCTGTGCCCTTGCTACTCTCAGTGCTTCTTCCAAGAGTGGTGTTCAACATGGAGGAGTACTGATTCATCAGCAGAGGGAGGGCGGTAGGTGGTAATCAGCAGGAGGTTTCCTTGCCCATGCTTGACCTGAAGCCATGAGACTTCATGGGGTCTGGAGTCAATGTTGAGGACTCCCAGGGCCACTCCCTACTGACTGTATTCCACTGTGCCGGCACCCCTGGTGGGTCTGTCCTGCCGGTGGGACAGGACATACCCAGGGATGGTGATGGAGGAGTTCGGGACATTGGCTGAAAGGTATGATTCTGTGAGTATGACTATGTCAGGCTGTTGCTTGACTCGTCTGTGGGACAGCTCTCCCAATTTTGGCACAAGTCCCCAGATGTTGGTGAGGAGGACTTTGCAGGGTTGACTGAGCTGGGTGTGCCATTGTCGTGTCCATAGCCAGTGCCGAGGTCGATGCTGGGTGGTCCGTCCGGTTTTATTCTTATTGTTTTTCATAGTGGTTTTTTACAACCGAGTAGCTTGCTAGGCCATTTCAGAGGGCAGTTAAGAGTCAATCACATTGCTGTGGGTCTGGAGTCACATATAGGCTAGACCAGGTAAGGACAGCAGATTTCCTTCCCTAAAGGACATTTGTGGTAACATAATACAGCTTCCTGTGACTCGAACTTTATTGCATCACTTCCTGTGATTAGTCCAGGATAAATACTGGACTGCTCAGTTGGATCCTGGAGAGGCATAGAGTAAGACCTCTTTTGTATGTAGCACCGTTTTAGTTGATTAAAGCTTACTTTAAGTTCACCACGCGTAAGGCTCATTCTTACGACAATTTAATCAACTTTGGAAAACTTCGCACTCAAACTTTTTGGACGAACTCGGAACTAAGGATCCAGGGAATCACCCATCATGGAAAACATCCTTAAACCATCGCGTCTTGACTTGGACCCAAACACCCCAGCAGCCGGTAAGGTGTGGAAACACTGGTATCGCACGTTTGACAATTTTCTGGAATATTGTAAGGCTGATGATGACTCAAAGTTGCGGATACTCATCAACTGTGTCACCCCGAATGTATTTCAGTATGTGGAGGAATGGGACAGTTACGAGGAGGCAATTCGGAAGCTTAAGAGACTATATACTAAGACACCGAATGAGGTCTATGCCAGACATCTACTTGCTACAGCCCAACAAGGGCCAGAGGAATCCATTGATAAATTCCTCCAAGAGCTTCGCAGACTTAGTATGGACTGTAACTTTCGGGCAGCCTCAGCTGAGCTGTACCGTGAAGAAATGATCCGTGATGCTTTCATCTGCGGGCTTGCCTCCCCATTTATACGCCAGCGTCTACTGGAAAGTAAGACACTTGAGCTTCAGAGAGCTTATGACATGGCTTGCTCTCTAGATCTGGCAAAAAGAAATGCAGACCTTTATACAGTGCCCAGACCTCGGTCTACTGCCTTAACTACAGTCAGGCAATTTAAGAGGCCACAGGTGAACTCTATTAGGGAGGTCTTTATCCCTGACGATCAATCTGATGACTTCACTGATGAAGAGGATGATGACCCCACTGTGACTATGAGCCCGTCGGGGCTCGCACGCGCAGCCACGATCCACCCTGTACCGTACGCTCGGAAACGGATCTGCCACAGCCCTGCCCGACACCCGTTCGGGCACCAGTACACAGTCAGGATCGTCCTGACCCCTCACAGAGCGGGCTGGACCACTCGGACTCTGGTCCACGGCCCGCGGCGGGTAAACGGGCTAGGGGCCCTCTACCGCTACGAGAACCTAAACGGGTGCGGCTCTCCCTCGTCCAGCGGCTACGAAATGGAGGGAGAATGTGGTAACACAATACAGCTTCCTGTGACTCGAACTTCATCCCGGCCTCCTAATCTTTTGGGGGGGGGAGAATGTGGTAACACAATACAGCTTCCTGTGACTCGAACTTTATTGCATCACTTCCTGTGATTAGTCCAGGATAAATACTGGACTGATCAGTTGGATCCTGGATAGGCATAGAGTAAGACCTCTTTTGTATGTAGCACCTTTTTAGTTGATTAAAGCTTACTTTAAGTTCACCACGCGTAAGGCTCATTCTTACGACAACATTCGTGAACCAGATGGGTTTTTATGACAATCCGGTAGTTTCATGGTCACCATTACTGATACTAGCTTTTTATTCCAGATTTATTTAATTAGCTGAATTTTAAATTCCCCAGCTGCTGTGGTGTGATTTGAACTCACATCTCCAGATCATTATTACAGGCCTCTGGATTACTAGTCCAGTATCATAACCACTATACTACCATTCATATCATATCTGACAAATAAATTACTCCCATGTGTCACATGGCCTCTTGCTAGATATGAAACTTCCCAAATGACATGTCAGGGCAGCAATCTAACTTTGTGTTCACTCTAAAAAATGGTCTTCAAAAGAGGATTAACTACAGATTTGTCACAGCTGATTTTATAGCCAGACTACTTCATAAAGTTCTCCATCAAACACAGGTAGCTATTGATTAATTTACGAAGATTGGGCAAAAATAACAGCATCTCGATCATCAGCACACAGGGACTGCATACCAACATGTAGTCTCAAAATTCTTTGTTTCCAAATTATGACTTCAGTAGGATCTCAATACTGTCTCGGGTTGTTTTCAATTCATTCGAAAAAATTGTCTACTTGGGCACTACTTGTTCTTTACAATTCTCCCTTATCAGATTTTGAGGAAGTCCTGCTTTAGAAAAAAAGATGATTCAGGGCAATGCTACGTGTTCATTCAAAATGTTATTCCTTCTGTGAATTTGTATCATACCTGCAAAATTATTTGCTCATATGAATCACATAGCATCTTGATTGATAATAAAACTTCCCAAATCACATGCCAAGGCAGACAAAATAACTTTGTAACAAAATAGTAATTTCTTTGTTCTGAAAAGTCTGAATTTCAGGTCCCTTTAAAGTACTTTAAGCTTTCATCGCCTTCTATTATGCCATCAATGTTAAAACACACTTATTTAAAATGGGCAGCTAGCAATAAAATGTGAGATTTCCAACCGACAGAATCATCAATTTGAATTTGACTACCTTCATCAGTAGAGTGCAGTATGGCTCTATCTTAGGGAGTGGGGAAAACTGGAAGAACCAATCCTGCTGCAGAGAAACATGCTACAGTACTGACAGTGATTGAAAGAAAGCTGTGGCCCAACACTCAGATCATCCTAGTGTCCGAACGGAAAAATGAAGCAGACAGGCTTACCACCCTTTCCCAATTCAATAATCAGATGGAGCAGGATAGGGGAAGGGCAGGTAGAACATAAGTAAGAACATAAGAATTAGGAGCAGGAGTAGGCCATACGGCCCTGCGAGCCTGCTCCGCCATTCAATAAGATCATGGCTGAGCTTCGACCTCAACTCCACTTACCAGCCCGATCCCCATATCCCTTGATTCCACTGGAGTCCAAAAATCTATCTATCTCAGCCTTGAATATACTCAACACTCAGCATCCACAACCCTTTGGGGTAGAGAATTTCAAAGATTCACAACCCCTTGAGTGAATAAATTCCTCCTCATCTCAGCCTTAAATAGCCAACCCTTTATCCTGAGACTATGCCCCCTATTTCTAGACTCTCCAGCCAAGGGAAACAACCTCTCAGCATCTACCCTGTTAATCCCCCTCAGTATCTTATATGTTTCAATGAGATCACCTCTCATTCTTCTAAACTCCAGAGAGTATAGGCCCATTCTACTCAATCTCTCCTCATAGGACAACCCTCATCCCAGGAATCATTCTAGTGAACCTTTGTTGCACCGTCTCTAAGGCAAGTATGTCCTTCCTCAGATAAGGAGACCAAAACTGTGCACAGTACTCCTGGTCTGGTCTCACCAAAGCCCTGTACAATTGTAATAAGGCTTCCTTACTCTTGTACTCCAACCCTTTTGCAATAAAGGCCAGCATGCCATTTGCCTTCCCAATTGCTTGCTATACCTGCATGCTAACTTTCTGTGTTTCCTGCATGAGAACACCTAAATCTCTCTGAACACGAACATTAAATAGTTGCTCACAATTTTAAAAATATTCTGTTTTTCTATTCTTCCTACCAAATTGAAAAACCTCACATTTCCCCACATTATACTTCATCTGCCACCTTATTGCCCACTCACTTAACCTGTCTATATCCCTTTGAACGCTCTTTGTGTCCTCCTCACAGCTTACTTTCCCACCTAGCTTTGTATTGTCAGCAAACTTGGATACATTGCACTTGGTCCCTTCATCTAAGTCATGAATATAGATTGTAAATAGCTCAGGCCCAAGCACTGATCCTTGCGACACCCTACTAGTTATAGCCTGCCTACTGGAAAATTACCCATTTATCCCTACTCTCTGTTTTCTGTCCATTAACCAATCCTCTATCCATGCTAATATATTACCCCCAACCCCATGAGCCTTTATCTTGCATAGCAACCTTTTATGTGACACCTTATCGAATGCCTTTTGGAAATCCAAATAAACTACATCCACTGGTTCCCCTTTATCTACCCTGTTAGTTAAATCCTCAAAAAACTCTAATAAATTTGTGAAACATGATTTCCCTTTCATAAAACCATGTTGACTCTGTCTAATCATATTATGATTTTCTAAGTGCCCTTTTACCACTTCCTTCATAATGGATTCCAGCATTTTCCCAATGACTGATGTCAGGCAAACTGACTTGTAGTTACCCATTTTATTCTCTCTCTCCTTTCTTGAATAATGGGGTTACATTTGCTACCTTCCAATCTACCATCATACCTTTTAATCTAATTTCCCAATCTACCTTAGCCAACTCGCTCCTCATACCAATGTAGTTCGCTTTATTTAAGTTTAAGATTCTCATTTTGGATTTTAGTATTTCACTCTCAAACTCAATCTGAAATGCTATCATATTATGATCACTCTTCCCCGAGGATCCTTTTACTATGAGATTACTAATTAACCTGTCTCATTACAAAATACAAGATCTAAAATAGCTTGCTCCTTCGTTGGTTCCATGGCGTATTGTTCTAGGAAACTGCCTTGAATGCATTCCATGAACTCATCCTCCAGACTACCTTTACCAATTTGATTTGCCCAGTCTATATGAAGATTAAAGTCCCCCATGATTATTGTATTACCTTTGTTACAAGTTCTTATTATTTGTTGATTAATACGCTGTGCAACGGTATAGCTACTGTTTGGGGACCTATAAACTACTCCCACCAGTGATTTCTGCCCCTTGTTATTTCTTATCTCCACGCATACTGATTCTACTTCCTGATCTTATGTGCCAAGATCCTTTCTCACTACTGTCCTTATGTCATCCTTTATTATCAGGGCTAACCCCCTCCTTTTCCATTCTGTCTGTCTTTTCGAGACATCGGGCAGAATTTTCATTGACCCGTGGAGGCGGGTTTGGAGGCGTGTGGGGTGGGAAAATAGCAGATTCGGGGGTCCCGAACCCATCCTGCCCCCAACCCACCTCCATGCCAGTTTCACAGAGGTGGGTACCCGACCTGTGCTGGGACCCGCCTCCCCAAGGCAGGAAGGGGATTAGTGCCAATACACTGCCTGTTAACAGGTAGTTAACAGGCAGTTTTTTGCCTAATCCCTATTTTTAGCCCTGAAGTGTGGGCTCCCGACAGGTCCGAACCACACCAATTTAGCGAGGCGGACCGTCGGTCTGGAGGGCTTGGAGGGGTCGAGATGTCCAGTGTGCAGGTGAGTGATGGGTGCATGAGTGCAGAGGTAAGTGTGTTTGGTGTGTGTAAAGTGTTTTAAGAACTTGCACTTACCTTAACTTTGTCCTGCAGGCTTCCTTCCTTCAGTTCTCAGGAGTCCCTCAGCTCACCGGCACAGAAAGCAGAATGGCCGCGGAGCTGTCAAAAGCTGCAGTCTCTGCTTTCTGTGCTGGATTGATTTCTAACTGAGTCTAAGTACAGGGACTCACGTTAGAAATCATATTGTCAGTGTTTGACAGCTTCACAGAGCTGTCAAACGCTGAAATTTCATCTGTCAAAAGCTCTTGACAGATGAAATTTCAATGGCTGACGTCACCTGTATCCAAGGGACCCTTGATTGGCCTGCTGAGCCCACTGGGCGGGCTTAACAAGGTTAATCAAGGGAAAATACAGTGGGTTGGCCACAAGTCAATGGAGAGGGACTACAACCCAAAAAGTGGGAGTCCCGTCTCCATCACGTCCCCATTGACAAAATCCAGCCCATCAAGTACCCTGGAATATTTAGTTCCCAACCTTGGTCACCTTGCAACCACATATCTGTAATGGTTATTAAATCAAAGCCATTTATCTCTATTTGTGCCACCAATTCATTTATCTTGTTATAATAAAGAGCCTTTAATTTTAATTTTTTACCATTATTCCTGCTTTCACCTTATTCGCTGCTGCACTCTTACCAGTAATCTCTCTGGCTGGAATTTTCCTCACCTTGGTGGATCCGGTGCAGCTGGTGTCCATGGTGAGTCCCGACCCCGCTGCTGGTTCCATCCCACTGTACAAAATGAACGTACCTTAATGGGGCCTATTAAGCCCGCCCAGCGCATTACCTGACTCAATTAGATGGAGCAAGTCTGGTGACGTCACTCATGACATGTTTTAAGCCGGGATCCTTAAAGGGACCATGGCCACATTACCTTTTAAGTTCAATCTAAAATAGTGGGTGTTGAATCTTTACTGTACAATCATATAATAAAAGTTATGAGTGACAAAGAAATATTTAAATAAAATTATCATTAAGTAACATGACTCCATCTAAAAATATGATCAAGAACATCATTTTAAAAGGTACATTAATTGGAAAGTTATTGGTGTTTTAGTCATAAATCTATAGATTTTTGTATCAGTAACTGGTACAAATAAAAAATGTGTGTGTCTATGTAATATATAAAGTTAAGTAGGTTTTAAGTATAATTGTAAAGGGGTGGATTTACAATCTTATGCAAGTTCAGCGGAGTAGCTGCGGAATCCCTGACAGGGTAAGTGGTGCTTACAATGTGTTTCTGGGATTTCTGCAGCTCTTCCGTTGAAGTTAACAATGGACAAGTGAGAGAACCTCTGCAGAAATTCACCCTGAAGTCTCAGACTGAAAAATTAAATTAGTTACATTCAGGGACTGAAAGAAAATTGAACCAGTGGAATGAATGATGAGAATTAAATTGTTACGGTTGATGACTTGATTTAATATGTAACTGGACAATCACAGTATACTGTGAGAAAAACCTGACCAGAAACAACACAAACATTTATTTAAATGGTATATGTCATTTTTTTATAGTGCAGATCAATTCACTGCAATTACTGTTGAGTTGGAAGGCAATAGCCGAGAATGGCCAGTGAAAAATTAACATTTACCAGTAGCTTTTCAAGTAGTACAGAATCTCCATCAATCTGTTAGCTGATGTAATCAGCATGTTTTTATTTTGGTTTGTTTTCCATGTTGTCAAGTAATCAGCTGGAGCAATGGCCATGGAACTCACACCTCAGGTTGACAGACGTGGTTCCCGAGCTGTGTGAATCCCGTGGCCATGCAGGGAAATTTAAAAAGTAGGGGGAGAAAGGCGCTTAAATGCCTGTAAAGTACCTCATAATGATTTCAATTGGGTCCCCCTCTGCTGTAGGCCGGATCAGCTCCACGCTGACAGATGCGCCTGTGGGAAAGGCGCGTGGGAGCGAGTTGACAGCGGGGTCCTGACCACCACAGAAAATTCAGCCCTCTGTCTCTTCCTGTCACACTCTGCTCATTTTTACCCAAATTGCTACACTGCTCCATTGCCTTGAAGTTTCTCTTTAGATTTCTAAATTTCCGCTTACCTGACCCCTCCACCTCCTTTTTTAGTTTAAAGCCCTATATACAACCCTAGTTATTCAGTTCACCAGGATACTGGCCCCAGCCCAGTTTAAGTGGAACCCATCCCAACGGAACAGCTCCCTCTTTCCCCAGTACTGGTGCCAGTGCCTCATGAATTGAAACCCCTTCCTCCCACACCACTCTTTGAGCCATGCATTTAACTCTCGAGATCTGCTTGTCCCTATGCTAATTTGCACGTGGCTCAGGTAACAATCCAGATATTATTACCTTTGAGGTTCTGCATTTTAATTCGGATCCTAGCTTCTCAAACTCTCTCAGCAGAAACTCATTCCTAGTTCTAACTTTGTCATTGGTTCCTACGTGGACCACGACAATTGGATCCTCCCCCTCCCACTCCAAATTCTTCTCCAGCCGCAAGGAGATATCGTTAATCCTGGCACCGGGCCGGCAACACAGTCTTCGGAACTCCCGGTCGTGGCTGCAGAGAACAGTATCTATCCCCTTGACTATACTGTCCCCTACCACTACAACATTCCTTTTCACTCCCCCCACTTGAATGGCCTCCTGTACCACAGTGCCATGGTCAGTTTGCTCATCCACCCTGCAGACTTTGCCCTCAACCACACAGGCAGCAAGAACCTCATACCTGTTGGATAAGGGCAAAGGCCGAGGCTCCTCCAGCACTGCACCTGGGTTCCCCTTACCTGTCAGAGTTGCAGTCACACCCTCCTGTCCCTGACCTCTAACTAGTACTGTACCACTACCTAACCTAAGGGGCATGATAGTTTGGACTGCCGCTCTCCACTCTCCCGTCCTGTGATAGTTTGAACTGGAGCTCTCCACTCTCGCATCCTGTGATAGTTTGAACTGGAGCTCTCCACTCTTGCATCCTGTGATAGTTTGAACTGGAGCTCTCCACTCTCGCGTCCTGTGCCAGTTTGAACTGGAGCTCTCCACTCTGTCCTGTGACAGTTTGAACTGGCGCTCTCCACTCTGTCCTGTGACAGTTTGAACTGGCGCTCTCCACTCTGTCCTGTGACAGTTTGAACTGGAGCTCTCCACTCTGTCCTGTGCCAGTTTGGACTACCGCTCTCCACTCTGTCCTGTGACAGTTTGAACTGGAGCTCTCCACTCTGTCCTGTGACAGTTTGAACTGGCGCTCTCCACTCTGTCCTGTGACAGTTTGAACTGACAGAAGTGAGATCATAGCTTGAGTTCTCAGATTTGCATTACCAATAATGAATTTACATTCAGTATTTTAAAAACCTTAATAATTAATGCCTCTATATCACAAAACACAGCAGGAAGAGGAGAAAAATTACTCTGAAATTCTGCGGGTCTTCTGACGGTCTCCCACTGGAGTTGAGCCACGGGACCTGCAGAACCCCCTGCAAATTTTAAGGCCAAAGACATTCATTTAAAAAAAAAGATTTTTTGTTGTTTGGCTTGCCTCTTAGAAATTTCCAGCTAGTACATTTAGAAACCAAACGTCCTGTCCAAAATGTAGAAGCATCCTGGTACGATAGAGCAGTGGGGGACTGAAGGGATACAAATCTGGCACAGGCACGATGGGCCAAATGGTCTCCTTCTGTGCTGTATGATTCTATGATTATATGAAATGGGAGTATTGCTGTACCTTAATTAACCAATTACAGGTGTCATGACTGCTATGGTTCGAGCTTTCTTCCCACATCTTTGTCTTGTGCTTAAGGCAAAAGGGCAGTTTACATACCAGGTCACAAGTCTCTTATGAACTGAAATCTCCACCCTTTTTACATACCACAAATGTGATAGCATGCATGGGATTAACATTTACTCTTTACTGTGGTAATGACTCCTGGTGATCACATGGGATGCTTACGACATTCTCCTGACTCATTTGAAAAGCAGAAAATAGCGCACGATAAGACCAATCCATACAAGATAAAACTAATAGCCAGGTTGAATGATACATAGAAGCAGTGAGACACAGCAAGATACTAAGAGTACACTGTTTAAAAACAATAAATATAGTATCTGTCCACAAGGGATTGAAACATCCTTTTTCGAACTTGCACAGCTCAATAAGCGCTGGAGACTAACTTTTCTTTTCAGCTATGTTGATAAACCAGTGCTACCTGAGTGAGGCAGGAAAATCAGGTAGAGAACCATTCCACTGACTCCCCACCATCTGATGGCATTTGAACAATCTCCTGCCTGAAGTGATGTCACTCCAAGTATAGGCGGGTATATTGTAATTAGACATAACTGAGAGGAATGCTAATGTCAAGATTATGTTGGCTAGTTCCAGTGGTAACGCTCGTGCCTCTGAGTCAGAAGGTTGTAGGTTCATATGGCACTGCAGAATATGAGCATGTAATCTAGACTGGCACTTCGGTAGAGTGCATTTCTGAGGGATTGGTACATCAGGTACTGTCATTCAGATGAGATATTAAACTGAGGCCCTGTCTGTTTGCTTGCCTGTTCAGGTGGATATAATAGATCCCAAAGAAACTAATATTGAATCAGGAGCAGGGACCCACCAAATTAACGTGAGCAAAATAACAGTAATGAGGAAAATAATGGCACTAAAGAGTGACAAATCCCCAGGACCAGATCCCAGCGTTTTAAAGGAAGTAGGTGAGAACATTGCAGATGTCCTAACAATAAGATTGGAAAATTGTACATGTCACTCTGCTATTTAAGAAAGGTGAGAGAGGGAAACCAGGGAATTATAGACCAGTTAGCCTAACATCTGTTGTCGGGAAATTACTAGAGTCTATAATTAAGGATAAAGTGATCTTGAAAATTCTCAGCTGATCAGAGAGAGCCAGCATGGATTTGTAAAGGGTAGGTCATGCCTGACAAACCTGATTAAATTCTTTGAAGAGGTGTCTAAAGTAGTGGACAGGAGAATGTCTATGGATGTTTTTATTTATTTGTTCATGGGATGTGGGTGTCGCTGGCAAGGCCAGCATTTATTGCCCATCTCTAGTTGCCCTTGAGAAGGTGGTGATGAGCTGCCTTCTTGAACTGCTGCAGTTCGTGCAGTGAAGATACTCCCACAGTGCTGTTAGGGAGGGAGTTCCAGGATTTTGACCCAGCGACGATGAAGGATTGGCGATATACTTCCAAGTCAGGATGGTGTGTGACTTGGAGGGGAACTTGGAGGTGATGGTGTTCCCATGCGCCTGCTGCCCTTGTCCTTCTAGATGGTAGAGGTTGTAGATTTGGGAGGTGCTGCCGAAGAAAAGGATGTTATTTATATGGACTTCCAGAAAACATTCGTTAAAGTTCCTCATAAGAGACTGTTAGCTAAAGTTAAAACTCATAGTATTGAAGGCAAAAAATTGACCTGGTTAGGAAATTGGTTGAGCAGCAGGAGACAAAGAGTACAGATAATGGGCAGGTACTCTAATTGGCAGGATGTGACCAGTGGCGTCCCACAGGGATCTGTGTTGAAGCATCAACTATTCATCGTATTTATTAATGACTTAGATGATGAGATAGACAGCCACATAGCCAAGTTTGCTGATGACACAAAGATAGGCGGCATTGTAAGCAGTGTAGATGGAAGCATAAAATTATAAAGAGATATTAATAGATTAAGTTAATGGGCAAAATTGTGGCAAATGGATTTCAATATAGGCAAGTGTGAGGTTATCCACTCTGGATAGTTCAGAGTGCTTTCTAAATGGTGAAAAGCTAGAAACAGTGGAGGTCCAACAAGACTTGAGGATCCATTTGCATAGATCATTAAAATGTCATGGACAGGTACAGAAAATAATCAAAAAGATTATGCTGGCCTTTGATCTAGAGGACTAGAATACAAGGGGGTAGAAGTTATGCTGCAGCTATACAAAGCCCTAGTTAGACCACACCTGGAGTACTGTGAGCAGTTCTGGGCACCACACCGTAGGAAGGATATATTGGCCTTGGAGGGAGTGCAGCGTAGATTTACCAGAATGATACCTGGACTCGAAGTGTTAAATTACGAGGAGCGATTACACAAACTAGGGTTGTATTCCCTGGAATTTAGACAGTTAAGGGGTGATTTGATTGAAATTTTCAAGATATTAAGGGGAACCGATAGGGTAGATAGAAAGCAACTATTTCCGCTGGTTGGGAGTCTAGAACTAGGGGACATAGCCTAAAAATTAGAGCCAGACCTTTCAGGAATGAAGTTAGGAAACCCTTCTACACGCAAAGGGCGATAGAAGTTTGGAACCCTCTTTCGCAAATGGCAATTGATGCTAGATCAATTGTTTATTTTAAATGTGAGGTTGATAGATTTTTAAGGGATAGGGGGCAAAGGCAGGCGTATGGAGTTACGTCACATATCATCATAATCTCATTGAATGGTGGAACAGGCTTGAGGGGCTAAATGACCTACTCCTGTTTCTATGTTCCTATAATTAGATTCACCTGTCCTTTTTAAAAAATATGTGTGACACCAATGTTCATATTCTGCTATGAGTTTTCTAATGTCTTCAGATCTGGTAGCAAGTGGATAATATCTATTAGGTTATGTGTACTTTATTACAGAACATGTAAAGTAAGCTGAAAATTTCTCAGTACACAAAGGAATAATCCTGAAGAGATCACAGAGAAGACATATGTAGTAGAAAGGAATGAAAACAAACTCAACTCTAGTTCCTATTTGCACAGGACAGGGATGTTTGGTTTGCTGAAATGACTTTTGTTCTGCATACATGTGAGGAACAGGAAACACAAGAACATAAAATTCTAACAGCAGTTTTTTTGTGGTTAACATGAGACATAGAATAAAAAGCAATCATTCATGTTACTTTGTTTTTAATAACAGCTTAACACTCTGAGGAACTCTGTAAAGGAACACTCCAGGGCTTATTATTATTACCAATTATATAATTAAGCGGTAAGACTGCCAGTACACTTTGCTACTCTAATTTTCTGTCCAAATCAATGCTACTTGTTCTAGGCTTTCTGAAATCGGGGCTTTCTGGCTATTTAACCACATATACAAAAGGTTATCAGACAACAATTATATTCAGGAAATCCTTATTCCTTCAACAATATTTTTAGAAAACTTTTAGTTGTTTCCCTGGATGTTCAAAACTCAGTTAACTATAGCCGACTACAAAATTCTATAATTAAATGAAGTAAGTAATGAGTTTTTAACCACAATCAAATAACTAAAGGGAACAACTTACAATAATACAAGTTGGTTACCATTAACCGTTCAAACTTTATGAATAATGGATAAGAACATAAGAACATAAGAATTAGGAGCAGGAGTAGGCCATACGGCCCCATGAGCCTGCTCCGCCATTCAATAAGATCATGACTGATCTTCAACCTCAACTCCACTTTCTTGCCCGATCCCCATATCCCTTAATTCCTCTGGAGTCCAAAGATCTATCTATCTCAGCCTTGAATATACTCACCGACTGAGCATCCACAGCACTTTGGGGCAGAGAATTCCAAAGATTCACAACCCTCTGAGTGAAGAAATTCCTCCTCATCTCAGTCTTAAAAGGCCGGCCACTTATCCTGAGACTATGCCCCTTGGTTCTAGACTCTCCAGCCAGGGGAAACAATCTCTCAGCATCTACCCTGTCAATCCCCCTCAGACTCATATATGTTTCAATGAGATCACCTCTCATTCTTCTAAACTCCAGAGAGCATAGGCCCAATCTACTCAGTCTCTCCTCATAGGCCAACGCTCTCATCTCAGGGATCAGTCTAGTGAACTTTCGTTGCAGCGCCTCTAAGGCAAGTATATCCTTCCTTAAATAAGGAGACCAAAACTGTGCACAGTGCTCCAGGTGTGGTCTCACCAGAGCCCTGTACAATTGTAGCAAGACTTCCTTACTCTTGTACTCCAACCCTCTAGCAATAGAGGCCAACATGCCATTTGCCTTCCCAATTGCTTGCTGTACCTGCATGCTAACTCTCTGTGTTTCTTGTACTAGGACACCCAAATCTCTCTGAACACCACCATTTAATAGTTTCTCACCATTTAAAAAATATTCTGTTTTTCTATTCTTCCTACCAAAGTGAATAACTTCACATTTCACCACATTATACTCCATCTGCCACCTTATTGCCCACTCACTTAGCCTGTCTATATCCCTTTGCAGCCTCTTTGCATCCTCTTCACAGCTTACTTTCCCACCTAGCTTTGTATCATCAGCAAACTTGGATACATTGCACTCGATCCCTTCATCTAAGCCATTAATATAGATTGTAAATAGCTGAGGCCCAAGCACTGATCCTTGCGGCACCCCACTAGTTACAGCCTGCCAACTAAAAATGACCCGTTTATCCCTACTCTCTGTTTTCTGTCTGTTAACCAATCCTTTATCCATGCTAATATATTAACCTCAACCCTATGTGCCCTTATTTTGCTCAACAACCTTTTATGTGGCACCTGATCGAATGCCTTTTGGAAATCCAAATATATTACATCCACTGCTTCCCCTTTACTCGGCTAGTGACATCCTCAAAAAATTCTAATAAATTTGTCAAACACGATTTACCTTTCATAAAACCATGTTGACTCTGCCTAATCATATTATGATTTTCTAAGTACCCTGTTACCACTTCCTTAATAATGGATTCCAGCATTTTCCCAACGACTGATGTCAGGCTAACTGGCTTGTAGTTCCCGGTTTTCTCTCTCCCTCCTTTCTTGAATAGTGGCGTTACATTTTCTACCTTCCAATCCGCTGGGACCTTTCCTGAATCTAGGGAATTTTGGAAGTTCACAACCAATGCATACACTATCTCTGCAGCCACCTCTTTTAGAACTTTTGGCGACAGTGTAAATGGGGTGATATCGGATCAATGGAAGTCAATGGAAACCAAAATCGGGAGAGATGTATAACGGGCAGCCAATCCGATATCACCCCATTCACACTATTGCAAAGAGTTAAAATTACCCCAAAAGTCTGACTTTATTTATACAATATCTGTTATTGTAGTGTTGCCCAGGGTCACACAGAAACCACAGTAATCATATTTAGGTTCTTGGCCCTTCAGATAACAAAACAATAAACACCCTATCGCCTGTGGTTTAGCCTATAGACCCTGGAACTGGTTGATTAAAATACCAGATAAACAGTAGCAAGAGATAATACAGCAACTTGCACTACTTGTACAGAACTTTTAACTCATGCTCTCTTCTTAGATACAAAAATAATGAAATATGTGGTAATTCACCAACTCAAGTGATCATGCTAAACATGGACTAGTGTATTTCTTTCATGTAGGCTTTGTAATGGCCATGGATCTCGATCAGACCACCTCTACACGAGCTGTGGTACTGCGATACAAGAAGAACTGAGAGAGATGGCCCAAAATATATGTGTGCCTGGGCATGAAGTTGTCAATCAACCCTGTCCTACCAGGTGACTGTGTTACCTTAGTTTAAAGCACGGATTTTTCTATAAGAAATGGCCCAAGTTTCTGGATGCACAGCAGTTATGCTGGGTCTCTGCCCCAATTGTGTTCCATCTAAACTTCCAATTGCACTTCATTATGTCACTAAGAGACGTTGTTCTGCAGATCATGTGACATAATTGGATCCAACTTTCCTTTGTTTCCACTGGTCACAGATCAGGAGCAGGTCGAATCTACATAAAGTGAGTGATATGAGTTTGGAGGTTGCATTTTTGAAGACCAAAGAGGAGGTAACATTGCACACCAAGGCCTGTTCAACAGCAATCTGAGCATCTAGAAGGCAAATACTGGTATAAGAACCTCTGCTATGAGAGGCTGCATTGCAGATGTCCCTGGCTGCATCAATGCACACTCTACAGATTAATCGGGCATCAGTGGTCTAATAAGCCCATTATGTCTGCATGTATACTGTGTGACATGAATCTTGTCATTCATGTGGAAATGACTTATGAAGTAATACTGGGCTGTCTGCTGGTGGCGCTGTCCAGGGAGAGTATAAATACTCGGGCATGGGCCCAGCTTGCTCAGGACATTCCTCAACAGGAACTAGTGAAGGACACAACTAGATCTCCATGTTGAAAAACAGTTGATTAAAGCTTTGTTTAATGCTTAGACCAAGTGCCTTGTAGTTTTCTTACATCACTGTAAGCTAGATGAGAATCATGAATAAAAAGGTACATCCTATGTGACGATCTCCAAATGAATATGAAAGCTCTCACAGTTTGACATCTATATTCAGATTGGAAATTTTTATAATTAGGAAAAATAATTTTGCTTAAATTCTAATGTTACATAGTCAGGCAGAATGTACTGACACCTTTCTATCATGTGTTCTGAAGCTGTGTGAAGTGAATACCAAGGCTAGATTTTCCAAATCCTTGTATGCAGTGAGATACCTCACATGCTGCAGGTGAACAATTGCTGGCCTGCTACCTGTGATGCTCCCATGTGCACTTGTGGCATTCAATTTAAATCAACACAGTTAGTTACCTAAATCCTTTGAGAATGCAACTGTACGTACAAACTCTGAGAACAGGCATATGGTTTGTAACCAATAATGATTAAGTTTGTGTTGTTACCTCTCACACCCTTGCTTTATTGCTGAAACATTATCATAATTGCCACCGACTTTTACCCACAATGAGAAGCAACACCACTATATAGATTACAGCTTAAATAAGGAGGGCACAAACCTTTTATTGAACCAACCTGTTCACAGTAAAATGAAGCTCAAAGGTCACTTTTACAGGTAACAAAGTAATTATTAAACTGCAGCTATTTTATTTTCATACTAAAGGAAATCAACAATGTTTAATGTTGTTAAATATAAATTTGCTTTACTGATTACTAGTATCAGAATTAAAAGGCAATTTGAAAATTGAAGAAAGTATCTAACAATGACTGTTTTATGTATCATCTCCCATGTTCCATATGTTCCTACGATCTGACATTTGATCTGTCGTGTACATATGCTGGGATTCTCCTCTTCGAGTTGGACTTCTGGCAGGTTGGGACTTCCACTTGCCTCTCCGAATCCGCTTCAATCCCGACCCATTTCCCTTGGTCAGGAGTCATTTGTAATGCATGGCAAAGGAAAGAATCCCAACAATGCTGCAGCAGGGACGGCACTGAAGCACCAGAAAAGGCCGTGAGGGACCTCAAAGGGGGCAGAAGCACCCCTAAGACACCATCAAGGCTCCTGCTGAAAGCTTCAGTCGAGACCGAGGCCTAAAGAAAGTGCTGGGCCCAAATTGAAGTGAGAGAAGGCTGAAAAATGCAATTCTTCTCTTACGTTAAGATTAACTGGTCTTGCTTCTACCAGGCCATTTACACCATTTTTTCAGGGGTTCCAGGACACGCGTCATGAGGTCTGGATCCGCACGGTCTCTCTGGGAGTCCACCATCCTCTGCAAAGTGGAAATGATGGGCTCCATGTTGTGTGCAGAGCTCTGTGCAATGCTGGAGGCGGACTCCTCCACGCTCCTTACCATTGCCGACAGGCTCTCGGGCACCCTAGCCAATGCACCTATCATCTCGGAGTGCATGCCCATCACCCTTCTTGTGAACGCCTCCCCATCAAGGTCCTCATCTGAGTCCTCTGCAGCAGAACTCGCCCGCGAACTCGCCCTCCGGGGAGCTGGCTCCCGAGCTATCCTTTCCCCCTGGCCTTGCTGCAGCCCGCTTGTCCCCAGTGCAGCACCCAGTGCAGACCCCTCTACTAAACTTGCCTCTAAATACCGCGTAGTGCCAGTATCTGAGGTAGTGCCTGCGAGTGAGACATGCAGTGTCATGGTGCTTTCTTCCTCCTCCTCTTCTCCTGCCTCACTCTCACTGGGAGGCTCAGGGACAGGCTGGTCATCTGGTTGATTCTCTGAAAGCATAAAGGCACAAGACTTGCGTTAAGGTGAGTGCAGGGGGGCAAGAAGGGAGCAAGGAATGCAGACAGTATCAGGAGCTGGAAAGTGGGAAAGGCTTATGCTGTGAGGGGGAAGTGGGATGAGAGAAGGAGAGGGGCTGAACATACCGTTGTTGCCCCCAAGGGGGTCGACATTGCCAACATATCCAATTCCCTTGTGGGGAAGAGCATAACTAGAGGCCATCAATATAAGATAGTCACCAAGAAATCCAATAGGAAATTCAGAAGAAACTTCTTTACCCAAAGAGTGGTGAGAATGTGGAACTCGCTACCACAGGGAGTGGTTGAAGTGAATAGTATAGACGCATTTAAGGAGAGGCTAGACAAGCATATGAGGGAGAAGGGAATAGAGGGTTATGCTGATAGATTTAGATGAGGAAAGACAGGAGTAGGCTCGAGTGGAGCATAAACGCCGGTATGGACTGGTTGGGCCGAATGGCCTGTTTCTGTGCCGTATACCCTATGTAATCCTATGTAAAGTGGAAACACTCTCTCTGTATCTACTCTTTCAAAACCTTTCATAATTTTAAAAACCTCTATTAGGTCACCCCTCACCCTTCTCTTTTCAAGAGAAAAGAGACCCAGCTTGTTCATCCTTTCCTGATTGTTATACCCTCGCATTTCTGGTATCATCCTTGTAAATCTTTTTTGCAGCCTCTCCAATGCCTCTATATCCTTTTTATAATATGGCAACCAGAATTGTACGTAGTAATCCAAGTGTGGTCTAACCAGGGTTCAATACAAGGTTAGCATAACTTCTTTACTTTTCAATTCAATCCCTCTAGAAATAAACCCTAGTGCTTGGTTTGCTTTTTTTTGTGGCCTTGTTAACCTGTGTCGCTATTTTTAGTGACTTGTGTATTTGTGCTCCTAGATCCCTTTGCTCTTCTATCCCATTTAGATTTGTATTTTCCAAGTAATATGTGACCTCCCCAATTTTCTTTCCAAAATGCAATACCTCATAATCTGTGCTGAATTTCATTTGCCAATTATATACCCATTCTGCAAGTTTATTAATGTCTTCTTGTAATTTGTTGCAATCCTCCTCAGTATTGACTATCCCCCCCAATTTGGTGTCATCCACAAATTTAGAAATTGTGTTTTTGATTCCAAAGTCTAAATTGTTAATGTAAATTGTAAACATAGAAACATAGAAACATAGAAAATAGGTACAGGAGTAGACCATTCGGTCCTTCGAGCCTGCACCGCCATTCAATGCGTTCATGGCTGAACATGCTACCTCAGTACCCCATTCCTGCTTTCTCGCCATACCCCTTGATCCCCCTAGTTGTGAGTGTTATATCTAACTCCCTTTTGAATATATTTAGCGAACTGGCCTCAACAACCTTCTGTGGAAGAGAATTCCATAGATTCACCACTCTCTGGGTGAAGAAGTTCCTCCTCAGCTCAGTCCTAAATGGCTTCCCCTTAATCCTTAGACTGTGACCCCTGGTTCTAGCTTTCCCTACCATTGGGAACATTCTGCCCGCATCTAATTTGTCTAAACCAGTCAGGATTTTAAATGTCTCTATAAGATCCCCCCTCATTCTTCTGAACTCCAGAGGATACAAGTTCAGTTGACCCAATCTTTCTTGATATGTCAGTCCGGCCATCCCAGGAATCAATCTAGTGAACCTTCGCTGCACTCCCTCAATAGCAAGAACGTCCTTCCTTAAGTTAGGAGACCAAAACTGCGCACAATACTCCAGGTGTGGCCTCACCAAGGCCCTGTACAACTGCAGCATCACCTCCCTACTCCTGTACTCAAATCCCCTTACTATGAAGGCCATCATTCCGTTTGCTTTCTTGACTGCCTGCTGCACTTGCATTCCCACCTTCAATGACTGATGTACCATGATGCCCAGGTCTCGTTGCACCTCCCCTTTCCCTAATCTGCCACCATTCAGGTAATAGTCCGCCTCTCTATTTTTACCACCAAAGTGGATAACCTCACATTTATCCACATTGTACTTCATCTGCCATACATTTGCCCATTCACCCAACCTGTCCAAGTCACTCTGTAGCCTCCTAGCATCCTCCTCATTGTTCACACTGCCTCCCAATTTAGTGTCATCCGCAAATTTGGAGATATTACATTTAATCCCTTCGTCCAAATCATTAATATATAATGTAAACAGCTGGGGTCCCAGCACCGAACCCTGCGGTACCCCGCTGGTCACTGCCTGCCATTCTGAAAAGTACCCATTTACTCCTACTCTTTGTTTCCTGTGTGCCAACCAGTTCTCAATCCACGTCAACACATTACCCCCAATCCCATGTGCTATAACTTTGCTCACCAATCTCTTGTGTGGAACCTTGTCGAAGGCCTTCTGAAAGTCCAAATACACCACATCTACTGGTTCCCCCCTGTCCACCCTATTGGAAACATCCTCAAAAAATTCCAGAAGATTTGTCAAGCATGATTTCCCTTTCACAAATCCATGCTGACTTGGACCTATCATGTCGCCACTTTCCAAATGGTCTGTTATGACATCTTTAATAATTGCTTCCATCATTTTACCCACAACCGATGTCAGGCTGACCGGTCTATAATTCCCTGCTTTCTCCCTCCCTCCTTTTTTAAAAAGAGGGGTTACATTGGCCACCCTCCACTCCATCGGAACTGATCCAGAGTCTAAGGAATGTTGGAAAATGATCGTCAATGCATCCACTATTTCCAAGGCCACCTCCTTAAGTACTCTGGGATGCAGACCATCAGGCCCCGGGGATTTTTCAGCCTTCAGTCCCATCAATTTCCCCAATACCTTTTCCCGACTAATAAGGATTTCCCTCAGCTCCTCCCTCTTACCAGATCCTCTGACCCCTTTTATTTCTGGCAGGTTGTGTGTGTCCTCCACAGTAAACACCGAACCAAAATACTTGTTCAATTGATCTGCCATTTCCTTGTTCCCCATTACGACTTCCCCTGTTTCCGACTGCAGGGGACCTACGTTTGTTTTTACTAACCTCTTTCTTTTTACATATTTATAGAAGCTTTTGCTGTCCATTTTAATGTTCTCTGCAAGCTTCCTTTCATATTTTATTTTCCCTGCCCTAATCAAACCCTTCGTCCTCCTCTGCTGAGTTTTGAAGTTCTCCCAGTCCCCGGGTTTGCTGCTACTTCTGGCCAATTTGTATGCAACTTCCTTGGTTTTAATACTATCCCTGATTTCCCTTGTTAGCCATGGTTGAGCCACCTTCCCTTTTTTATTTTTACGCCAGACCGGGATGTACAATTGTTGTAGTTCATCCATGCGATCTCTAAATGTCTGCCATTGCCCTTCCACTGATAGCCCCTTAAATATCGCTTGCCAATTTAACCTCGCCAATTCACGCCTCATACCCTCAAAGTTGCCCTTATTTAAACAACAGTGGACCCAGCACTGATCCTTGTGGAACACCACTTCCCTCCTTCTGCCACTGTGAATAACTAACCTTTACCCTCTGCTTTCTGCATTGAAGCCAGCTAGCTATCCATTTTGCTACTTGTCCCCTGACTCCGCATTCTCTGACCTTATTCATTAGTCTATTATGTGATACCTTATCTAAGGCCTTTTGAAAATCTAGATAAATTACATCTACTGCATTACCCTTGTCTACTCTCTCTGTTACCTCTTCAAAACATGTAATGAGGTTGGTCAGGCAAAACTTTCCCTTTTGAAATCCATGCTGACTATTCATTACTATATTTTTCATTTCTAGATGTTCTTCTATTTTCTCCTTTAGTAGGGATTCCATTATTTTCCCTCCCACCGATGTTAAGTTCTGGTTCCTTGGACATGTTCTATCTCCCTTCTTAAATATAGGTATTACGTTAGCTATTTGCCAGTCCTCTAGCACTACACCTTGTTCTAATGAATTATTAAATATGTGTAGTAATGCCTCTGCTATCTCTTCCCTAGATTCTTTTAAAATGCACGGGTGTAATCCATCTGGACCAGGGGTTTTATCCTCTTTGAGTTTGATTAGTTTATTTAATATTTCTCCTCTTTTTATTTTAAATGCATTTATATCATTTCTAATCTCATCATACGATGTCATGTCTACCTGTTCTGTCTCCCTGTTAAGTACTGAAGCAAAGTAATTATTTAATATTTCTGCCATCTCTCTGTCGCTGCCTGTGATATTATCCTGTCACTGCCTGTGATATTATCCTGTCAATCTCTTAGTGGCCCTATTCCCCTCCCAACTTTCCTTTTTTTATTTATGTGCCAGTAAAATATTTTACTATTTTGTCTCATGTTTCTTGATCATTTAATTTCACAGTCCCTTTTTTGCCTTTCTAATTGTTTTTTTTTTACTTCTCGCCTAATCTCTTTGTATCCTCTCTTGTCATGCTGTCCATGTACTTAATGTATGCCTCTTTCCTTACCCTCAATTTTTTCCTTATGTCTTTATTCATCCATGGTTTTCATTAGTGTTTAGCTTGTTCTTGTTTTTTAGCAGAATATATTTTTCCTGGACTCTGTAGAAAGCCGTTTTAAATATATCATTGTTTGCCAATATTATTCTCCATTTTATTTTCCCAAGTTCTATTCTCAGCCCCTCAAAATCGGCTGTTCTCCAATCTATTACCCTGGCTTTGTCAGACTTATGTCCTTCTCAATTATTATCTTAAAGTGTAATATATAATGGTCACAATTGCCTAGATGTTCCCCTACTTTTACTTCTTTTATCTGCTCTGGTTCATTCCCCATTACTAGATCTAATAGCGAATCCTCCCTTGTTGGGCTTCTTACATATTGGGTTAGAAAGGAGTCCTGTACACATTGTAGGAACTCCATTCCCTTATCCCCTTTACCTACCTCTTCTGGCCAATTAATATTGGAGTAGTTGAAATCCCCCATGATTATTATTCTATGTTTTTTATTCATTTCCCTAATTTGTTTGCCTATATCTTCCTCCACCTCCCTTCCACTATTAGGTGGTCTGTAGACTACCCCTATTAGTGTGATTGATCCTTTATTATCTTTTATCTCTATCCACATGGATTCTATTTCTGTCTTTACTGATAGCTGCATCACTTTTTTCTACTGCCATTATGTTATCCCTAATAAGTACAGCTACTCCACCTCCCCTTTTTCCCTCTCTATCTTTTCTAAATATGTTATACCCTGCAATGTTTAATTCCCAGTCCTGATTTTTCTGTAGCCATGTCTCAGTAATCCCTACTATGTCTGGTTCCCACATACTACAGTATTGACACATAGCCTGCCCTGCCATCTCTAGTCTTTTTTTATTTATTTGTTTATTGATAGCCTGAATTAATTTAATTCGTTAAAGTTTTTATTCAAATTATTATTTATAGTTAGATTAATTCATTAGTTTATCGAGTTTTTTTTGGCAAGTAGAGCTCTTGTCCCTCAGGGGTATAAACTGGTTCTGTATCACCTTAAATTCTTTTTTGAACACTTCCCACTGATCTTCTGTCATTCTACCCATTAACAGGTTTGCCCAGTTTACTGTGAACAGTCTCTGTCTTATCCCGTTGAAATCAGCCTTACCTAAATCTAGAATCTTCGTAGCTGTTTCGCGTTGCTATCTTTCAAACACTACGAGAAACTCGATCATGTTATGATCGCTATTAGGTAAATGTTCCTGCACCGTTAGGCTGTTAACTAAATCTGGCTCATTACTCATTACTAAATCTAATATGGCATGCCCCCTTGTTGGTTCTAGGACATATTGTTGTAGAAAACTAGCCCGGACACACTCAAGAAATTCACTACCTTTCTGATATGTGCTAGTCTGCTTATCCCAATCAATATGAAAGTTAAAATCCCCCATTAAAACCACTCTGCCTTTACTACACGCTTGTCTCATCTCTGCATTTATACAATCTAGCACTTCACAGCTGCTACCAGGGGGCCTATACACAACTCCCAGTATAGTCTTAAATCCTTTCCTATTTCTTAATTCTACCCATAAAGTCTCCATTGCCTGCTCTCGTTATATGCTCTCTTATCATTGAAGTGATTTCATCGTTAATCACTAAGGCTACTCCTCCCCCTCTACCATTTTCCCTATCTTTCCTGTAGACCGTATAACCTGGTATATTTAGTTCCCAGTCCTGACCGTCTTGCAGCCATGTCTCAGTAATGGCTACCATGTCATACCCTGCAAGTTGGATTTGCTCCTGCAGTTCATTCAGTTTATTCCTTATACTCCGTGCGTTTGTATAAAGAACGCTTATTTGGGCCACAGACCCTAGTCTGTCCTTCAGCTCTAATGTTTTACTCACATGTTTCTTATTTCTGTCTCCTGGTTTAATCACTTTCCATCTTTTAGTTTTCCCTTTACCTGTAGTGCCTAAAGCATCATTTCTGACTGTTACTCTACTCTCTTCCCTTTCGTTTGCTTTTGAACTATTATTTGTACTAAAATTTCCACTTGAGCCCTCCCCACCATTTACTAATTTAAAGTCCTTGTGACTGCCCTATTTATTCTTTCTGCTCGGACCCTGGTCCCAGAGCAGTTCAGGTGGAGCCCGTCCCAACGGTACAATTCCTTCCTGTCCCAATACTGGTGCCAGTGCCCCATGAAATGGAACATCTCTTTCCCACACTACTCCTTCAGCCATGTGTTCACTTTCCTAATCTGCTTATCCCTACGCCAATTTGCACGTGGCTCAAGTAATAATCCAGAGATTATAACCTTTGAGGTCCTATTCTTTAATTTAGCTCCTAGTTCCTGGTACTCCCCAAACAGGATCTTTTGTCTACTCTTCCCTTTGTTGTTGATCCCAACATGGACCACAATGACTGGATCCTCCCCCTCCCTCTCCAATATCCTTTCAAGCCGGTTCGAGATATCCCTCACCTTAGCACCAGGTAGGCAACATACCATGTGGGACTCTTGCTTACAAAAGGATGCTATCTGTCCCCCTAATTATAGAATTCCCTACAACTACCACATTACGCTTCCTCACCTACTCTTCCTCCCCCCTTAGGACAGTTTCCTGCTCCAAAGTGCCATGGTCCGCATTCTGGCTGTCCTTCCGACAGTCTTTATCCTTATCCTCACAGGTAGTAAGTACATTGTATCATCGCACCAACGCTCTTCTCGATCTTCCTTGCTGCAATGCTCCATCTCACCCTCAGTAAGCTCCCCGCTGGAGTGGAGCTAATCTACAGAACAAACGGGAAACTATTCAACCTCCGTCGCCTCCAGTCCAGATCCAAGGTTGTCCCATCCTTTGTCATCGAATTACAGTATGCAGACGACGCTTGTGTCTGCGAACACTTGGAGGTCGAACTCCAAACCATCATCAACACCTTCACCAAAGCGTACGAGAGCATGGGCCTTACACTAAACATCCATAAGACAAAGGTCCTCTACCAACCTGCCCCCACCACACAGTACTGCCCCCCGATTATCAAAATCCATGACAAGGCCTTGGACAACGTGGACCACTTTCCATACATCAGGAGCCTACTGTCAACAAGGGCAGACATCGATGATAAAGTCCAACACAGCCCTCAGTGTGCCAGTGCAGCCTTCGGTCGCCTGAAGAAGAGTGTTTGAAGACCAGGACCTCAAACCCAGCACCAAGCTCATGGTCTACAGAGCAGTAGTGATACCCACCCTCCTGTATGCTTCAGAGACATGGACCATGTACAGCAGGCACCTCAAAGCACTGGAAAGGTACCACCAACGCTGCCTCCACAAGATCCTGCAAATCCATTGGCAGGATAGGCGCACCAACGTCAGTGTTCTTGCTCAGGCCAACATCCCCAGCATCGAAGCTTTGACCACGCTCGATCAACTCCGATGGATGGGCCACATCGTCCGCATGCCTGATACAAGACTCCCAAAACAAGCGCTCTACTCGGAGCTCCGCAAGAGAGCCCCAGGTTGGCAGAGGAAATGCTTCAAGGACACCCGCAAAGCCTCCTTGAAAAAGTGCAACATCCCCACCGACACCTGGGAATCCCTGGCCCAAGACCATGCAAAGTGGAGAAGCATCCGGGAAAGGGCCGAACACCTCGAGTCTCTTCGCTGGGAGCAAGCGGAAGCCAAGCGCAAACAGCGGAAGGAGAGCACGTCAACCCAAGCACCCCACCCACCCACCCCTTCAACCACCATCTGCTCCACCTGTGACAGAGACTGTAGGTCCCGCATTGGACTCATCAGTCACCTGAGAACTCATTTTTAGTGTGGAAGCAAGTCATCCTCGGTTCCGAGGGACTGCCTAAGAGAAGGAGACATTGTATCTGTTGAATAGGATTAGTTTCTATGGAACCTCGTTCTCTATCTCACCTGGGATCCCCTTACTCTGCACACTATCGGTCACACCAACCCCATTCTGAACCTGCACCTCTCTACGAGGTGTGACCGAACTTTGGAGCAAACTGTTCAGATACTCCTCTCCCTCCCTATGCATTGGAGTGTTTCCAACTCGCACTCCAGGTCAATGTCTCTGAGCCGGAGAGATTCGAGATGGAGATATCTACTGCAGATGTGTTCGCTCTGGACAGTTGTGCTGTCCACAAGCTCCCACATACTGCAGTCCAGACACACAACCTGCTCTGCTATGTCTTAGTCTAGATTATTTATATTATTTATTCATATTATCTACTTTCTAGTTTGTTTCTTTTTCTACACACTAACTTGCACTAAGCACTTAAACACTGGGAAAAAAAGTTAAATGCCTCTTTAAAGAAAACTCACCAGCTACTCACCAATCAGCTCCTTCCCTTGTGCTGATGTCACTTCAGGTGTTTTTACTCTGACGTCACTCTTTCAAATTCTGCCTGTGTTTGAGTTGCTCTTGCTGCCTTTGGTCTCGGGCTTGCTCTGCCACCGCGCTTTTTATCCTGCTCTGCTCTCGCTGCCTCTGCCACCACGCTTTTTATCTCGCTCTGCTCTCGCTCATTTCTCGCTGCCTCTGGTGAGAGCTGCTATCCAGATATTCCATGAGCTTATCTTTAACAAGGGTTTCCATAACTTTACCCACAACGGATGTCTGTAGTTTCCTGAGTCACTTTGGCTACCTTTTTTAAAAATTAGGTGTAACATCTGCCTTTCTCCAGTATTCAGTGCTTTCTGGACGATTTGTGCCAGAGTTTGTGTAGTTTCCCCTCTTAGTTCCTTAAGGATCCTCGGATGAATTTTATCCAGCCCCTGAGATTTATTTACCTGCTGGTAATAATGTGAATGGTGTCACAACTTACCTCTGCAACACCCTCTCTTTCCAGATCAAATAAGGTACCTGTCTCCTCCTCAGTATAAACTGAGGCAAAAAGCTTATTTAGCTCACTTGCAGCCTGTGTAACATCAGTTGTCATGCCCTCACCCGATCCCACTTTCTGTGGCCCCATTCCATCCCTCGTTTTTCTTTTTCTCTTTCTCTTAGTATAATTTAAAAACTTTTTATTATTAACCTTCACTTCTCTTGCCATAATTAATTCAAAATTTTTATTTGCCATTCTGATAACATTTTTTACAATACTGCCATGCCTTTTGGTATTGAATCCATCTTAGTCTTGTGCCATTTTCCTTCGTAGCCTTCATAACTTCCTTTTCAACCAGGCAGGAGTGCTTTTAACCTTGGCACCTTTGCTTTGCATGGGTACACACTGGTCCATTGCATTCAAAATCATCCCCTTGAAGGAACTCCATAGTTCCTTGACTCCTTTAGCAATATTCAAAGCTGCCAGACCCACTCTGTTAAGTCTTCACAAGCAGATCAAGTTGGTACTCTTAAAATTTTCAAATTTGTTTTAGTTTTCGTAACCTAGCCAATCCTTGTAATGTCAAATGTGATCCCATTATAATCATATACTTAAAGCCTCACCCACCTTTGTGTTGGAGATTTGACCATGCCTATTACTCATAATCAAATCCAGGATGTTTTCTCCTTTTTTGGCTCTTTTACATTCTGAGTCATAAAACTCTGGAAACCCCTTCCCTGTCTTACCAGTAGAGATATTGTCCCAATCAATTTCTGGTAAGGTAAACTCTCTATTACAGTTGGTCCCTTACAAGTTGCCATCCTTATCTCATTCCACAGTTCCAGATTCACCCTGGTCTGAGGGTCTATAGCATACTCCCACCAATGGCCCTCTCATGAAACACAGACGCGCATTTCAAACTTTGCATACAGTAAAGGCTATTCACCTATGGGAGGCACATCAGGCAAGACCATGGCTGCATACATAAAAGGGCTATTCACCTATGGGAGGCACATCAGGCAAGACCATGGCTGCATACAGTAAGGGCTATTCACCTATGGGAGGCACATCAGGCAAGACCATGGCTGCATACAGTAAGAGCTATTCAATTATGGGAGGCACATCAGGCAAGACCATGGCTACATACATTAAGGGCTATTCAATTATGGGAGGCACATCAGGCAAGACCATGGCTGTATATTTACTCAGACACCGTCCTCTTTCTTGCAGGCCAAGCTATCTCATAATAGGAGACAGCAGCAACGGACGGGTGGAGGGCGGCCTCAGCTGCAACCCCTCAGCGATCTTGAGGCGCGCGTCCACAGGATTGTGGCAAGCCAGGTGATCGGTCCCGTCGCCCCTGGAGAGGCCGACCCCGTTCGGGACAGCAATGGTAAGGTCATCACCTTTTTGTCCTCTCTCCTTCCACTTGTCCCTCACAACACCAGCCTTTGACACTTTCAATCCAACTTACTAAATCGCTGCACTCATTCCTCCCTGTCCTCACACTAAAGCCACTCTTGTACCTCCCTGCTTTCAGATGCTGATTCACCAGCTGAGGAGACGGGCCCTCAAGCTGCCAGTGGGAGCGAAGCTGCAGGCGAGGAGGAAGATGAAGCCGGAGCATCAGCGCCACCCTCTCCCGAGGAAGCCCATGCACACACTGGGAACACGCCTTCCCTGGAGGGGAGCAGGGGGGAAGGGTCTGATGAGGGTGAAGCTCCAGGACCCAGCGGGCTGCAGCAACGTGATGGGGGTAGGGAAGCTCGGGGACCTTCTCCCCGGAGGGAGAGTAGGCCAGCAAGTCCTGCTGCACTGGACGCAGAGGAGGAGCAGCTCATCGCTGAAATGAACATGCACACTGAGCTCATGGGTGCAGTGGGAAGGGTGCCCGAATGCATTGAATCACTGGCAAGGAGTGTGGAGCACTTCGCTGTAGCACAGGCGGATGCCACGCTAAAGCTTAGTGCTGTAATTCAGTAACTGACTGTTTTTTTGTGTTTCTTTCTATTAGTTTGTCATGAAGAAATGACACACACAGAGTTTGTAAAATAAATAAGTTTTTGTATTCAAAATGTACATGTTTGGTCTTTGGAATCATTGCTGCCTTGGCCGGCTTAGGGGTTGCGGGTTGATTTCATTCATATTGTTCTCAATGGCAGAAGCCATTTCCTCAGCAGGGGCCTAGAAGCGGCTTGCTATCAGCCGTTGACGGACGGCCCTTCCAGTTTCAAGATTGTGGGCCTCCCTCCCGCCTTGGTGCTGCTGATGATCATCCTCCTCCTCTCTTCCTCCTCTTCCTCCTCCTCCGGTGGTGCTCCAAGGCCTGGTGGCATTGGCTGGGTCCTGAGGATTGCCAGGTTATGAAGCATGCAGCACACAACTATGAAGAGGGAGACTCGCTCAGGCGAGTACTGCAGGGCTCCTCCTGAGTGGTCCAGACAGCGGAACCGTTGCTTGAGCACGCCGATTGTGTGCTCAACAATGTTCCTGGTGGCGAGATGGCTCTGGTTGTACCGCAGCTCAGCAGGGGTGTTGGGGTTACGGAGCGGTGTCATCAGCCAGGTGCACAGTGGATAACCCTTGTCCCCGAGAAGCCAACCACCTGGGTGATGCGGTGCCTGGAAAAGGTTTGCCACAGTAGTCTGGCGTAGGATGAATGCATCGTGGCTGCTGCCAGGATAGCAGGCATTGACAGCGAGTACTAGCTGTCTGTGGTCACAGACCAACTGGACGTTTAGGGTGTGGAATCCCTTTCGGTTGCGGAAATCCTCTGCATTCTCATGCGGTGCACGCAATGCCACATGCGTGCAGTCAATGGCACCCTGCACCATGGGGAAGCCCGCTATCCTCGCAAAGCCCACTGTGCATTCATGCTGTTTGGCCCGGGTCATCGGGAAAGAGATGTACTGTCGTCTTCTTTTATAGAGGGCATTTGTGACCTGACGGATGCAGCGATGGACAGTGAACTGAGAGATATTGGCGATGTCCACAGTAGCTGCTTGAAAGGAGCCGGTGGCATAAAAGTTCAGAGCCACAGTGATCTTCACTGCCACTGACAGAGACGTCCTGGACCTCAGTAGAGGCTGCAGATCTGGCTGCAGCAGGTGGCAGAGCTCAGTGACCACCTCCTTGCTGAAGCGCAGCCTTCGCAAACACTGCTCCTCAGACATATGAGAATTGTTGGCGAAATACCCTGGGAGGGTAAGGTCTCCTGTACAGAGATCTGTTGGCCCTCCTCCGTCTGGCCATGATTGCCACTCTCTCTCTGCGTCTCTGCGGCCTCCGAATCTGCCAGCGCAGGACGACGCCCCCAATCAGTGCAGCCCCCATAGTCTCTTGGCAATCAAAGTAATGAAGGTCAAAAACAAAAGTACCTGCAAAGTGATGCTCAGTAGCCAAAACTACTTCACACAGCGTTGACTCTATGCAGAAGTCTCTCCTTCTCTCTCTCAGAATCTCTCTCTCTGTCAGAACGAGTGGTGCAAAAATGTCTACCACAGAAAAAGCCAGGAAGAGGCCGCCTTTAAATAGCACCCCCCCCCAGCCCCACAGCGACTGGGAAACGTTCCAGTCTACCTGTCGTTGCTTGCGCCAGGCAGAAAGGAGGGGGGCGCTACTCAATATCTGCTCCGGGGCGCCACAAGGGCGTTGCACGCTCGAATGATGTCAAGATCTGCGTGCGCAGGAGATCGTGGCGGTATTGTTTAGCGCCGCCGCAAAATATCTGGTCAATTTTGCGAGCGGCGCAGATATCGCCGCGCCCGGGCGCTAGTTGCTTTGCACCCCATTAGCGCCCTCTTAAGGCGCGAAAGGGAGGCGCAAACCAACTGAATTTTTCCCCCATAGAGTCATACGGGACAGAAGGAGGCCATTCAGCTCATCGAGTCTGTGCCAGCTCTCTGTAGAGCAATCCAGTTAATCCCATTCCCCCGCTCTATCCCCGTAGCCCTGCAAGTTTATTTCCCTCAAGTGCCTATCCAGTCTCCCCTTGAAAACATTTAGTGTCTCCGCTTCCAACACTTCCGTCAGCAGTGAATTCCAGGTCCTCACCACTCGCTGCGTAAAAAAGTTTTTCCTCACATCCCCCCTGTATCTCTTGCCCAAAACCTTAAATCTGTGTCCCCTAGTCCTTGTACCATCAACTAGTGGGAACAGCCTTTCCCCGTCTAGCCTATCCAAACCCTTTATAATCTTGTACACCTCTATCAAATCACCCCTCAACCCCATTTGCTGTAATGAAAACAAATCCAGCTTCTCCAACCTGTCCTTGTAGCAAAGATCTCCCATCCCCGGAACCATTCTGGTAAATCTCCTTTGCACCCTCTCAAGGGCCTTCACATCCTTCCTAAAGTGTGGTGACCAGAACTAGACACAATACTCCAGTTGTGGCCTAACCAGCGCTTTATAAAGTTCAGCATAATTTCTCTACTTTTGTACTCAATGCCCTTATTTATGAAGCCCAAGATCCCAGATGCTTTGCTAACCACTCTCTCAATATGTCCTGCCACCTTCAGGGACCTATGCACATTAACTCCCAGGTCCCTCTGTCCCTGCACACTCTTTAAAACTGTGCCATTAAGTGTACATTGCCTCTCCCTGTTTCTTCTGCCAAAATGCAGCATCTCACATTTCTCTGTATTAAACTCCATCTGCCACTTGTCTGCCCATTCTGCTCGCCTTTCTATGTCCTGTTGCAGTCAGTTGGTATCATCCTCACTGTTTGCCACACCCCCAAGTTTGGTGTCATCGGCAAATTTAGAAATTCTACTCTGTATTCCAATATCCAGGTCATTTATATATATCAAAAAAGCAGTGGCCCCAGTACTGACCCTTGGGGAACACCACTGTCTACCATCCTCCAGTCTGAAAAACAGCCATTTACCACAACTTGCTGTTTTCTGTCCTTAAGCCGATTCCTTATCCAAGCTGCCACTGGCCCACCTATTCCATGAGCCTCAATTTTGTTAACCAGCCTTCTATGTGCTACTTTGCCAAAAGCCTTCCGAAAATCCATGTAGACAACATCCATGCATTCCCTTCATCAATCCTCTCTGATTAGTCAAACACGATCTGCCTTTTACAAATCCGTGTTGGCAAGTTGCAAGTGTTTGGAGCAAACTCTCTATCGAGTGCCACCTCATTGGAACAACCTCACTCATCATTGACAGATTTGCTTCTATCATCTCAACTTCACTTGCCATCTATTACATCAGAATGGGTACGGTTTACACTCTCTCACCTTGGTCCTCAGAATCTGACCACGATCAGCCCCAACACCAGCAGAACCAGGCACAGCAGCAGCAACAACAACAGCAAGAGTGCCAACCTTCTCCTCAACCACCTCATGCTGCACAGGGCAGAGGGCATCAGTGAAGGGCTGGATCGCGCCAGAGGTGATACCCCCAACACAGGGTATACAGGCAGAGGATGAGCTTTCTCAACATGAATAAGTAACAGTGCTTCAGGAGGCTGAAGCTATCGCGCCAGGTCGTCGCAGACATTTGAAGATTGCTGGAGCAAGAGCTGCAGCCCAGAGAAACAGGTGGACACCCCTTACCAGTAGCTGTCAAAGTTGCCCTTGCCCTCAACTTCTTTGCCTCAGGCTCCTTCCAGGCATCTGCAGCAGGCATTTGAGGCATCTCGCAGTCGGCTGCCCACAGATGGTCACCGATGCCCTCTTTGACAAGTCTGTCAATTATATTAACTTTGCCACTGATGAAGCCAGTGTTGCTGAGCAGGTGCTTGGCTTTGCCACTCTGGCTGGCTTCCCATGGGTGCAGGGTGGCATCGACTGCACACATGTGGCCATCAGGGCACCCCATCAGAACCCAGGAGTCTTTGTCAACCGCAAGGGCTTCCACTCCCTCAATGTGCAGCTGGTCTGCAACCATAGGAAGATCATCATTCATGTGTGCGCCAAGTTCCCTGGGAGCTGCTATGACGCTTACATCCTGTGCCAGTCCACCATCCCTCAGCTCTTCGCACCTCCAAACAGTCTTTCCGGCTGGCTGCTTGGAGACAAGGGCTATCCACTAAAGACATGGCTCATGACACCTTTGAGGCGGCCAACAAACAAGGCTGAGGAACATTACAATCAAAGCCACCTCTCCACCAGAAGTGTCATAGAGCAGACAATAGGGTTGTTTAAAATGCGCTTCAGATGCCTGGACAGATCTGGAGGAGCCTTTCAGTATGCACCAGCCAGGGTCTCCACAATCGTAGTGGTCTGCTGTGCCATGCACAACATAGCGCAGCGCTGTGTGAGGAACAAGTCGCAGAGTGCACAACCTCTTCAGAGGAGGAGGAGGAGCATGAGGTTGAAGATGAGGATGAGGAAGACCTGGACGAGCCGGCGGTCCAAATGCCACCAGTACGCGACCACATTGCTGTCCATGAGACCAGGAATTGCCTCAGCATGGCCAGATTTAGTTAACTTCATGCAGCACAGACATATGACTGCCACATGCGTAGGCACATTGGCATCAGCCCACAGCAACACCATAAAGCATCCCTACAATGACCAGTCCTTTCTTTTCACTGTCACCACCATTGCCGGAGATTAAATTAGCCCTGACCATTCACTCTGACACTTCCAATTGTGCACACACATTTGCCAAGGACTGCAAAGTTTCAGAATTAAATGATTTAATACACAAAATTAATTTAACATAAACTTGACAATAACATTGAAGGAAACACCCAAGTAACTACCCTTGTGACTCTATTTGTGTGGCATCTTTCTTTTCCGAGTGCTTCTACGTGGTGCTACCCCTATGGCTTCAGCAGTGGTAGAGGCAGCCTCCTCAATTCCCTGCTGCATCTGCGTCCTCTGGGTTTTGGAGCCTGTGAGGGCCCCGCCAAAGTCTGCTCCTCCTGCGACTGTACAGTCACAGACTCGGCCATCATTGTCCGGGGAGGCATCTGGGGCTCTGACCGAGGGGTTGGCAAGGGGGTAGAAATGTGAGTGCTTGGAGAGGAGCCCCCACTTCCATGTGCCCTCTCACCATCATCCCTCTCATGGGCCACCCGCACTTCTCTGCTAGCAAATAGCTGGAGAGCACCTTGCTGCACATCAGTGGGGCCATGAGGACCCATGTCTATACTGACATTCCTCCTATCAAGGACATCTATGAGCCTCTGGTTTCTCTCCTCCTTAGATGCCCATCTATCCTCCATAGATACCCATCTATTTTGAATTGAAAACATGTGCTCATGTGACTGGTGCATTATGTCCTCCATGCAAGTGGCCATCCCATCCATGGAGGAACCAACAGTCGCGAGTGCGTGCGCCACGGTGGTGGTCATGCTTGAGTTGCACTCCTCCATTCTCTGCACACTTGCAGTCACCGCGGTTGCAAACTCTGTCAGAGCCTCCTGCACTTGTTCCTGCAGCTCCAGGATCGCCCTCTTCCTTGATGGCCCCTGAGGCTCAGCGTCTGCATGCAGCTCAACAGAGCTGGGAGACTCCTGCACCCTCCGACGAAGTGTCTCCACTGCTGACCCTGTCTCCACCATCTGCTCTTGCTCACCAATAATTTGTGAAACACCAGGTGACAACACTACTCTATCAAGTGACGGACCCACCGCGGTGTGCTTATCTGCGCTGGTGCTGGCCTGCCTTGTCTGAGGTGACGCTGCGCCCTCAGAGGCTGGAGGCTCCTCTGAGGAGTCCTCTTGCTCTTCCTCCTGGACAGTGGGGCTCCTGATGGAGCTGTGGGAGAGTAAAGACATCAGTTAGATATATGATATGTCGATTGCATACAGATACCATTATGCACATTATGAGCATTCAATTTCTCTTGACATCAGCCCCCATATGAGTGACTGATGAATGCCATGTATGTGTATGGAAAATGATTCTGTCACCAGGTTGTTCTGATGAGTCCCTCTCTCCGTCCCCCACTTCCGGCTGGTCCACCACTCCACTTATTTCGAGGGCTGCCTCCTCTGCACTTGTGAGAATAGTGATGGATTGAGGGCCACCTCTGGTTCTCTCCCTCTCCCTCTTATTGTGGGCTCTCTTTTCCTGCAAGGAGGGAAAGAAGAGAAGGTTGAGTGAGAGTGATGGAATGAATGTAAGGAATGGATGGGTTAGATCTTTAGAGGGAGACTATGATGGAGTGGCGTGGCTATAACAAGTTGCCTCCTTTAGTATTGTTAGTTGGTGTCATTACATTAGGATGAGGGTGAGTGCGAGGGGTGCATAATAAGATGGAGATGTGATAATGTAGATAGATAGAGAGGGATGGGTGAAGTGCAAGGGATGTTGCATTGAGTAACGATGTGCAGGAGTAGAGTTGGGAATGCAGAGTGATGAGGAAGTGATAACAGGCACAGCAGCATGAAAGGTAAGTGTGGCTTTATACTCACTTTTCCTGATCTTAGAAGATCATTAAAATGCTTGTGGCACTGCACCCAGGTCCACATCACCACACACCTGCTTGTGACCTCCTCTACTATCTGCAGGCAGGCTGCCTTGGTCTCCTGGGGAGGTCTCTTCCTCCCACTAGCAGGGAAGAGAACCTCCCTGCGTGCTCTGACTCCCTCCACAAGAACATGGAGGAAGTCATCGCTGAAGCGTAGAGCAGCCCTCTACCTTTGGGAACTCATTTTCACCTCCTACAAACAATGTGCGCACTGCAGCCTGTCAAGAGAAGAAGTGAAATGAAATGGGGCCATGGCCCCTTTAAATATACCGGCACTAAAAACATCAGCGCTGACGTCACCAGACCCGCATCTTTTAATTGGGTCGAGGAACACGCAGTGCGAGCTTAACAAGGCCCATTACGGCAAAAAAAATTTCAGCGGGATGAAGACAGCAGCGGGCTTGTGGCCTGCCACCGACCGTTCCCATCATGAAGCCGTCCAGGTCGGCGAAATCGCAGCACCAGTAATAATTTACTTCCGGAATGCTGTTGTTTTTGTCAAGAGGCACAGTGGTGAATGTCAAATATAAAATCAGAACATGCTGGAAATAGTCAGCGCTCAGCAGCAGATCAGGCAGCACCTGTGGAGAGATAAGAGAGTTTACAGGCTCGAAATTCATCACAGGTGGTGGCGCAAAACGGGCGGTATCGGATCGCAATGGAACTGAGTATCAGGCGCAGCGTATAACAGGCGGCCGATCTGATACCGCCCGTTTTGAACCACCGCCCAAGGCCAATCTCTAGGCCAACAACGTTTCAGGTCGATGACCTTTCCTCAGAAGTATTTTGCCTTTGTGTGGCGAATGTCAATGTGATTTGTCAGGAGGACAGGTAGCGCTTTAATGAAACCACCCTTAGGGTGTAATGTGTGTGGCGGTCTCTAAGGCCACCTGTGCACTGGAACCAGCTAAAGGCTCTATCTACTCAGCACTCTGCAGCTCAGGGTGGCACACCCGCCCCCGAAGTGTAAAGTGTGTGTGTGTTTATTCAAATGCACGATACGTGCACCACGCTTCTGAGCAGAGCCAAGCGCTCTGTGCAAAGTTTGCTTTTGCCGATAGCGCGCAGGGTGTATCCTGCTCGCTCCCTCTGCAGCCCGGAGACGTGTTGTTGTTGAGAGCGAAAGCAAGTAGACAGACTGTGGAGCTCCAGCTCTGACATTAAAATGCCCGCAACAGCACTTCTCCCGATCTTACTCGTTCTTTCGGAAGTTTCAGGTAAGGCTGAAATGTCACCTCTTTTTTTTTTCTTGCCGCACGTTTGTTTTAAAGCTTACTCTCCGGATAAGTCCGATTTTTCAATCAGCCTGCTTCGCGGTAGACGGAATGCTCTTTAATGAAACATGTTTGGGAAACTTTTGTTGTTGTTGTTGCCCAACACTGCAACGGGATAATGCAATTTGCTTCAAAATGTCTTGTATTATAATAATGCTACAATGATGGTGCTTGCACATAGTAGTTATCATCGTGAGGGAAAGTGCAGCGCATCGGTTCTCCTGGTCCCACTGCTTCTCCTGTGTGCCAAACCATCTGCACATCAGTTTCTGGCAGCACTGCTTCAGTGCCCCATGTACCTGCACAACTAACTTAGACATCATTGGATTTACTTGCTAACAGCCAGTGGGGTTCAGGCCATCATACATAGACAGCACTTCAATTTCGTTTTAATAAAATAATAAGTGTAAATACAAACCAACAACAACAACAACTTGCATTTATAATAGCGCCTTTAATGTAGTAAAACCTCCCAAGGCGTTTCACAGTAGTATTATCAGAGAAAAATTGACACCTGGCCACATAAGGAGATATTAGGGCAGATGACCAAAAGCTTGGTCAAAGAGCTAGGTTTTAAGAATCATCTTAAAGGAGGATAGAGAGGCGGAGAGGTTTAGGGAGGAATTCCATGGTGGAGCGATTAAAATCGGGGATGCTCAAGAGGCCAGAATTGGAGGAAGGCAGAAATCTCGGAAGAGTTGTAAGGCTGGAGGAGATTACAGAGATAGGGAGGGACGTGGTCACTGAGGGATTTGAAAACAGGGATGAGAATTTTAAAATTGAGGTGCTGCTGGACTGGGAGCCAATGTAGGTCAGCGAGCACAGGGGGGATGGGTGAAAGGGACTTGGAGTGAGTGAGGATACGGGCAGTAGTTTTTTCGATGAGCTCAAGTTTATGGAGGGTGAAAATGGGAGGGCGGCCAGCTGAGTGTTGAGTAACGGAACCAGTGAACCAGGGAACATTATAATGAATGTAATTATTATCATTTAAAATTAATTACAGTATCACCTAGAATGATAGTTGGTTACAGCACAGAAGGAGGCCATTTGGCCCGTCGAGCCCGTGCCGGCTCTCTGCAAGAGCACTTCAGCTAGTCCCACTCCCCCGCCCTTTCACCGTAGCCCTGCAATTTTTATTCCTTCAGTTGCTTATCCAATTCCCTTTTGAAAGCCATGATTGAATCCGCCTCCACCACCCTTTCAGGCAGTGCACTCCAGATCCTAACCACTCGCTGCGTAAAAAAGTTTTTCCTCATGTCGCCTTTGTTTCTTCTGCCAATCACCTTAAATCTGTGTCCTATGGTTCTTGACCCTTCCGCCAATGGGAACAATTTCTCTCTATCTACTCTGTCCAGACCCCTCATGATTTTGAACACCTCTATCAAGTCTCCTCTCAACCTTCTCTGCTCTAAGGAGAACAACCTCAGCTTCTCCAGTCTATCCATGTAACTGAAGTCCCTCATCCCTGGAACCATTCTTGCAAATCTTTTCTGCACCCTCTCTAAGGCCTTCACATATTCTTAAAGTGAAGTGCCCAGAATCGGATACAGTGTTTTATAAAGGTTCATCATAACATCCTTGCTTTTGTACTCTATGCCTCTATTTATGAAAGTGAAAAGTCGCACAACACCAGGTTATAGTCCAACAGGTTTATTTGAAATCACAAGCTTTCGGAGCGGCTGCTCCTTCAAATAGATTTCAAATAAAGCTGTTGGACTATAACCTGGTGTTGTGCGATACTTACTTTTGTCCACCCCAGTCCAACACCGGCATCTCCACATCATGGCCTCCATTTATGAAGCCCATGCTTTTTTAACCGCTTTCTCAACCTGCCCTGCCACCTTCAATGATTTGTGCACATATACCCCCAGGTCTCTCTGTTCATGCACCCCCTTTAGAATTGTACCCTCTCCTCGTTCTTCCTACCAAAATGTATTACTTCGCACTTTTCTGCATTAAATTTCATCTACCACGTGTCCGCCCATTCCACCAGCCTGTCTGTCCTCTTGAAGTCTATCACTATCCTCCTCACTGTTCACTATACTTCCAATTTTTGTGTCATCTGCAAATTTTGAAATTGTGCCCTGTACACCCAAACCTAAGTCATTAATATATATCAAGAAAAGCAGTGGTCCTAGTACCATCCCGTGGGGAACCCCACTGTGTACCTTCCTCCAGTCCGATAAACAACCGTTCACCACTACTCTCTGTTTCCTGTCACTTAACCAATTTCGTATCCATGCTGCCACTGTCCCTTTTATTCCATGGGCTTCAACTTTGCTGGCAAGCCTATTATGTGGCACTTTATCAAACGCCTTTTGCAAGTCCATGTGCATCACGTCAACCGCATTGCCCTCATTTGTCTTTAATGGGCCCACATTCCCCTTTACCACTCTTTCTCTCAATATATTTATTAAAACTTTTACTGATAGCCCTTGCAAATTTATTTTTCAGTGTCCCTTTTTGCACCTCTTAATACTTGGCTTTCAACTTTTCCTTGCATTTGTGTAAGCCTTTTCTTTTAACTTGATACTGTGCCTTACCTCATTCGTTGACCATGGTTGCTTAACTGCACAAGTGGAGTCATAGGGGTAAAAATTAGGTCGCGCCCCATTTGGGGCGCAAATATCGTCTGGACGCAAATATTAGCGCCTGGCGCTAATTATCGGCACTGACTGGAAACTTCACTTTTACCGCCCCGGGAGGTGAGTGGAGCGCTAAATCAGGCGCTGCACACCTGTCTTAAGGCGCAAAGGCCAAGGAGTGAGGCGCTAACTCAGAGCGCTGGCGAAGCTCATGTAATGTCAGTCAGCAATGGAACACACACACAATGGCACGGGCCAGTTCTTAAAGGGGATGGTTAATCTTGCTTTCCATCCACATCCTGTTCATTGCAGCCTTGAATCTCGGCCTGGAGAGACTTGCACATCAAATGTGCTGGAAAGAACAATGGAGAGTACCAGGCAAAGAGCTCAGAGTGCAGCTCCCACAGTCTCTGCTAAATCGATACAAGGAATGGCAAATCAAAATGAACCTGCAAAGTGCTGCTCAGTACCCAAAACTCCTTCACACAACGTTGAATCTCTCCAGAAGTCTCTCCCTCTCTCTCTCAGAATGCGTAGTTCAAAAATGCCACCAACAATAAAAGACAGGAAGAGGCCCCCTTTAAATAGCGCCCCCCCCCAGCCCCACAGCGATTGATAGCGTTCCAGTCTTCTGGTCGTTGGATGCGCCAGGCGGTAAGGCAGGGGGCGCCACTCAATTTCCGCTCCGGGGCGCCACAAGGGCGTTGCACCATGGAATGACGTCACAATCTGCGCGCGCAGGTGGTCGCAGCGGTAAAGTTTAGCGCCGCCGCACAATCTCTAGTTAAGTTCCCGAGCGGCGCAAACATCGCTGCACCCGGGCGTTAGCGGCTTTGCGCCCCATTAGCGCCCTCTTAAGGCGCTAACGGGAGGCGCAACCAACTGAATTTTTACCCCATAGAGTCATAATGGCACAGAAGGAGGCCATTCGGCCGATCGAGTCCGTGCCGACTCTCTGTAGAACACGATCTGCCTTTTACAAATCCATGTTGGCTCTCCTTAATTAGCTTAAACCTCTTCAAGTGCCCGTTAATTTTTTCCTTGATTATTGTTTCTAAAACTTTACCCACCATTGATGTTAAACTGACCGGCCTGTAGTTACTAGGATTGTCCTTACACCCTTTCTTGAACAATGGTGTCACATTTGCCACTTTCCAATCCTCAGGCACCTCCCCCGCATCTAAGGAAGATTGGAAAATGATGGCAAGCTCTTCCGCTATCTCCTCCCTCAATTCCCTTAGTAACCTGGGATGCAAGCCATCTGGACCAGGCGACTTGTCCGCTCTAAGCATACCCAGCCTTTCTAGTACATCCTGTCTATCAATTTTCACCCCTTCCATTGCTTCTACCTTTTCCATTTCTACCGATATTTTGTCAGCATCCACCTCCTTAGTAAACACCGATACAAAGTACTCATTGAGTATTCTAGCCTTGCCCTGCGCCTCTAAGCATATAACACTTTCTTTGTCTCTAATAGGCCCCACATCGCCTTTTACGACCCGCTTACTGTTTACATGCTGGTCGAAGATTCTTGGGTTCCCTTTTATGTTACTCTCATATTCTCTCTTTGCCAATCGTATTTTCATCTTCACTTCCCCTCTCAACTTATTGTATTTGGGCTGGTTCTTCCTTGAAGAATTCACCTGACATGCATCATACACCCTCTTTTTTTGTTTCATCATCTTCTCTATCTCCCTCGTCATCCAAGGAGTCCTTGCTTTGGTTCTCTCTTGCTTTTTAGAGGTATGTACTGGTCTTTTTTTGTACCAAATACTTCTTTGAATATCTCCCACTATTTGTCTGTAGGTTTACCCACCAACAGTTCAGCCCAGTTCACTGTGGTCAATTTTTGTCTCATCTGTTCAAAATTTGCCTTAAGTTTAGAACCTTGATTTGTGACTCTTCTTCCTTTCAAACTTCGTATTAATATTTGATCATACTGTGGTCACTGAAATAAAAACAGAAAATGCTGGAAATACTCAGCAGGTCAGGCAGCATCTGTGGAGAGAGAAAAAGAGTTGACGTTTCAGGTCGATGACCTTTCATTAGAAGTGAAATGACCTGAAACGTTAACTCTGTTTCTCTCTTTTAGAAAGTCTGTGGGCCAGTGTAAGTGTAATGAACGGCTGGCTCCGTTCATCCACTGCTGACCACAAAATCAGGGCCAGTGTTCCAGAAAACAGTCCCGATACACTGTAGAAATTTATGACTGTGCTTCTTCCAGTCTCTGCGAAAATTGAAATCTCCCATTATAACCATATTGTTTTTGCTACATGCTTCTCTGATCTCTGAATTTGTACATTCCGCCACTACGTCATTACTATCAGGAGATCTGTTCATAACTCCTACCAGAGTTTTGCATCCTTTGCTGCTCCTTAATTCTACCCATAGTGTTTCCACTGCCTGCTCACCCTCACTGAAATCCCTTCTTTCTAATGTTGTAATTGTATTTTTTTTATCAATATTGCTACTCCTCCTCCTTTCCCAATTTCCCTGTCCTTATAAAGATCTTACAGCTTGAGAAATCTAGCTCCCAGTCATGCCCAGTTTGTAGCGAGTTTTCGGTAATGGCTACTACATCATACCCTTTAAGCTGTATTTGTGCTTCGAACTCACATGGTTTATTGCTTATGCTACATGCAATCATGATCAGAAATCTTATTTGGGTAACTGTCCCCACCCTGCCCATATGCCCTGATGGTGTTTTTCTCTCACTTTTTGTTTTATCAAACATTTTGTTACTGATGCTCTGTAAATTGTTATACAGGTAATTTAATATGTTCTTATTTTTCATTACTCCGGTTTTATTTTTATCAGGCATTTTATTTTTACTTCCTATCACCTTTTCTGTACCAGGTGTATTTATATTACCTTTTACACTTTATGTACCCTGATCTTTGCACTCATCCATTTTTTTTTCTTATCATTACGTTACTATTATTTGTATCCAAACCCTCCCTCCACCACCACCCTCCCCTTTTATTGGTTTAAAGTCCTTTCTAGAGCCCTATTTTTCCATTCTGCTCAGGCCTTGGTCCCAGCCTGGTTCAGGAGCAGCTTGTCCCAGCAATACAGCTCCTTCCTGTCCCAGTACTGGTGCCAGTATCACATGAAATGGAACCGCTCCTTCCCACACCAGTCTTTCCACCACGCATTTACTTTCCTAATCTGTTTATCCCTATGTCAATTAGCACATTGCTCGGGTAATAATCCGGAGATTATCACCCTCGACATTATGCTTTTTCATTTAGCTTCTAGCTCCTTATACTCCCTTAGCAGGACCTCCTCCCTGTTCCTTCCTATGTTGTTGGTTCTGACATAGACCACAACAACTGGTTCTCCCCCTTTCCTTTCCAAGCTCCTTTCCGGCTGCTTCGAGGTATCCCTTACCCTGTAGGCAACACACCTTCTGGACTCTCTCAATCGTAATTGCAGAGGATACCCTCTATCCCCCTAATTATCGAAATCCCTATAACTATAACCTTTCCTTTTTGCTCCTCCCCACTTTGAACTGCCTCCTGCTCCTCAGTTCCCTAATTAGCATTCTGGCTGTTGGACAGGACCAGATTCTGCGGTTCCTCCTTCCCTGCCTTTACTAGGTTCCCTCTCCCGTGCTGACTGTCAGTCACACACTCTTCTTCCTGTACTGGTATCTCCCTATGTGGTGTGACTGTGTTCTGGAGATATTCCTCCCCCCCCCCACCTTATGTGTCGGAGTGTCTCTAACTCGCACTCCAGTTCAACAACTCTGAGCCAGAGTGAATCAAGACATAGACATTTCCCACAAGTGTGGCTATCCAGGAAAGCCTCACTGTCCACTGTCATCCTGACACATTGCCTATGCAGCCATTATCTGCTCTATATTTATTTATTTATTTATTTATTTATTGATTGTTTATACAGTAATTATTTCTTTATCTCTAGTGCTAACTGAATCTCCTTTAATACTAAATTTGTTACTGGTACTGCTCAGTTTTTTATATTTAGCCTAATGCGCCTGCTTATTTAAAGTTAATAGTTTGGTTTTGGCCTTTGCCTATTATGTATTTTTTTAAGTTAAGTAGGCCCTTAATCTACGATGTAATGCAGAATGTATTATTCTGCTAAAGTAGATCTGCGTGCCTTAAAGTCACAAATTCTAATTGCTGTTACGTAAACACAGACTGATGTCACTCAATCTTTAATTGCTGTTTGGTTAGGTAACTTTGAAACTGAACGTGCTTTGAAATGTTCTGTTGCTGGAGAGTTTGTACTTTGGTTTCTACTTTTATCCAGTGTGTCTCATAAATTTGCGTAACAGTGTCTGATAGACACGTGAAGGACAGCATGTGTGCACGTACACCAAGTTTTTATAATATCTAGATAGATAGGTACTTACACTGGGTCACTGTTCAGCAGTACATAAACAGCTCATCTTTTCACTGTCTATAAAGCAACAGTGACTACAAGTAATACATTGGAAGTGGAAAAATAATTCAGTATTTCATGTGAAGGACTACAGGACATCCTGAGAGCATGATAAAGAGCTGTATAAAGGCAACTCTTCCTCTCTTTCTTTCTTACTACTCCCTGCTTTATGTATATTCTTAAATTCAATTTTGGCTTTACTGCCATTGGACAGACACAATTGGACAAGTCAAAAATAAAGAAAAAAGTTTAATTAATTATTTTTCAAGGATCTCTTCCAAACTAAACAAAATGCTTTTTTTGTTTGCACTGGAACTCATTATGGCATTACTCTGTTCTCAAGTCTATACTCTTTTATAATTGGAGTGCTGTTTCTGGTGCTCTAAATGTAAATAAAGATCACTAATGTTTTACTACATTAAAGACGCTATATAAATGCACGTTGTTGTCGCAAATACAATGATCGAATCCATGCAAATTGTTCCAGAAAGCCAGTAAGATCTTGGAATAACAATACAGGTGGTACTGTGACAACACTGACATTTTCTTGTCAAAATATTTCTGGGTGCCATGTAGAGGGTACAGAAGAGATTTACTAAGATGATACCAGGGGTGAGAGGCTTTTATTATGAGAAGAGATTAGGGAAACTAGGCAGAGAGGTTTAGGGAGGGAATTCCAGAGCTTAGAGCCTAGGCAGCTGAAGGCACGGCCACCAATGGTGGCGTGATTAACATCGGGGATGTGCAAGAGGCCAGAATTGGAGGAGTGCAGAGATCTCGGAGGGTTGTAGGGCTGGAGGAGGTTACAGAGATAGGGAGAAGCGAGGCCGTGGAGGGATTTGAAAACAAGGATGACAATTTTAAAATCGAGGCATTGCCGGACCGGGATCCAGTGTGCACAGGTGTGATGGGTGAACAGGACTTGGTGCAAGTTAGAATAGGGCAGCAGAGCTTTGGATGAGCTTAAGTTTAAGGAGGGTGGAAGATGGGAGGCTGGATAGGAGAGCATTGGAATAGTCAAGTGTAAAGGTAACAAAGGCATAGATGAAAGCAATGGTATGGACCTATGTCTGCCTTCTCAGGTGAATGTAAAAAATCCCACTGCACTATTCAGAGTCTGGTGTTCTGACCAATATTTATCCCTCCACCAACATTATTAAAACAGATTATCTGGTCATTATCTCAGTGTTGTTTGTGGGACCTTGTTGTGCACAAATTGGCTGCCACGTTTCCTACATTACAACAGTGCCTACACTTCATTGGCTGTAAAGTGCTTTGGGACGCCCTGAGGTCATGAAAGGTGCTATACAAATGCAAGTTATTTTTTAACCTTCATTAATTTGTTCAAGCTTGTGGGGTCTTAACACATTATCAATATTATGTCCATGGATGAACAGCCCTTATGACTGGAGCTGATGCTAGCATCATAGAATGGTGTCAAACTGGTTTATCAAAAGAATTAATGACAGAGGTGGAGCAATGAATGGAATTCAAATAAAACATTCAAGTAGCAAGGTGGATGTAGGGCAATAAAATATAGTTTGAGAAAGAGCATTGCAACAATGTTGTACAATAGGTTCATAGGAACTAAAGATAATGAGGCTGATAAGCTCATTTCAAAAGGCAGTGTGGGCTGATTCTTGCATCAATTTGCAGTGCTACAGAGTGAAAGGAGGTCTCATTTCCCCATTCCACAAAGGTTCTGATCTCAGCCTTGTTGTGAGACACTTCTACACAACTCCTATCAACTGGATAAGAGAAACTTTGGCAGAGGCACTGGTAGGAGCAAGTCATCCACCTACCTTCTCAACCTCATTGACTGCATTGCTCAGCAAGACCTGAGAAAGAGGAGGAAGAAATGAGTCTATACACCTACCAACCCACTGAACAGTACTGCTGTATCAGCATGTCTGTAGTGTTTAGTGCTTCATTTACAACATGAGCAATGTGAGTGAGCACAAAAACCCAAGTATAATGAGGTACAGTGTTAGCAGAACACCCAGCGAGAAATTCGGTATCGCCCCGTTTGGCAGCAGTAACTTTTGAAAGCTGGGAAACTTAGCGCCAGACGCTAATGATTCCCAGCTTTTTCTAAATTCGGTGTTTGCATTCCAGAAAGGAAGTGGAGCGCTAATTCAAGCACACCACTTCCTTCCTGGAGTGCTAAAGGACGTAGGCGGGGCGGTAGTGGTGTAGCGCTGCACAATGGGCCATGCAGCGCTGCCGCGATCCGAGGTTCCTTCCCTCCCTTAAAAGGAAGGGCCATCGCTGCAGGCTCAGCATTAGGACCAGTTAGCTGGTCCCCAACGGCGGCCGCGATCCGGCCCGATCAGCCCCATGCACTCCAGCAGAGTGCCAGGCTGATCGATCACGGCCCAGGAGAATTGAAAAAAATTGAAAAAAAACATTTTAGAAATGTTCCTATTTACCTCGGCAATCTCCCCTGTAACTTCAGCCCCCGAAGCGCATGGCCTCCCAAACAATGCCTCCTGCAGCTGTCGGTGTTTTCGCCCGGCGATGCTGCAGGGGGCGGAACCGAATTTTGGGTCGGGGCGATGCGCACAGCAATGATGGCACGATCTCGGGGCGCAGGAGATCATGGCGCAGAGTGTTACCGCTGCTGCAAACCTCCCGGCCAAGTTAGCGGGAGTCGTTCATCTCGCCACGCCCGGGCGGTAAGTCGTTAACACCCTGTTATTGCCCCCAGGAGGTGCTAAGGAGGCCAATTTCTAGCCCACAGTGTTAAATGGAGTCTATTATGACACAAGAGGATAAATAAAGCAGAAAATAATTTGATTTGATTCTGAGGCTTTCAAGTTCAATGAAAACTGGAAAAAGCATGCTATGTCGTAATATCTTTCACCATATCTCTTCCTTAGTTATATATTTAAGTCATGTAATCTTTAAAAGTTGGATCAATATAGACTTTCACCTGATTTAAAAGTGACTTTCTGCCCAGTCCCAATATTAAAAAACAAGATAAATATTCAAAATGTCGAAAAAGATTTATTAGACATGTAAAATGAACCATGATAAGTATGGCAACCTACATTGCATTGTCTAACATAACATTCAATGTGTCGTCAATAAAGTTTGCTATGAACTTTTCAACTCTTCGAGCTCAAATTTAAATCTTCATTGTTGAGCAGGGATTGCAAGAACACAGAAGGGTTGTTACCTAATAAATGGCTTGTTATTTCAATCAATACAGCAATAATTGGGTTTCCCTAGATACCACAGTTTAGTGTATAACACATACACGGCACTCCTTCTCACAGGAGGTTATGTACTAAGTCTCTCATTGATACACAGACTGTTCTATTTGAAGAAGAGCCAGGGAGTTCTCCTAGTGTCCTGGCCAATATTTATCCCTCAACTAACTAAAACAGATTACCAAGTCATTAATTTCATTGCTATTTGTGGGACCTTGCTGAGCGCAAATTAGCTGCCGTGTTTCCCTACATTACAACATTGACTACACTTCAAGAAGTACTTAATTGCCTGTGAAGAGCTTTGGGATGTTGTGAAAGGTGCTATATAAATGAAAGTTTGTTCTTTGTCTGTGAAGTGTTTTCAGACGCCTTGAGGTCGCGAAAGGCATTATATAAATGCAAGTTCTTTTGTTTTGTTCATTGGTTGCCAGGTACAATTTCTCCAAGTCCATCAGTGCTTCCAGCAACCACCAGGTTCAAAGTTATTTGCTTTTTACTTGTGATACTGAAAGTTGATATAAAATTTAGATGTATTGGAGCAGATTTTCCTATTATTAAGCCTGGGTGTATTGGATTTCCTAGGCACAGCACATAATGGAAAATCAGACGAAGAAGATCACACACCATAAGAGTCCTCCCCCGAGTTTTGGTCCATTCATTTAAATTGGCAGAAAATCAGACAGGCTCCGTTACTTCTGTGTGATTCTCCCTGCTCACTTTTCCTCCATGCAGTGCACCCAGGTAATTCTATATACCCAGGCACAGTAACAGGAAACTCTGCCCTAATATATTCTCTGCCCTTAAGAGATTAGTACAGTAAATTTACAAACTATTTTGAATTCTGAAATATAGATTTTTTTTTAGTGAAGGGTATTCCATACAAAATCAGTTTTATGTTGTGCTATATGGTGTAGAAGGGTGGATCTGTAGTTTGCTGTTGAATAACAATTGAATAACAATTAGTCGTCTCAGTGAGCTACGAAGTTTGAGGTGGATCCCTGGGAGGTACGAGAGGAATGTGAGCTCATAACCATTGTGTACATATGATATTTTGGTCAACTCATTTCAAAGAATAATTAGTAATGTGTTCTAAGAGATATCAGAAAGGCTGATATGTAATCTACTTAAAATGACAATGGCCCAGAAATTGATCTCGCTCTGTTCCCGCGGGGGTAAGCCTTCCCCGCGATCTCTCACCTCGCTTGTGCTTTTTCAGATCCAGCTCGCACGAACTTGATGTTCCAGACATCAGCTGGGCAGTGCTTGCGTATCCCACCGGCGTAGTGAATTCGTGCGAGCTGTGCGATCACGTGACTCAGTTAGAGCCAATGGCAGCACACCATCTTCCATTCATAAGTTTCACAGCACGGCTGTCAAATCTATGAATCTTACACCCCCCCAAAATAACAGCTAAACCTCAATTAAATTTTAAAAAAAAACCATCACATTAATAAAATAAGTATAGTTAAATAAATTAACCATTTTAAATAAAAAATAAAATTTTTGAAAAAATTTAAAATCTTTTAAAAAGTTATAAAATAAACTTACCTGTCTTTAAAGTCTCTAAAAAAGATATACCTGTAAAATAAAATTCAAAAAAATACTTAATTCACTACTTACCTTGTTAAAAGTGGGTCTTACTCCTCCTTTTTACATTTCTGAAATCTTCAGTACTTACCTGCGCGTCCAAAGCATGAAGTGCACAGCGTGCGCGCAGCCTGTAGCGCGCACGCGATGCACCGAGGACCCGCCCCCTTTTCAAAAGAGCAATTGCCGGTTTTCAGCGCATGCGCAGGGCATGCAGAAAACCGGCAATTGCAGAGGGAATGCGTACTCTCGCGCACCGGGATGAATTTTTGGGCCATAGTCTTACTAAGCTGCCAATGGTGCTACGATGGAAAAAAAATCAAAGTCAGTTTTTTGAATAGTTTTCTTTTATTCTTTAATTTTATTCCTTTCTTTGTCTGCCTGCCCAGTGCTGTCTGCAGCTGAGGGAGTGTTTGCATAGTCTGCTCCCAGGCCACCACCTTCATATCCTCCCACTAGTAAATGCCAGGGACTGCTAAGGTATGACTTTTTATATTATTCATTGCTGGGATGTGGGCGTCGCCAACAAGGCCATCATTTATTGCCCATCCCTAATTGCCCTTTAGAAGATGGTGGTGAGCCGCCTTCTTGAACCGCTGCAGTCCCTGTGGTGAAGGTACTCCCACAGTGCTGTTAGGAAGGGAGTTCCAGGATTTTGACCCAGCGATGATGAAGGATCGGCGATATATTTCCAAGTCAGGATGGTGTGTAACTTGGAGGGGAACTTGCAGGTGATGGTGTTCCCATGCACGTACTGCCCTTGTCCTTCTAGGTAGTAGAGGTCGTGGGTTTGGGAAGTGCTGCTGAAGAAACCTTGGCGAGTTGCTGCAGTGCATCTTGCAGATGGTACACACTGCAGCCACGGTACGCCGGTGGTGGAGAGAGTTGGGGGGAGAAATTTGGTATCGCCCCATTTGGGGCGTAATTATCGGCCGGGCGCAAAGTTTAGCGCCTGGTGCTAATTATTGCCTCCGACTGCAAACTTGGCTTCTATCGCCCCTGGAGGTGATTGGAGCGCTAAATCAGGTGCTACACACCGCTCTTAAGGCGCTACCTCAGAGCGCTGGCGAAGCTCATGTGATGTCAGTCAGCAATGGAACTCAGACACAATGGCGCCGGCCAGTTCTTAAAGGGGAGGGTCGATCTTGCTCTCCATCCACACCCGGCTCATTGCAGCCTTGAATCTCGGCCTGGAGAGACCTGTACATCAAATCTGCTGGAAAGAACAATGGAGAGGCCCAGGGAAAGAGCTCAGAGTGCAGCCCCCACAGTCTCTTCTAAATCGATGCAAGGAAGGTCAAATCAAAATGAACCTGCAAAGTGCTGCTCAGTACCCAAAACTCCTTCACACAGCGTTGAATCTCTCCAGAAGTCTCTCTCTCTCTCAGAATGAGTGGTGCAAAAATGTTGCCAGATAAAAAGGCAGGAAGCGGTCGCCTTTAAATAGTGCTCCCCAGTCCCTTCCCGACTGCAAAACGCTCCCCTCAACCTGTCGTTGCTAGCGGCAGGCGGTAAGGCATGGGGCGCCACTCAATATCCGGTCCGGGGCGCTACCGGGGCGTTGGACGCTCGACTGACGTCACGATCTGTGGGCACAGGAGATCGTGGTGGTAGTGTTTAGCGCCACCGCAAAATGTCTGGTCAATTTCACGAGCGGCGCAAACATCGCCGCGCCCGGGCGCTAGTTGCTTTGCGCCCCATTAACAGGAGGCGCAAAGCAACCGAATTTTTTCCCCCTGAAAGTTTAAGGTGGTGGATGGGGTGTCAATCAAGCGGGCTGCTTTGTCCTGGATGGTGTGCACTTCTTGAGTGTTGTTGGAGCTGCACTCATCCAGGCAAGTGGAGAGTATTCCATCATCCTCCTGACTTGTGCCTTGTAGATGGTGGAAAGGCTTTGAGGAGTCAGGAGGTGAGACACTCGCCGCAGAATACCCTGCCTCTGACCCACTCTTGTTGCCACAGTATTTATGTGGCTGGTCTAGTTAATTTTCTGGTCAATGGTGACCCCCAGGATGTTGATGGTGGGGGATTCGGCAATGGTAATGCCTTTGAATGTCATGGGGCAGTGGTTAGATGCTCACTTGTTGGAGAGTCATTGCCTGGCACTTGTGTGGTGCGAATGTTACTTGCCACTTATCAGCCCAAGCCTGAATGTTGGTCCATGCCTGCTGGACTGCTTCATTATCTGTTGAGTTGCAAATGGAACTGAACACTGTACAATCATCAGCGAACATCCACTTCTGACCTTATGATGGAGGGAAGGTCACTGATGAAGCAGCTGAAGATGGTTGGACCTCGATCACTGCCCTGAGGAACTCCTACAGCGATGTCCTCGGGCATGAGGTGCTTGACCTCCAGCAACCACAACCATCTTCCTTTGTGCTAGGTATGACTCCGGCCAGTGGAGAGTTTTCCCCCTGATTCCCATTGACTTCAGTTTTACTAGGGCTCCTTGATGCCACTAGGGCTCCTTGATGCTCCTTGTTGCCTTGATGTCAAGATCTGTCACTCTCACCTCACCTCTGGAATTCAGCTCTTTTGTCCATGTTTGAACCAAGGCTGTAATGAGGTTTGGAGCCGAGTGGTCCTGGCGGAACCCAAACTGAGCATCGGTGAGCAGGTTATTGGTGAGGAAGTGCCGCTTGATAGCACTGTCGATGACGCCTTCCAGCACTTTGCTGATGATTGAGAGTAGACTGATGGGGCGGTAATTGGCCGGATTGGATTTGTCCTGCTTTTTGTGGACAGGACATACCTGGGCAGTTTTCCACATTGTCGCGTAGATGCCCGTATTGTAGCTGTACTGGAATAGCTTGGCTAGAGGCGCGGCTAGTTCTGGAGCACGATAGCCGGGATGTTGTCGGGGCCCAAAGCCTTTGCTGTATCCAGTGAGCTCAGCTGTTTCACAGATTACTTCAAAAGTACTTCATTGAATGTAAAGCGCTTTGTGACACCCGGTGGTCATGAAAGGCGCTATATAAATGCAAGTCTTTCTTTCTTTATATCACGTGGAGTGAATCAAATTGGATGAAGACTGGCTTTTGTGATGGTGGGGACCTCCGGAGGAGGCCGATATGGATCATCCACTCGGCACTTCTGGCTGAAGATGGTTGCAAACACTTCAGCCTTGTCTTTTGCACTCACGTGCTGGGCTCCGCCATCATTGAGGATGGGGATATTCATGGAGCCTCCTCCTCCCGTTAGTTTTTTTAATTGTCCACCACGATTCACAACTGGATGTGGCAGGACTGCAGAGCTTTGATCTGATCCGTTGATTGTGGGATCGCTTCGCCCTGTCTATAGCATGCTGCTTCCGTTGTTTAGCATGCATGTGGTCCTGTGTTGCAGCTTCCCCAGGTTGGCACCTAATTTTTAGGTACGCCTGGTGCTGCTCCTGGCATGTTCTTCTGCACTCCTTATTGAAGCAGGATTGGTCCCCTGGCTTGATGGTAATGGTAGAGTGAGGGATAAGCCAGGCCGTGAGATTACGATTGTGGTGGAATACAACTCTGCTGCTGCTGATGGCCCATGACTATTCCCTCCCTTCCCCTCTTGCCATCTGACAATTACCTGACCTTTGTTCCAGTGCCACCCTACTCAACACTGCTTAGATCGGGAGCCGAGCTTTCTCAAATATGCGCCTGTCCCTGTGCCGTGAGCACATCAAGCATTTTAACTAACTTAACAATAAAAAGTGCATTGTGGGTCATTTTCAACTTACTGCTTGAGCGTAAAACTGGTATTACAGGTCGGGCAGTCGTGATTGAAATGTCCCGAGTTTCCTTTCCATAATGGCAACTCCGGTTTTACGCTCCAGCAATAAGGTGAAAATGACCCCCATTGCTCTGTTTTAACTGCAGCAGACATACTTATTCACTGCGGTCCTTATCACTTCAGGAGTTAGTGGCATATCTGGTAAGAGACAATCGGGTGCTTGACCTACTTCTCTCATGCACTGAACAACACTGGAATGTCTAGACACAGGAGCAAACCAAAGTGAAAATTTTCCTTAGACATTTTTATTTGTATTATTTCTGCTTTCAATATTCTCCTCTCCTTCCAAAAGGGTTTAGTTCCATAGGTGTCCACTTGTCTCCAATACTTCACCCAAGTGTCCACTCTCCATCTGTGAGCCCAGAACAGAACATTTAAAAGGGCAAAAGCAAAATACTGCGGATGCTGGAAATCTGAAATAAAAACAGAAAATGCTGGAATTACTCGGCAGGTCAGGCAGCATCTGTAGAGAGAGAAAAACAGAGTTAATGTTTCAGGTCGATGACAGTTCGTCAGAACTGGAAAAAGTTGGAGATGTTACAGGTTTTTAAGCAAGTGTAGGGGCAGGGAGAGGGGGGAGGGGAGGAAAGAACAAAAGGGAAGGTCTGTGATAGGATGGAAGGCAGGAGAGATTAAGAGACAAAGGGGATGATGGCGCAAGGCAAAAGGAGATGGTAATGGGACAAGTTAAGAAACAAAAGATGACTAGATGAAGTGTACATGGCATTTAAAAGGGCACTTCTATCATAAAAAAGTGTATATTTATCGTTTGTACACACAAAATGTGATACAATACATAGTATCACTTGCACATAACATCTTTGTGACAATAGTAGCACTCGGCTCTTCTGCCACCCAACCGCCCCCCACCCCCTCAGGAAAAAAACACATAATGACAATGCCTCTTTAGTTCATATGGTAGCTGAAAACAAAAAAATGGAGCGTGAGATCCAACTTTCAGATCGAGTGACATGGTTTCAGCATCTCAGACAGCCCACCAAAACCACAAATGACATACTGAGCTGATGAGACAGAAACCACTGTATGCAGTAAAAACTAAGAGGGATGGAAAATTTCTAACCAATATAAACAGAGAAGCCACATAGGTTTTCTAAAAGGTATGTTACATTAGTTATTCTGTTTACTTATCAAAATCTTGGCCTGTTGAGCATCCCATATTAGCCCTTTCACTAGACAGAGGGGGTTTAAAATTTCCTTTTGTGCGCTAATGTGTTCTCACTAAATTCCTGTCCGTGTTTTCTTAACACAGTCGGAACAATTTTAAAAACAGGATTATTGTAAGAACTTTTTCATTGACCGCAATTAATTTGTTTTGACATTAACTTACAATTTAAGTACACAATGGTAATCCTTAAATTATTCACAGAAATGTTACGGGCAGCAACTACATTGAATCCTGGTCTGTTCACCCAGCTCTGGGACGTCACATGGCTTTATTGACAAGGTCACCAATTCTTTACATTATATTTGGGGCTTATGATAAGAGCTTAAAAAGGAGATTTAAAAAGGAGAGTGCAAAGTTACGTAATAAATATATACCATTAAAAATGGTGACTACTTCAAGTTTCAGAATGCTGTGGATAAATAAAGAGGTTAAACAAACTACAATTGAAGAAGAGGGTATTGGGTAATCCTATAAGTATGATAAAAATAAAATATGAGAAAATAAGGAAAGAGGTTAAGAAAGGGACAAAGAAAGCAAGAAAGGAATGTGAAGAGAGAATCTCAACAACTATTAGAAAGAACAGTATAGTATTTTACAAATATACCAGTAAAAAGAAAATCATTGACTGTGAGGTGGGACCCCTGAGAGGCAAGGATAGTGAGTAATTAAAGGATTAGTGGAAATTTCCAGGGATATTTAACATATACTTTGCGTCAATGTTTACAAAAGGGGAGGAGGTAAATCCTGAATTGGTTAAAAGTGAGGTGAGAGCTATAATGGATTAAAGCAAATTAATTAAGCTAAAAGAGGACAAGGTGCCAGTACCTGACGGGAAACATCAAAGGATCCTGGTGGAAATGGGGGAAGAAATAACGTGCTTGTCAGTGTTTGCAGCACATCAGTGCTGTGGAACACTGACAGCACAAACGCCAAAGTAAATTTGCGCATGGCCCCTTTAAGGAATTTGGTTGATGACGCATCATAAATGACGTCATCAGACCAGCTTCCTTCAATTGGCTGGGAAACTCGTTGGGCGGGCTTAACAAGCCCAATCAGGGGAAAGTCATGTCGGAGGCCGGGATGGAGCCAGCAGCAGGCCCGAGGCTCGCCACTGACGTCGCCCACCTCGGACCCGCCGAGGTAGGGAAAATCGAGGCCTTAGTGTTTACAGCATAGAAACCGACATTCAGCACGACTGGTCTATGCTAGCATTTATGCTCCACACGAGCTTCCGTCCACCGCTCTTCATCTAACCCTATCAGAATATCCTTCTATTATTTTCTCCTTCATGTGCTTATCTATGCTATCTCCCTCAACCACTCCCTGTGGTAGTGAGTTCCGCATTCTCACCACTCTCTGGGTAAAGATGTTTCTCCTGAATTTCCTATTGGATTTATTAGTGACTATCTTATATTATTGACCTCTAGATTTGGGGGGAAAAATTCGGTTTCTTTGCGCCTCCCATTAGCGCAAAGCAACTAGCACCCGGGCGCGGCGTCACCAACGCCTCCAGCGAAATTCAGCAGGAGGTTAGCGGCGGCGCTAACCGTTAGCGCCCCACGGCGCTGCGCCACCGGCGATGACGTCATTGCCGTGCGCAGCGCCCCGGCCGTGATCTTCGGTAGCGCCCCCTGATTTACTGCCGGATGCTATGTCCGACAGGGTCAGGGGGACCTACCTGCGGCCGGTGCGGCGCTATTTAAAGGCGAGGTGCCGGGTGGCCATTTTTGTTGCTGGCCGCCTGCCAGCACCTGCCTCCGCTCCTGTCCCCGGCCTCCTGACTCGCCCTCCTGCGGAGTGATGGCTGCGCTCCATGAGGCGGCACTTCTCTTGAGTGCCGGGCTCTTTTGTCGGCACTCCGATCCCCGGTGGCCCAGCTGGGCTCCGGGTCACACTGCATCAGGCCCCTCCCCTTTAAGAATGGGAGGAAGGCCTGCAATACCGCGGCATGGAATGCTGCGATATTCCCTCACAGCGCCCCAAGAGGGAGGCGGGGCGCTTCCAGTAGTGCCCCACTTCCCTCTTGGGGCGCTACCACTCAATTTTGGCCGCGGGGGTGTTAATTTTTCCAGGGCGCTAACAGTAGTGCCCCGGCGAAGTTAGCGCCCCAAAGGGGGGCGCGACTCAATTTCTCCCCCTTGGACTCCCCACAAGGTTGTTCAGGTTTACAAGACCTTAAAAGCAGCACCTCAAGATTAATGCCATAAAAAAGATAATGAATACTGGCTTTTATGGCAAGAGGTATAAAATATAAAAGTCGAGATGCAACAATGAATCTATATAAAGCCTTAGTAAACCACAGTTGGAGTACTGCGTGCAGTTTTAGGCCCCACATTATGGGATGGATGTTGAGGCAATAGAGAGGGTACAGCGTAGATTCACTAGGAAGCTGCCTGGTATGAGGAAATACAAATATAAAGAATGACTTGAAAAATTGAGGCTATTTTCATTAGAACAGAGGAGATTACAGGGTGATTTGGTAGAGGTGTTTAGAACTGTGAAGGGAAGAGGCAGGGTAGACAGAAACAGACTGTTTCCAGTGGTTGAGTGGTCCAGAACAGGGAAACATTAGATATAAGGTTAAATATAAGAGATTTAGGACAAAATCAGGAGAAACCTTTTTACACAAAGGGTTGTGAGGCTCTAGAATGAACAACCAGAGTTGGTGATTGAAGCAGAGACCAGATCAACATTTAAGAATAGGTTAGGTAGGAGGTTGAAGGAAAGGGGAATAAAGGCATATGGGAACAAGGTAAGAACATGGGATTAGGACTACTGCTTGTCTGGAGGGTAAGCACCAACGTGGACTGGTTGTTTCCCTGTTGATAATTCTTGTGTAATTTTATCTGACACATCCCATTTGCCAACCTACTGTATAAATTCTAACCGTACTCCTTTTTGGGTTATTTTTTCAGGGATTCCCAGGGCAAGCACATTACCTGCACCGAGCAATGTGCATTTCTTGTCAATCAACATGCAAAACGTTCTGCACTGGGAACTGCCCGGAGAGAAAGGATGCAGGATACTGTCCAGCGTGCAGTATAAAATGTAATTGCTGCTCTTATTCTCTGCTGCTACACAATGTTGTTTAGATCTTGATTACATGCTGTCATTCCTAAAGTGAAAACATGCATAACTACAAGGGAATGTTTAACAGAACACAACACCTTCCTGCCTCAGGGCATTTTGGCCTGCTTTTAACATCTGTTCCCAGCACATTTGACAGGAGAAAAATGAGAAGTCGCACAACACCAGGTTATAGTCCAACAGTTTTATTTGAAATTACGAGCTTTTGGAGCGCTGCTCCTTCGTCAGGTACAGTGAGGGCATTTGACAGGAGAGTTAAGGCCCCTGTTCCCCCACCATACCAACACACACATATATGATCCTCAGGATTCAATACCAAATACGAGGAGCCATAAATATAAAATAGTCACTAATCAATCCAATAGGGAGTTCAGGAGAAACCTCTTTACCCAGTGAGTGGTTAAAATGTGGAACTCACTACCACAAGTAGTTGAGGCGAATAGCATAGGTGCATTTAAGGGGAAGCTAGATAAGCACATGAGAGGAAGGCATAGAAGGCTATACTAATAGGGTTAGATGAAGAGGGGTAGGAGGAGGCTCGTGTGGAGCATAAACTCTGGCATGGACCAGTTGGGCCGAATGGCCTGTTTTTGTGATGTACTTTCTATGTAATTCTATGTAATTCGAGAGACTGTTCCCATACACACATTCAAAAATACTCACACCCAAGAGTTTCCAATAGAGACCTATATCAAAAAAAAGTTCCAGCAATTCTTGCAAGTTCCCCAATAAAATTAAAAAGAGCAATTTCTTATAAAATACCAGATAGAGATAGTTAAAAATCATCATTTTTTCCAATTTTGCTGCTGTGGTCATCAAGGTCACTAATGCGAAATAGAATACTTTTTGCAAAATAACAGTTCCTCAATTCCGTGCCAACAATATGCTTTGATTCCACCCTTAGAAAACCCATTATATTCCCCTTCATCATCACTATGCTAGTGTGACATTTCCATTTCCATCCTTGTAGCCTCTAATTCTGTCTGTCAAGTTATCTATCAACTTCCTTTTCTGGCTCCCATGTTAGCTGACATTGTTACACTGTTCTCTCGCCTCAGGTACTGTCCCCCTTTCCCTCAAATCTGCCATTATCATCCCTCTCCTCAAAAAACCAACCCTTGACCCCTCCGTCCTTGCAAACTACCGCCCCATCTCCAAACCTCCCTTTCCTCTCCAAAGTCCTTGAACGTGTTGTCGCCTCCCAAATCCGTGCCCATCTTTCCCAATGGCTCTCGGCAAAATCACAAATGATATCCTTTGTGACTGTGACAAAGGTAAACTATCCCTCCTCGTCCTTCTTGACTTGTCTGCAGCCTTTGACACAGTTGACCACTCCATCCTTCTCCAACACCGCTCCACCGTCATCCAGCTGGGTGGGACTGCACTCGCCTGGTTCCATTCTTATCTATCTAATCGTAACCAGAGAATTACCTGCAACGGCTTCTCTTCCCACTCCCGCATCGTTACCTCTGGTGTCCCCCAAGGATCTATCCTTGGCCCCCTCCTATTTCTCGTCTACATGCTGCCCCTTGGCGACATCATCCGAAAACACAGCATCAGTTTCTACATGTACGCTGTCGGCACCCAGCTCTACCTCACCACCACTTCTCTCGACCTCTGCAATGTCCCTAAATTGTCAGACTGCTTGTCCGACATCCAGTTCTGGATGAGCAGAAATTTTCTCCAATTAAATACTGGGAAGACCGAAGCCATTGTTTTCGGTCCCCGCCACAAACTCCGTTCCCTAGCCACTGACTCCATCCCTCTCCCTAACATCTGTCTGAGGCTGAACCACACTGTTCGCAACCTTGGTGTCGTACTTGACCCTGAAATGAGCTTCCGACCACATATCCGCAGCATAACTAAGACCACCTATTTCCACCTCTAACATCGCCCGTCTCCGCACTTGCCTCAGCTCATCCGCTGCTGAAACCCTCATCCATGCCTTTGTTACCTCTAGACTTGACTATTCCAACGCACTCCTGGCTGGCCTCCCACATTCTACCCTACGTAAGCTTGAGGTCATCCAAAACCTCGCTGCCCGTGTCCTAACTCGCACCAAGTCCCGTTCACCCATCACCCTTCGCTGACCTACATTGGCTCCCCGTTAAGCAATGCCTCGATTTCAAAATTCTCATCCTTGTTTTCAAATCCCTCCATGGCCTCGCCCCTCCCTATTTCTGTAATCTCCTTCAGTCCCACAACCCCCCCGAAATATCTGCGCTCCTCTAATTCTGCCTTCTCGAGCATCCCTGATTATAATCGTTCAACCATTGGTGGCCGTGCCTTCTGTTGCCTAGGCCCTAAGCTCTGAAATTCCCTTCCTAAACCTCTCTGCCTCGCTACCTCTCTTTCCTCCTTTAAGGCGCTCCTGAAAACCTACCTCTTTGACCAAGCTTTTGGTCACCTGCCCTAATTTCTCCTTATGTGGCTCGGTGTCAAATTTGTTTTTGTCTTTTAATACTCCTGTGAAGCGCCTTGGGACGTTTTACTACGTTAAAGGCGCTATATAAATACAAGTTGTTGTTGTGAGTTGTTTCACCAGTTTTGTGTCCCCTTGGTAACTGATTGAGACTCTCCAGACTCATTTTGCCTAGACAGCTTCCTCACAGCCAACATAGAGAAGAGACATTCATCCCATCAGCCTGGACTGATTCAAACGTCGCTTTTAGAGGTGAAAGGACAGTGTGCGCCACTCATCCCCTCCCATTCTTATTTTTTATAAGAGATGTTTCCTGGATCAGTGAGAAATATTGTGTCGGAAAACACAAAACAAGACTTTTATACAATCTCGGAAATCCTTTCTATTTCATGCAGGCAATTAAAAAGGTAATGAGAGTGACTGAAGTAGTGAGAACTATTTTAACCCAATTATCCATGAGACTGAATTCAGTGACCTCATTCAGAAATGTGATTGTGTATTTAATCACAGTGTATGTGATCCCTGCACAGTGTTCATACTGTCCACTCATTATAAGTGTTATTCACTGTACTGTGCAATGGCCATTTCAACAACTGAGTGATTTATGTTGCGTTGCCTTGACCTATTCCATTGTTATACAAATTCATCTCTGCAACCTACATTTTTAACTTCAGAAGGGTGAGAAAGTAGCCGTAAACAGTAGCGATTTTAATTGTGTCGCTGCTCTTTTATTCTGCACTTAGAAAGCATTAGAACTGGAAACAAGTGACTGCAGTGAAAATAATTTTGTGCTAACTTGTGACAGAGGCTACTGCACTGAGTGAGACTTTATGTGAAAAGACACGTAAAGGTAAACCGCATGCTTGCAGGTGCAGCTTCTCATCAGATTTTTATCTGTGTAACCTCATCACAGGCTGAGGCTGCACACATAGCAAGTGTCCCACTTTACATCAATTTATTGTTAAGGTGTTTATTCATCTGTGCATTAATTTGCTTTCGAAGCTGAATTATCCCTTCTAGAAGAATCAGTTGTTTCAGAACAGTTTCATAATCTACCAACGAATACACCCAAACTTTTAGCCAAGCAACCATTAAATAGATTATTAGAATAAAGAATATCTTGTGAAAGAAAACGTGTTACAGATTTATGTTCAATGCTAAAGAAAATAATTACTCTGCTTCTGAAAAATACATTATCCAAAGTGTGCCCATTTTTCAAATATGATTGGAGGTTATGTGTATCAGAAAATAATCAAACCACATGAGATGACACAATTTCACTGAAATATTTTTGAATTCATGGACATGACATCACAGTGAAGATGGCTGCAATGTGAGAGAAAATGGTTTTATAGTGGCCACACAGAATACCCCATAATGAGCAAATCAATATAGTGTAGAGTTAAAATTAATATACATATTGTTTATTGAGGCACCCCTAGGTTAAGGGCCTAGACCCATAGTGCAGGCTATGATAAAGAGTAGGGCAAACAAAGAAGCAGTGATTAGGGGATGCCAAGCTGAGGCTTTAAAAGCATAGTCGAAAAGGAGAGTTGGAGGGAGGAAGAAGGTCCATATTTGTGAGGTCCTGGGAAAGAATGAGTTAAAAGTAGAAGACAGTGCTATAAATCTGCTTAGTTTCATTTATTTAATGTACATCTGTTCTATAAATCGAATGTATATTGAGGGGCCATGAGATATAATCTATATCTCACTCGTGGTAGTGACTGTAACTCATTTGTAGACCCTCCCCCCCTTGCTCATGTCAGCTATTCCTTGGATTTAAATCTTGTCACATGGCTTCTGGATATTTACCTTCTACATGTGACACTCAGGATCGCAAGCTAATTTTGGATGAGGAAGGCCTTTCATTCCATTTCGTCTCATACTTTCAGAATACTAACCCTGCCATCTTCATATTACAGCATTTGGCTTTTTCTTAAATGAGTCCAATGTCTTGGCTTCAGACAGGCTTCCCAGCAACTCATTCCAAGTATTGTTCACACTCTCCCTCCAATCATATTTTAAAAATGAACAGAACATTTTGGGCAACTTGTGAAGAAATACTTCCTGATGTCTGTACTAAACTTGCCTTTCACAATCATGAACTTGTAGCCTCTTCTCATGCTGTCTCTGAAAATACTGTTTCTGGTTTTCTTTCTTTCCATTTAAGTATCCTGTATATCTCTATAAGATTCCCTCTGAGACATCTCTTTTTCAATCTGAAGTACCCTAGTTTGTGAAGCTGTTCTTCATTCTTCAATGCTCTCCTCTGCACTGTCTCTGGCTCCCATATATCTCAGAGATCAACTGTAATTGAACTCCAGGTTCAGCCTGAGCAGGGCAGCACTGTCCAACTTCAGCATGGCCTCTGGGTATTTGAACTCAACTGATTTGTCCTCTAACCCAGCATCCTATTTGCATTGCTTATCACTTCTCACACTTTTTAAACATAGTGAGCGAGAAGTCAACCGCCAAGATATCGTTAAGCTTCCACTTGGCAAGTTTTATCCTACTGTGAAGTACATGTTCCACCTTATGGGGTGACTGATCTTTTAAAATTAATTTTGAATTCAACTTTGGAATTAAAAAATAGTATTAAGGGTCTTAAAGGATTGTAGCTGGTGGTCTATAATGTATATATTTGAGCTAATTATTATTATTGTTTACAGCCTTGGATTGGCTACAAAGCTCAGTTCATGTAATTATCACAGTTTCCTCTTTTGTTGCCAAAGTATTCCACCCACTTCCTGAACCAGTTCATGATTTTATTTCTTGATTACATTATAAACCACTTAAAGGAAAGACCCATATGGTGACAATTGTTCCTTTTTATCCAAGTGTTTTTATGAAGCAAACATTGTAGAATACATGGTGAATGAATTGGTGCTTAAACAAATATTCCTCTCAAATGAACCCATCCATTACCTGATCTGAAGTGTGGTAGTAGCTAGTTTGATCAAGCTTGCTAATTTTGTACCTTACATTTTCAGTAAGCTGACTACGTGTGTTGCTGCTGCAATTGAATTTGCCAACTGGCATGATTTATTTTTTTTAGGAGAGTTCTAATTTTCACCTCCTTGACCTGAGTCACAAATTGATTGTTGTATCTGAAGGCTTTTTTAGAAGTGTGGAAAACACTCGGTTCTATAGATTTTTTAAAGCCCTCACTAACTCTTTGACCAACCCTTATTGTGATCCTGATTCTCCCCTCTTCCCCCCACTCTCCTCCCCCCCCCCCCCCCCCGCCCCTTGCAGACAATGGTTGTAACTCTGACCTGTCTTCACTAATGCTCCCCACCCCATCCAAATTTGGGGAAATTAAATATTGGCAAATATGTGTCAGGGAACCTTAGACAAAGTGTCATGCCTCATTATGTTCTAAATGTCGGTGCATTCATGTTTTTCTGGCAATACGGAGCTCAAGTTAACTAACAGCTACAGTTCAAGAATGCAAGAGTTTGGGCTAAAGGTGGATCAGCTCCGCTGTGTTGTTGCTGCTATTCTTGGTTTGGGTTGGTCTGTATCACCCACACCCAGATTTGGATAGGCATCCCTAGGTTGATGCAGCAGTGGAACGAATAGGAAACAGGGCATATGCTTCACAACTACTCTGTTGTGCTAATCACCCAATAAGATTACTGTTAGAATAATCACCAAACAATATTATAATAAAAATTAGTTTGCATAACCTAGTTGTTCCAAAGTCACAAATAACTGGAAGAAAATGGATGATTTTACTTTGAGTTGTGTGTGTGTGGAGGGGGGGTGTGCATATACCTGCATATATTGTGTGAGACATTACAAAATGAGTATTTGCAGTAAGAATTAATGGTGCTATTTTTAAAGCAGATATGGAGAAAATAATTGGAAGAACAAAAAAGAATGCCAGAACATTACCAAAACATACTGTGACCTTTCAAATGAGACAGATGATTATGAAGAATATTACTATGCCAGAGTAAGGGCTGTTTCAGAAGCAGACTTCTCAAATTGGAATAGAAGTGGAAGATTCAATCCTAAAGTGGAAAGTAAGTAAGACATTAAACTCTGCTGTGGGCAAATATAAATCGAGGGAGATTGATCCGAATTTCACATGAGCAGTTTTACATTTATATAAGAAAAGGGGTTGCATGAATTTTTAAATTGTGTTGTCCCTGGCACAGTCAATACCAGATCTCAGGATCACTTTAAGCATCTAAGGCAATCAATGTAACAGCATTATCTGTGTCAGTTTAAGGGTTGTTTCCAATCCACTGGATACCTTGCCAGTGTAGTGTAGATTCAGTACTTTACCACTGAGGTGTTGACCCAAGTTTTGGCCCTTCCCACTAAACATTCAGTTGCAATTGGACAAAATCCAATACATACATAGATACATAGATACATAGAACAGTACAGCACAGTACAGGCCCTTCGGCCCTCGATGTTGTGCCGAGCATTGTCCGAGACCAAGATCAAGCTATCACACTCTCTATCACTCTGGTGTGCTCCATGTGCTTATCCAATAACCGCTTGAAAGTTCCTAAAGTGTCCAACTCCACTATCACAGCAGGCAGTCCATTCCACACCCCAACCACTCTCTGAGTAAAGAATCTACCTCGGACATCCCTTCTATATCTCCCCCCATGCACCTTATAGTTATGCCCCCTTGTAACAGCTGCCTCTACCCGAGGAAATAGTCTCTGAACATCCACTCTATCTATCCCCCTCATCATCTTATAAACCTCTATTAAGTCGCCTCTCATCCTCCTCCGCTCTAAAGAGAAAAGCCCCAACTCCCTCAATCTTTCCTCATAAGACCTCCCCCCCAAACCAGGCAGCATCCTGGTAAATCTCCTTTGCACTCTTTCCAATGCTTCCACGTCCTTCCTATAGTGAGGTGACCAGAACTGCACACAATATTCCAAATGTGGTCTCACCAAGGTCCTGTACAGTTGCAGCATAACCTCACGGTTCTTAAACTCAAACCAATATCAGTGGTTAAGGTCACAATTTAATCACGCAACCACAGAAATATCAGGCATGTCTAATGCATGACTTCCTTAAAATTCAGTGGCATTACATTTCCCTCATGAGGGAACATATTCTGTTGACATATTCTGTACTCTGTTTCATAAGTCATATATCTGACCAAGAAAAATGTGCTTACTGGTATGATTCAGTCTAAATTTTGATAAACCTACCAGATCCAATGCTAGAAAGCATTAATGATTTGAAACATGTTGCATTATGTAATACATGATTCAATGGGCCCAATTTTATACTTGGTAAACCAGCATAAATGCTTGTGGTAGGGCTATTTTGGTATCGAGTCATAAAGACCAAAAATTGCAGAGAGTTCACCTGCTGTCCTGGAACATTCCTCCCTCAACCAACACCATCTAAACAGATTAACTGGTAATTTATCTCATATGCTGTTTGTGGGGCCTAATTGGTTACCACATTTGCCTACAAAACAGTGGCTGTGCTTCAAAAGTAATTAATTAGATACAAAACACTTTTGGATATCATGAGTATGTGATAAAGCGCTATGTAAATTCAAGTTATTTCTTCTTACACTTTAGACTTTACACTTACATTAAGAAAGAAAGTCTAAGCACTAACGAAAGAAAATTCCGCATCACTGCTTTTACTCAAAAAATTGTGCCTTCGTCAACCAGGCACATTGGCTGGAATTTTCCGGGGGATCAGCGGGCGGGATTGGTGGCGGTTCGGGTGGGAAAGTGTTTTTTTTTCCCACAGTGGGTCGGGACCCCGCTGTCAACACGCCGCCACGCACCTTTCCCAATGTCGGGTATGTCAGTGCTGAGCAGACCCGACAGGGCAGCAGCGGGGGATCCAATTAAGCTGATTATTGCCTAGTTGAGAGATCATTAAGAATACATTTTACCTCACCTTTTCACTTTAACTGCTCGCCCACGGGGTCCACGCTGCTCGGGGATCACGTCTGTTAAGCTGAGGCGGGGGTTGAATGGCCATTGAATCAGCTGATTACTTAACAGCTTGAGATGTGCTTTAAAAGCTCCCACCTGACAGATCTTAACTTTCCTCAGCCACAAGCTATTTCTCAGTCCATTTCCAGCACAGATTCTGCAGGCTTTCCATTTTCCACTCTCCATCCAGTATCACCTCTTTGGAAGAACTCTCTCACCATTGACACAATACTTCTGTCATCTCTACTTCACCTGCCATCTATTCCTTCAACTTGGGTACCCTTTATACTGTCTCACCTTGGTCCTCAGAATCCCACCACGATCAGCCCCAACACCAGCAGCACCAGGCACACCAGCAGCACCAACAACAACACCAACCTTCTCCGCAATCACCTGATGCTGCACAGGACAGAGGGCATCAGCACCCGCGCACATTGCTACCCGGGAGGCCAGGGATGGCCTCACCATGGCCAGATTTACTTCACTTGACGCTGTACACCCTGGCTGCCACATGATGCACCAGATTGGCACCACCTCACACCAACACCATAAAGCATCCCTACAATGACCAAGCCATTCCTTTCACACTCACCACCATTGCAGGGGGGGGCGGTACTGTTATGTCTCACCATTCACTGCAACTCACTAAGGTGCACACAAATCTGTCCAAGAACGCAAAGTGTTAAAAATAAAGGTTTCAATATTTGACAGCACATTAACAGAAACTTTACATGAACATTGGATAAAACACCCAAGTGCCTACCCTTGTGTGTTGTTAGTTGGTATGATAGCACTAGGATGAGGGTGAGTGTGAGGGGTGTCTAGTGAGATGGGGATGTGATAATGTAGATAGAGAGGATGGGTAGAGGTGCAAGGTAAGTTGGTGTGGGTAAGGATGTGCAGGGGTAGGGTTGGGAAGGCAGAGTGATGGGGATGTGATGAGAGGCACAGCAGGATGAAGGTGAGTGTGGTTTTGTACTAACGTTTAGTGATCTAAGGAGATCATTGAAAGGTTTGCGCCGCTGCACCCAGGTCCTCCTGACGACATCCCTGCTTGTGCCCTCCTGTGCAATGTGCAACCAGTCTGTGTTGGTCTCCTGGGGAGGTCTCTTCTGCCCATCAGAAAGGAAGAGGACCTCCCTGAGTGCTCTGACCCCCTCCATAAGCATATGGAAGGAGACATGGGAGAACCTGGGTGCAGCCCTGCACCTCTGTGCAGTCATTGTCAGTGTTTGCAGCACTTCAATGCTGTAGAACACTGACAGCACAAACGTCAAAAGTAAGGTGGCCATGGTCCCTTTAAGGAAACCGGCTGATAACGTGTCATGACATGACGTCACCAGACCCACTTCCTCTAATTGGCCCGGGAAACGCGCTGGGCAGCCTTAACAAGCCCAATCAACAGAAAGTCATTTCACAGAGCAGCCGGGTCGGGACTCGCCACCGACATTGCCCGCCGAGGTAAGTAAAATCGCAGCCATTATTCTTTTTCAAGAGGACCTTGCTGTCTCAGCAAGTTCAGCCATTACTTTAAACATTTATTTCTTTGGGAAGGGGGAAGTTTTGTGCTCTCGCCTCCATTAAGCCATTTCTGATGAATTTAGGCTAGATGCAAGGTCTATAGCTACAGTTATATCCTACCCAGTATTTTTCCAATATGTTGGTTCATATACAGTGCAGCAGAGTTCAGTATATAGCAATAATAGAGGCGAATCTGCAGACAGCTGTTTATTTCCTCAGATGCACTCCCTGTACACAACACTCTTCTTTCGGCGTGCCATATCAGGGAATCACCCCTAATAATTCATTTTACAACATAGAAAATATAATCTACAGGACTACTGAATGACTATGTATTCAGTGGTTGTTTTGGGCTGTTTTGAGTGTCAAAATGCATAGTTACTGAAATGGCCAATGTTGTGCATTTTGTTTTATTATCTGCATATTGGTTATCTTTCAGCAAACATCAGTTCTCCAAAAGTAAAAGTAGAAGCTGGGGTCTGCTCCATCTCCATTACATTGACTGCTCCCAAAAAATGGAAGAACAACAATGAGGCTCGAGCTATTTCACTTGCTAATGTTTTCCGTGACTTAAAATACGAATTGTATGTCATTAATAGAAAGACCAACAAGTCGGTAAGAGAAATTCATACTTTATTAGAACCAAGTCAGCTATATGTACATACACACTAGAAAATAGTACACAAAGCATATGCTTGAATACAAGAAAAATACATTGCTACATTGGTTATTCTGGGGAGATTGGTGTGACAAAGATGCAGCTACTGTTATTTATAATTATTATGCAATTGGTGCTTTATTTTTAGCTCAGTTTCCTAGAAGATGGTGAATTTAAAAAAGTGGACGCTCTGGATCATGATACCACATATTGTGTAACTGCCCAGTCGGTGGAAGAATCCTTTTTCAGAATAAGTGAACCTTCTGAAATAGTGTGTGTAACAACACCAGAAGGTGAGGTTGTCATTCTAAATATGAAATGATATAAATCAACCAGCGCAAGACTGTATTATGCCATATAAAATGTTATATGTACATTGATAATAGAAATTACATTGCAGGAGGAGACAATTCAGTCCATTGTGCCTGTGCCTCCTGCTAGCTCTTTCAACGGTAACTATCTAATCTAATCTCTGCCCTTTCACAGTATCCTTCTTTATTCTTCCTTTTAAAATACTTATCCAGTTGCCTATTTAATGATGATATAGTCTCTGCCTCAAAAGCCACCTATGGTAAATCATTCTATGAGCTAATAATCCTTTGCATGAAAAGGTTTCTTCTTTTGTTTGTCTAGTGATAATCCTGAGTCTATGCTTCTTTGTTACTGATTCTCCAATCTTGCCCTTTTTAGTCTTTGAATATCATGCAAACCTTTGTTAAATCCTTGCTTAACCTTCTATGTTGCTGTAAAAAGCCCCAATTTTACAAGCCTTTTTTCATCCCTTTAACCCCTCATTCTTGGTATCATTCTAATGAATCTTCGTTGTACCTTTTCCATTGTTCTGAACAGTTTACAGTATTCAACTGTGGTCTATGCAAAGTCTTGTACAAATTCAACATCTCTTCCTTACTTTTATATTCATTGCTGCAATGTATAAAACCTACTTTCTACTCCCACCTATAAAATTCTACATAGATCTCTCATTTCCACCACTCAGTTAAGAATCTTATCATTTAGAGTATGCTTCCCTCCACCACTCCTTATCCCAAAATGTACAATTTCACATTTTTCTACATTGAACTGCATCTGTCGTCTATCTGCCCATTTTACTAACCTGTCATCCTCCTGCCACCTTCTTCCAAGTTTGCCACGCCGCCTAATTTAGTATCATCTGTAAATTTCAATATTGTTCCTCTTGAGCCTATGTTCAAGTCATTAATATAAATGAAAAGTGTTTGCAACACATATCCCTAGAACACACTAGTCACATCCTGCCGTTGGAAAAAACATCCATTTACCCCTACTCTTTGCATTCTGTCCCTTAGCCATCTCTCTATCCGTGCAGCTGCATTCCTTTTAATATCATGTCCCTTAATTATTGCAATAAGTCTCTTCATCTAATCAAATCCCATATATACATACACACCATCCAATGTGTTCCTTTTTATCTGTCCACTCTGACCCCAAAAATACTGTGGGAGGACTCCAATTTTGGATGGAACCGAGATCCGGCATTTTTCACCTCGTGCATCCTATGGTTCAATTTCCAGCTGAGCCCTCTGTCTGCTCTCCCTAGTCTGTTGACAGTTTCGGGGGCTCTGTCTGGCGAAGCTGCTGAGACTTCCACTCATTGCACTCTCCTTAGGACTAGCAGAACCAATGCTTAGCTGTACTCGGCCTACCAATGGCCCCAAAAGGGATTGATTATCTTAAAAGGAATGACCATTTTTCCCTTGGGGAAATATTTTTTTTTTGCCTCTTCTCTTCAGTACCTTGAGGCAATCTCGCTCTGCCATTGGAGCATCCACTCCGATGTTTCTTACATCAGTCCAGGTGGGTGCCTCTGTACTGATACGGGTCACCGACTGTTTAAATTACCCCCATTATTACAGTTTTTTTGCTACTGTGAACCTCTCCAAATTGCTCACAAATCTTCTTAATATCTTTCCCATTATTCAGTGATCTATAATGCCTGATTTTTCTAACAGTGGGGAGAAATAAAGTCCTTGTGAGGTTAATTCTCTCTGCGCTGTTTTAGTATGCCCATTAATGTGTTTAATAAATGTCTATCAGTCCTATTTTTAACACAGATTTTAACCCATTTAAAATAAATGGCACAAAGAGAATTAACTCCACTAAATAATAAATAAACTTGTGGCTCTGGTTAATCAGATTTTGTGGACAAGGTAAATTTATTGTGCAATTTTTGTTATATTTTCCATTATATTTTTATTTTGACAGATCCTACAAAACAAATGGTCAAAATGATCCTGTTTGGATGTGTTCTGCCAGTCTTCCTTTTAGTTTTTTTGTTCACTTTGGTGTGCTGTTTCATGTACAAATACGTGTACGTCAATGATCAGAAGCAACCTGTAAATCTGGTAAGCCGTTTCTGCCAGCTTATTATGATGGACTCTGCAAACTATGCTGTTATTCCAAGTCATACTAAAAACATATTATGTGGAAAGGATGCATTAGACGGAATATTTCATAGGCTTTCTTATTACTGGAAAAACTTATGTAAGAGAGTGCAGCAGAGAATACATGAATAACTGAGTCGTTCCTGGTGGGTTTAACAGCACTGGGAAATGGTGCGCACACTTGTGCCAGATATTTACAACGCCCTTCATTATCTGAAATAGGGCAGATAATGTGTATCTATTTCAGAGTAACATTCATGCTCACAGGTATGCACAGCTATTCTAGACACAAAAGGCATCAAGGGGTAAGGGGAGAGAGCGGGAATATGGTATTGAGATAGAGGATCAGCCATGATATTGAATGGCGGAGCAGGCTTGTAGGGCCGAATGGTCTACTCCTGCTCCTATTTTTCTATGTTTCTATTGTACATGATCTAAGGCAGGTAGTCTAGGATTAGGCACTGCAGAGGGAAATTGGACAAAAAGTGCATATGAAATGAGAGAAATTGATTTTAAACTTAGATTGTTGAAAGGACCCTCACCATGGGAAGTTGAAAGCGTTAGCTTATGGATATAAGTCGCCAGCATGAAGAAGCCCAGGACTACAGCAGAAGCACTAGGATGTTGGCTTCTCCAATTAAAAAGGTTTGAGATTGATTCCCTGCCTCAACTAAAATCCATGGGCAAGCTTCTTCTACAAGTAGAGTTTCATCGCTTTTGATCATGGGCAAAGCGGGGGAGGCACACTCAAATCGACCTCCTTGTGGTTCAACCAGTGAGTGACATGGATCATTTCTGTGTTGCCTGTAAGCTTAACCATCCTGTCCTCCAACCAAGGAAGATTGCATAGGTGAGAGCCTCTAACACGGGTTAGATATATCAGAACATTTTTTTAAATGCTGGCATAGTGTTTTTATGTTCAATATCAGCTGCTGAAATTTGAAACAGATGAGTTACAGCCAGGAGTGTATGCAGTGTATACACTCGCAGAAATGCCAACCCCACCGTCTCATAAATCAAGAAACAAACTCTTAAAAATCAAGAGATTTGGTATAAAAATCATGAATTGCTATTTTTTTCAAACATAAACCAATATAGATTGATATAGGTTTATAAACCTCATTAGTGGCTTATTTAATCTCTAACAGGTCACAGCTCTTTACAAAAACTTTATTATTGCATCTGAAAATGCTTTACAAAAAACTTTTTAAAAATCCTACCTGTTATCACCATGTTGCTATGCATCTCAGTTTAAGGTTACAATGATTGCCCACTGTTCGTGTTCCCACTGTTTGTGTTCCCACTGTTTGTGTTCCCACTGTTCTGTGCTGTTCCCACTGTTCCTGTGCCCTCTGTTCCTGTGCCCTCTGTTCCTGTGCCCTCTGTTCGCGTGCCCTCTGTTCCTGTGCCCTCTGTTCCTGTGCCCTCTGTTCGCGTGCCCTCTGTTTGTGTTCCCTCTGTTTGTGTGCCCTCTGTTCGCGTGCCCTCTGTTCGCGTGCCCTCTGTTTGTGTGCCCACTGTTCTCTGTTGAGGGATAAATATTGGCCAGGACACCGGGGATAACTCCCCTGCTCTTCTTCAAAATAGTGCCTTGGAATCTTTTACGTCCACCTGAGAGAGCAGAAGGGTCTTCGGTTTAACGTCTCATCCGAAAGACGACACCTCCGGCAGTGTAGGACTCCCGTAGTACTACACTGGAATATTGCCCTAGATTTATGTGCTCAAGTCCCTTGAGTGGGATGATGAACCCACAACCTTCTGCCTCCGAGGCGAGTGTGCTACCCACTGAACCACATCTGACACTGACAAACTCTGACAACTGTATAAACAATTTTAAAACAATTTAACAATACCGTACAATTTTGCCACAAGGAATTAGGAAAATCCCCACAGATTTTACCGCAACCCTCATTATACAAGTAAAGGAATGCTGGCAATAGCTACAGGTTAAGTTCTGACAAGCCCATGTGCCACTACATTTTCAGCACAACTACAAGTCATAGACCTATATTCAGGATTGGTTTGAGTTGTCAGCTTTTTTGAAGCTGGATCATGATATTTTTTTTTAAATGTTGGTCGGCTTTTGCTAGTTTTCTAGATTGGCAGGTATTGCTGTTGCTCGTACATGATGGAACTGCTTTGTTCCAGGACCTCAATCTTTGTATTAGTCGGGAATTCCCGGTCCCAGAATGAATCAGGAATTCCCACCTGCCGCACTACAAAGCTACAATGGCAGTAAATTGCACATCAAGTTGGTAGAGCATCTCTGTGAATTGGAGAAGTTTTAGAGGGAGATTGCCACCATTGAAGGGCAGAGGAGCATAGAGGAAGAGGGTGAATGTTGTGGTAGTTTTTGGGGAAGCGAATAATGAATAAACCCAAATCTTACTTACATTTTCCCTAAATTTTTATAGATTAAACTTTATTCATTGTGAAGCAAAAAAAATGTTTAAAATGAACCTGAGTGCACAATTTTTAACATGAAAGTATTCAGGGGAGCATGTCCATAGGTCCCTCTAGAAATGTGTGCATCACTAATGGTGGAGAGGCTGAATTTGGAGGAAGTGTGTACAGTTTGAACTTTGATGCCTATGTCTGAGGTTACAGTTTAGGAACAGAATTTCAGAAAATAATTGCCACATTGAAATAAACTTTATTTTTTTGGTTGACGGCAGCAAGAAACATGTGTCATTCACCAAATAGACGCCTGGGGAAGCAATCCTGTGCCCGCCACCGCCCGGCCCTACAGAAATGAAGAGCAACTCACCTGCAGGACCCTCTTCGGACGGACCACCATCTGATGCTGGTCAGAGCGTGCATGGCTCAGTCCAACAGTGGCAGTTGGGGTCCTATTGACATATAGGACCCTGATTTTCATTTTAAATGGGCCACTGCCTGACTCCGGGGGCGACTCTGGCAGCCCAGCAGTAGACCCGGTGAACACTGCTGTGGTCACAGGGACGGCAAGCCATTACCCATCAATTTTGGGAATCTACCGCCCAATGTCCGCCAGGCGGAAGGGCTGAAAATTGAGCCCTTTGTGATTTTATATCATTTAATTATGCATTTATGAAAAAAACAAAAAGTCGTTTGTAAACATTTTTTGTGAGGGTTATGCCCCTTTAAATACATATGTCTGGTAAGTTAATAATATCTAAATAAAACATACTGTAGGAAGAAATTCGAGCAAAGGTCATCTCACAATCAGTCATATGAAAACAGTAACACACTGAGCTATCTCAATTGTCCTTGCAGAAGCATGTGAGTTGTGTGTTATCTTTGTGTACTTTAATTCTACTGCGTACTGAAATTGTGGCGCACTAGCTGATACTCTGAAATCACCAATTCAATTGAGTTTGAGTCCATGATTGCCTCATATAAATTTATCCTTTCTTCCCCTAACTCACGACAGGCATTATCTATCACTTTCCAAATAAATCAAAAGAATATTACAGCTTTAAAGCTGTAATGGCCTGTAATTTGCAGTCAATGGCGAAGCCAAGGCATTCGCCGCTGACCCCGAAGTAAGCTTCCCACAAAGATCTCGCGTGCTCTGTGGCGAGAAGTTCGGCTTTTCCGACGTTCAGTTGAGGTCAGTGTAAGTTAATGGGGAATCCCTAACGCGAGCTGCTGTGACATCGACAAGCTGTCTAAGCAGCCAATCACAATGCAGAATTCTCACAGAAGTGAAGAAGCTCCTTTTATTCTAATTTTTAAAAAATGTTAGAGAGCAAAACAAAGATTGAGGTTCTCACAAGGGGAAAAGGTAAACCTGAAATAAATATGAACAATCTTTTAAAAAAATATTTTTTTTAAAGTTTCTTAAAAATTGTAATTTTTATTAAAATGGAGTAATTTGACACTCCACAAAATTAATATTAGTTTTTCAGGGCCATAACATTTGTTTAGCAGTCAATACACTGTTAAAACCCCAGTTATACCTAATCCAACAAGGTCTAACTTTTACTGGGGTATTTAACAGCGATATTACCGCGGAAAAGCCAAAGTTTTTGTCAGTTTCACTGATTACACTTGACAGCTATGGGGCGGGTGGGGGTGGGGGGAGGGGGGCACAGCGCAGCCAGTGTCGAAGCAGCGAATGACTGACCGCAACTTCAGGATTTAGCGCATGCGCATCCTAACCTGGAAATCCTGAAGTTGCAGTCAGTTTCAAAGGGGTAATAACAGCGAACGCTGTTCCTTCGCTGTTATTATCCACCGCAAATTCCGGGTCATTATCTAATTTGGTATATTTTCAAGATATCAATCAATCCTTCTTCAAGTACTTTAACATCATTAGGCTGGGGCAACCTCAGAACAGGTATTTGTTACACAAGCCCTGCCAGGAATGATTTAATGCATTCTACTGAAACTATACAATGAATGGAAAGTGTTGTGCATAAACTGTAGGGAGGTGCCAAGCTGAAGCCAAGTTCCTCATCACAGTAATGTGTATTTAATGGGATAATGAGATAAAGAAGATATTTTGTCTACTGCCGGGTGTTCCTTTTAAAATATTCTGTATGTCAAAAAATACTTTTCTTATCAATTTTCTCCCATTCCTTCATTTCTTAAAGACTTTCACTCTTTGCTGGGGTATAGTTCCATGGGCAGTATTCACCCTCTGGTTTTCTGCCTAGTGATCATTATTCACCTGTGAGCTTTGACAATGAGTATCAGTAGACTGGACCAACAAAGCCAAGCCCAATCCTGTCCTTACCCAAAATCCATGCCTGCATAATTTCCAGGGGTCGCTATATATTGATCAGCAACGGAACCTCTGCCCGATTTTTTTTTTCCTGCCCCTAACGCTGAGCTCAATTTTAGTATCCCTGCCATCACCCTAAGCCAGCACCTTGCAAGGATCAAGCCAATGACTTCCCTGGTCTGTATGGCTCAGCTGCTCCCTAGATTCAACTCACTATACCATCAGAGGAGTGTTTTGAAATAGGATTTAATATTTTAGGCCCCTCTAAATTTCAGGACTATAATCTTATCAAAATCTTGGTTTATGCAGCAAACTTTACCATTTAAAAAAAACCTGTAACTGTTAATCCAGATTCTTTTTTTATGAATTCATATTAAAAGTTGTAGTTCTAGATTTTCCTCTTCAGCATCCGAGCTCAAGAGCATCATATGCTAGGGGCACCTATTGGAAATTCGAGTACAAGATGCCCACAGTTTCCCATCCAATATCTTCATGTACAGAAAACTGTGGGCAGCAGGTGCCTGAGTTTCTGATCGGAGCTCCTGGTGAGCGAAGCATGTACGCACAGGGGCAGAAGACAAAAGTCTAGGCTATGATTTTGGACGTGAAGAATATATTTTTTGATGTATGTTTGAGCATTATTTATAAATATATGTTGTGAACGTTTCTCCCTGTGAAGACTTTGAGGGAGCTTTCCAGCAGCCGTTCTAAATGCCACAGAGCTAACCACACTATTCTACACCATCAAAGGGGCACAGCCTTCATGAAAAAAAGTAGAGCATATTTTCATGCAGATTGTGCCTCTTTAACACTAGTATGCTAATGTTAATACTAATGTAAACATGATCGAACACTAATCTCTGCCTGTTTGAAGCTATTTTGTGCTCTAACTTTATCTTCTTTCTTTCAGCTACTGCAGTTTCACCCATCAAAGAAAACATTCATGTTTATTCCACCTGAACCTTTGAAGGTTAATGTTATGGTTCTTGAAAATGGAGGCAGTAAAACGTTGTCGTATGGTTGTGTGGATGCTGACGATTGTGAAATCCCTTTAACCTCCCAGGTTAGCAGCGAGTCTGCTAATAAATGGAATGCCATACCCTTAGCAATAGAAAGCGGTAAAATTGTATACAAGTCTCAGACTGTGGAAAAGCCAACAACAGAAAATTATGCGAGTAGCAGAGAGAGTGATGTGCAGGCTACTGGTCAGCCCCAACAAAATGATTACAGAGTTCAATCGCATCCCTCAAATGAAAAAGAGACACAGAATGAAGTTCAATATGGAGTCATTGCAATGGAGAAGATCAGTCACCTTCAGCAGCAGCAACACATCCAGCTGCCGAATGAGGAGTGTAAGGAACCGCTACAAGCTGGGTACAGATCACAACTGCTAACACGGCCTCTGATCAGAGAGGCTGCACAGCACAGTGCTGAGTACGGGTTCATTGGAATAAATAAAAGTCTTAACCCACAATATGAACAAGCACTCCATGCACCAAATGTGGAGGTTGAGGAGCCACAGCAGACTGGTTACATACTGCGTACACTTGCAAGTGGTATGAACACAGGGACTAAAGGGAGTGATGCCGATTGCACTAGAGTTGGATCATATGGAGCTATTGATCAACAACATGAAGGAGTTTACCTGGCCCAGGAACTAGAACAGAGTAATTATAAGTTACAGTTTCAACCATGGCCACTAACTGAAAAGGCTCCGCTGGATGGTGTTGACCATTGTCCTGTTGTAATGGGTAGCAGCTTTCACTTACTGAATGAAAAACACCATGAAGAGGTCGAGGAGCCGGATACAACCATATTAGATTGGGACATCAATACTGGCAGGCTGACCATACCTGCAATCAGTGTCAAGGCAGATTCAGAGAACAGTGGTTCTCTGACGCAAACTGTAGAGCCAGAGATTGTTCTTCTGTCCTCACTATGTACAAAGGCTCTTCCTGACGAATCTTTAATGACTGAAGAAGATACCTACATATCACAGTTCCAAAAGCACTGGAGGCTGCATGTACAAACATAGCAAACAGTGATCATGCATCTCTGGATACATGTGGCATGTGTATTTTCTTTCAGGTGTGCTACCCTTCTGCCTTTCCTTCTGTTTTCTTCCTATTCTCTTGTCAGGTCATGTAGCTTCCCTGGCTGAGAGAATAGCCAGGAAGCCTGCTCCTCAGCCTCTTCCTACACTTCCCTTTAGGTGAGAACTAGGATGTGTAGAACACCAGAGCTGACATCAGGAACTCAGCAAACTGGAGGCTCAACTGACAACACTGTTAAAGTCATGACAGGAAAGGTGCAATGTAATGTGTTAACAATTAGACTGCTGAAGTTATTAGAACGTTATAAAGTTCATGTATTTACGAGGTTTTTTGCATATTTAAATGATTTTAGATCGCAGGCCCGATTTTCCCCTAACGTTTCTAATGTTAACTCTAACCCTAACACAGTGCAAATTTGTATAGCCATTACCCCTCTCCTTGATGCCACTGTCCAAAATGACAGCTTCGGGATTGGAGTGCACCGGATGCTGAATTGTCACCAAATATATAGCAACTGCAGCACTTACCTCCACACACACGCCCACACAGTGAATATAAAGCAACAAAACCACAATCCAGCACAAAGTAAGGCTTTTAGTAGCAAGTTAGCAAGACTGTCAATACCAGGCAGACCCTAAACCAGAGTCCTGCAGGCAGCCCATTGGCACAGCAAAACCATGCAGTTCACTGGAACCAGAAGAGGGCAAAAGAGAAGGTCAGCCAATATGTCCCTTCTAGTACCCGGTTAGTATTAATGTGATATAAGGAACTAAGGAAGCAGGAAAAAGTACTTCTAAAATAGGAAGGAAATAAAATAGTTAACAAACAAGGAGACATATTGGAGCAGTGGTTTGGCACATTGCCCTTTCACCTCTGGGGCTTATATTCCAATCCAGAATAAACTGCTAGAATGAATTTCTGGTCCCTTTTTGACTATAATAGTTTGGAACGTTTCCATCTAGGTCATTGTGGCACAAGTCCACAATAAAAAGCTGTGTGTAATTTGGCATTAATTGACAATCTCACTCAGAAAAAAACCCTCAATGATGGCGATACACGCTGCTGTTTTAAACGTTTAAGGCATGTTGTTGGGTGGTATGGAGGAGAATGTGTCTGGCTGACCTATACCTGCCCATCAGTGATCAGTGCTGGAAGCGGATGGCTAGAATAAAAGAATGCTCCTCACACTGGCATTGCTCAGCATGATATGCACCAAAGTTCACAAAAAAAGGTTTAAAAATAGCCCCAGAGTGTCCATTTATCCAAATGATTTCTGTGAAATTCCAGTAACTTTGAGCATAAAAGTCAAATGCTGCAGGAGGCACTAGCCCAGAAATAGTGCAATCCCCTTTACACACAATTTTGGGGGTAATTTTGGCAGAGTGGTAGGATCGGAAAGTGGATGAAAACAGAATCCACTGGGTTTCTGCCTCTTTTTACAGTGCCTAACAAATTGCGCTACGGGGAGCAGTTGCTTCTTCTACCCACCCCCTTCCCTCATGACAGCACTTTGGTGCCTTTTTAGGGCGGATTTCCAGACTACCCTCGGGAAACAATCCCAATAGGTCCAGTGGGGCCTCTCTCAGCTGAGATCAAGTGATGGTTCTGTTGTGGCCCGACCCTGGTGCTTTCTCTGTAACTGAGCTAAACTGTTTTCTAGGCTCTAAATATGATCCTCCGTTTCTTGCAGCAGCTGATTATTGGCTTTAAATATTGATTTCACATGTTCAGTTTCTCTTTCTAATTCAAAAGGTAAACGTCAACTGAGCCCAGAAGGAGCGGTGGGAGGGGTAGGAATTATTTTGTCGTAGCTTCTCATTTTTGCCGGAGCTGCTTCCTACTCTCCACCCCCCGCCCCCCTCTGGGAGTGCTGCCTGCATGGGGTGGGCACCTCTGTGAGCTGCTACAGGCGCAAGCGCCCACTCCTGTTCATTTAAATAACCCTAGGATTTGGGGTGGGGGTCAAGGTGTGTACTTAGCGGCAGGCGGGTGTTCTACCCTGCTGCACTTCTGGCAGCAAACGACATCCCAGGAATTTTCCCAGACTGTTTGTAAATAAGGCGGAAAAACCATTTCATGTTTCTGAAACTTAATAATGCGGTGACATTTTGCATTGAAACATCTGTTTGGATTGAAACATCTAGTTGCAGCAAAGTGATGCATAACTGGTCCTCTGCCAACAACAAAAGCAACAATTTAGAACTGTTAAGAAATATGGGGGGGAAAATTCAGTTGGTTGCGCCTCCCGCTAGCGCCTTAAGAGGGCGCTAATGGGGCGCAAAGCATCTAGCACCCAGGCGTGGCGATGTTTGCGCCGCTCGCGAAATTAACTAGACATTTTGCGGCGGCGCTAAACACTACCGCCACGATCTCCTGCGCCGGCAGATCGTGACGTCAGTCGAGTGCGCAACGCCCCGGTATCGTCCCGGAGCAGATATTGAGTGGCGCCCCCTGCCTTACCGCCTGACGCTAGCAACGACAGGTTGAGGGGAGCGTTTTGCAGTCATGAAGGGACTGGGGGAGCGCTATTTAAAGGCGACCGCTTCCTGCCTTTTATTGTTGGTGCCATTTTTGAACCACGCATTCTGAGAGAGAGAGAGAGAGACTTCTGGAGAGATTCAACGCTGTGTGAAGGAGTTTTGGGTACGGAGCAGCACTTTGCAGGTTCATTTTGATTTGCCATTCCTTGTATCGATTTAGAAGAGATTGTGGGGGCTGCACTCTAAGCTCTTTCCCTGGTACTCTCCATTGTTCTTTCCAGCAGATTTGATGTGCAGGTCTCTCCAGGCCGGGATTCAAGGCTGCAATGAGCAGGATGTGGATGGAAAGCAAGATCAACCATCCCCTTTAAGAACTGGCCGGTGCCATTGTGTGTGTGTTCCATTGCTGACTGACATCACATGAGCTTCGCCAGCGCTCTGAGGTAGCGCCTCGCTCCTCGGCCTTTGCGCCTTAAGACAGGTGTGAAGCGCCTGATTTAGCGCTCCAATCACCTCCAGGGGCGATAAAAGTCAAGTTTGCAGTTGGTGGCGATAATTAGCGCCAGGCGCTAATCTTTGCGCCCGGCCGATAATTGCGCCCCAAATGGGGCGATACTGAATTTCTCCCCCATGTTGTTTATAGACAGGATGCTTTATGGACATTTTATATTTTATAATTCAGGTTTTTAAACTCAATTGTGTTGTGTTTCAATAGTATATTCTTGTATTAAAAAAATTATACTTATGTTGTGCATGTTTTTTGTTTCATTTTAAGACACTTAGGACAATGCTCAGTGCATCACAATAAGTAACAGATAGTAAAACGATCAGTGTACACAGCACAACTTACATTTCCATGGCACTCCTCACGTAAAGGAAAATCTCAGAGTTTTACTTGGGGAGCAGAGGACACAGGTAGAAACAGGAAATATTGTAGCTCAGAAATTACTGATATCAGATGACGAAAACTTAATGCTAACATACGATATTTTAGCAGAGGCATTTATTCATTCTAAATGGATTAACAACCATTCATTTTAAATGGATTAACACTTGTGATGAAATAGCGAATGGAGGAATGTCATATCAACATGTTAAATATTAATCTGCTGCTATATCACCAATAATAAAAGAATGGCTTGCATTTATATAGTGCCTTTCACAACCTCAGGACTTCACGAAGGGCTTTATAGCCAATTAAGTACTTTTGAAGTGTAGTCACTGTTGTAATGTAAGAAATGCGGCAGCCATTTCTCACACCAAGGTCCCACAAACAGCAATGAAATAAATGACCAGAAAATCTGTTTTAAATGTTGTTGGAGCGATAAATGTTGGCCAGGACACTGGGGAGAACTTCCCAGCTCTTCTTCAAAATAGTGCCACGGGATCTTTTACGTCCAACCGAGTGGGCAAACCGGGCCTCGGTTTAATGTCTCATCCAAAAGACAGCACCTCCAACAATGCAGCGCTATCTCAGTGCTAGCCTTGATTATGTGCTCAAGTCCCTGGACTGGGACTTGAACCCAGAACCTTATATGACTCAGAGGGGAGAGTGCTAGCCACTGAGCCAAGGCTGAAACCTGAGGTTTATGGGAGGTGCTGTAAACATAGTTGAAGAGATGGCTTTTGAAGGAAGGGAGAATGGTAACAACAAAGTAAGTAACTCTGATATAGCTGGCCACATTTACAGCAAAATAGGCATTTTAAAATAAAAACAAAAAATGTAAAAGGATAAGACACATTAATGTTGGAGAGGGAGACTCGTCATCAGAACTGCTATGCTCGGTAATGTAAAAAACAGTAAATATCTGAAACACAGGGAGCACTGGTCGGGAAATCACAGGAGCACCTAATCTTCTGTAAATTCATTTGAATAGATGGAAAATTATGGGCTGTGTACCTGTAATTTCCTGGCCAGGAGCATTTTGAGTGGGGAAACCGCCTTTATTAACCCGTCTTTTTCTTTATTATGTGTATTTCCCACATTTTATTTTTTTGTTTAAGTTTTAAAGTATTTGCAGCTTTCCTTTTTATCTCTAGGCATCTTAAAATGTTTGTCTTTGCAGGCAGCTTGAGAAAGTTAGGATAATGTATTTTAGCACATGATTCAACAGCAATTAATTGTTACGACATTTCTAGAGTGATGTACAAGTATTTTACCGATCACGATAACCAGTTTCAGCTTGTTGTTGGACAGTAAATGCCTTGGATTTTACGAAAGGGCAGAAAGTCCCTGCTTTTCCAGTATAGTCTGTTTTTCTTTGGTGATGACATACTTAATGGTACCTGACGAGACTGTTTACCTTTTCTTCACTTTTCCAAGGAAGAAGTGAAGCGTTGCCTTTCAATCAAAACCTCTAGGAGGAGATTGAAATCCTGACTCATTTTCAGGAGAGTCCAGGAAAACGCAAGTGAAACCTGAGTGGAGCCTATTTACCGTAACATTCCACAACACAATTTCCTGTTTGTTTCTGTATACCTTATCCTATCCTTTGTCAGAGCAAATCTGTTAAATACTGGCCTAGAACTTAGCCAGCGTTGCGCCCGTTTTCCGGGGCTCAACCTCTCTCAATTACAATTACCCGTCCCAGCGCAGGGATTGTTCCCTGCGCCCAGTTCATGCCGACCTGCTGGCGTGAGAGAATTTCTGCCCTACCATTTCTAAATTGAAACACTTTAAAGCCACTGAAATACAACTACAATCTCAGTGTAATGGCCAAACTCACCTTGTGCTGACATTAAGCCCCAATATAAGAAGGCCCACCAGTGGTGTGGGGCTTCATAGCGGGTGCTGGTCAAGCATGTGAAGTCACACTTCTGATTCCCAGAATGCCTGATTTTCCAATTGGCAATTTATGGGGCAGGAGGAGGCTGCAGCACTCCTGGCATTCAGGCTAAAATACTCAAAACACGCCCTACACCAAAATTCACGAATTTGGGCAAGGTTCTGCCTGCAGCGTTAGCCTCTCCCTCAAAAACTAGATGCAGGAATGCTGAACAGGGCAGGCCTGCTTCTTAAAAGTAGTTTGTTGTTTAGGCTGCTTTTCAAGGATTATTTTTTTGACGAAGAACGTTTCCCAGTTTCTACAGTGAACATTTTGCAAAGTGTTTTCTCCCTGGTGCTGCTTTTCCCCACATTGTCTGTGCTAACATTTGCATTTACAGTGCCAGATCTCTCCAGCAATACAAGTGTGGTGGAATGGTAGGATGGGACTGTCACATGATTTGGATGAGGAGCACCAATTCCTGATAGGACATCACTCGCAGGTGCAAAAACCAGTGTTTACAGACCAGTGCGCTCTTACTTAAGCAGGTCTGTGGAGATTTGTCTTCATCACCACCTGCAGACACGGTTATGCTCTCTACTGCTGTCTGATTTACCAACAGAGACTGTTTTCCTGTTGGTGTTAAGGTCATCATGGCATTAATCTTCTATGCGTCAGGATTAATTCCAGGTCACAGCAGGGACATCTACTAGATAAACCAGTCTGCATTCATTCCTGCATAAAGTGATTCACGCTATGCTTGTCAGGGTAACTCCTTTGTCAGTTTTCCCTGTGGAAAAGACACATCAAATGGAGGGAGCACAACATTTTTATCACCTGAAAGGCATGCCAGGACCACAGGCCATATAACCATACAAGTTTACAGCACAGAAGGAGGCCATTCAGTCCGTAGTGACTACTGGCTCTTTGCCAGAGCAATCCACAACATATCTCACTGCACTGCTCACACTCCATAGCCGTGTTTCTTCTTCTGCTACAATTGTTTATCTACTCTTCTTAAAATATGCAATGGTCTCTAGCTGAACTGTTCCCTGTGACAAAACATTCCATGCTTTAACAACTCTCCTGATAGGACATCTCTCGCAGGTGCAAAGACCAGTGTTTACAGACCAGTGCGCTCTTACTTAGGCAGGTCTCTTCATCACTACCTGCAAACACAGTTATGCCATCTACTGCTGTCTGATTTACAGAGATTTTTTTGTAGCAAAAGAAGAAACAAGGCTACGGAGTGAGAGCAGTATTTTTTAATGTGTTTATGGGATGTGGGCGTCGCTGGCAAGTCCAGCATTTATTGCCCATCCCTAATTGCCCTTGAGAAGGTGGTGGTGAGCTGCCGCCTTGAACCACTGCAGTCCATGTGGTGAAGGTACTCCCACAGTGCTGTTAGGGAGGGAGTTCCAGGATTTTGACCCAGCGATGATGAAGGATCAGCGATATACTTCTAAGTCAGGATGGTGTATGACTTGGAGGGGAACTTGGAGGTGGTGGTGTTCCCATGCGCCTGCTGCCCTTGTCCTTTTAGGTGGAAGAGGTCGTGAGTTTGGGAGGTGCTGCCGAACAAGCCTTGGCGAGTTGCTGCTGTGTATCTTGTAGATGGTACACACTGCAGCCACGGTACGCTGGTGGTGGAGGGAGTGAATGTTTAAGGTGGTAGATGGGGTGCCAATCAAGTGGGCTGCTTTGTCCTGGATGGTGTCAAGCTTCTTGAGTGTTGTTGGAGCTGCACTCATCCAGGCAAGTGGAGAGTATTCCATCACACTCCTTACTTGTGCCTTGTAGATGGTGGAAAGGCTTTGGGGAGTCAGGAGGTGAAACACTCATCGCAGAATACCTAGCCTCTGACCTGCTCTTGTTGCCACAGTATTTATGTGGCTGGTCCAGTTAATTTTCTGGTCAATGGTGACTCCCAGGATGTTGATGGTGGGGGATTCGGCGATGGTAATGCCGTTGAATGTCATGGGGCAGTGATTAGACTCTCGCTTGTTGGATATAGTCATTGCCTGGCACTTCTGTGGTGCGAATGTTACCTGCCACTTATCAGCCCAAGCCTGAATGTCATCCAGGTCTTGTTGCATGCGGGCATGGACTGCTTCATTATCTGAGGAGTTGTAAATGGCACTGAACACTGCAGTCATCAGTGAACATCCCCATTTCTGACCTTATGTTGGAGGGAAGGTCATTGATGAAGCAGCTGAAGATGGTTGGGCCTAGGACACTGCCCTGAGGAACTCCTGCAGCGATGTCCTGGGGCTGTGATGATTGACCTTCAACCACCACAACCATCTTCCTTTGTGCTAGGTATGATTCCAGCCAGTGGAGCATTTTCCCCCCGATTCCCATTGACTTCAGTTTTATTAGGGTTCCTTGATGCCACACGCGGTCAAATGCTGCCTTGATGTCAAGGGCAGTCATTCTCACCTCATCTCTGGAACTCAGCTCCTTTGTCCATGTTTGGACTAAGACTGTAATGAGGTCGGAAGCCGAGTGGTCTTGGCGGAACCCAAACTCGGCATCATTGAGCAGGTTATTGGTGAGTAAGTGCCACTTGATAGCACTGTCAATAACACCTTCCATCACTTTGCTGCTGATTGAGAGTAGACTGATGGGGCGGTAATTGGCCGGATTGGATTTGTCCTGCTTTTTGTGGACTGGACATACCTGGGCAGTTTTCTATATTACCGACCCTTCTGCCACTGGAAACAGTTTCTCTATCAAAATCATTCATGATTTTGAACACCTCTATCAAGTCTGCTCTTAAACTTCTCTGCTCTAAGGAGAATAACCCAAGCTTTAACAGTCTCTCCACATAACTGAAGTCCCTTATCCTTGGTATCATTCTAGTGAATCTCTTCTGCATCCTTTCCAAGGCCTTGACATCCTTCCTAAAGGTTGGTGCCCAGAATTGAACACAATACTCCAGCTGAGGCCTAACCTGTGTTTTATAAAGGATAAGCATAACTTCCTTGCTTTTGCACTCTATTTCTCTATTAATAAAGCCAAGTATCCCATATGCTTTCTTAACAGCCTTCTCAACTTGTCCTGCCACCTTCCAAGATTTGTATACATACACCCCCAGGTCTCTCTGTTCCTGCACCCCCTTTAAAATTGTACCATGAGTTACCATGGAGCAGTGACCTTCAGGCTCACACCCACAATTACCCATACAATGAGTTCCCAATCCTAATCACTTCATAGTGGTGAGGTGTCTAGCAGAGACTTCCCCATCTGCAGGAAGAATTGGAGGAAGTATCATTGCGCCCGGTCACTCCCATCCATTCAGAGCAGCATTGACCGAGGTCTGCAATCAGGCCATCCTTCCATCTTCTCATCTCAGATGGTGCCAGACATAGGAAGATTAAAGAAAAAGATAAATATTTGAAAAGTACAAATGGCTCATCGACATCATGCCACTTCAAGCGAAACTATGAGTGAAATGGCTGATACCAATCTCGGAGGTAAAAACACATTTGCAGCCACTCTGTGTTAATAGAGTAAAAAGAGGAAGTTCTTGATATTATTGGGGATTATCCAAACCTTTTAATGCAGCTATAATATGCATTAATGGTGTAAATACAGATTTTGAGTCCAGCCTTCATATTAAGTTATTGGAGTGAGCTGAGCTGAGCTGTCTCTGTTCACTTGCTTTAAGATTATGAATCTATTTCTGTTGTGGAAAATGTATGAATATACAACATATGAAAAAGGACAAGAAAGGACCAACTAGTCCAGACAGCCTGCTCCATCCAGACATGGTCCAGTGTATGTGCACCATCAACCCACTCCCCATTTTACACAATGTCTTGGGAGGTGCAAAAAGAAAACAGGGAAAAAACCTTAGGCCAATCTGGGAAAAACTTCTGGGAAGTTCCTCTCTGGTCCCCAAAGGCAATCAAACAAGCTCCAGGAGACTGCTGTAACTGATAGTATTAATCACTGCTAAACCCTGCCTACCTTTAATAACTCAAGATGACTTGTTCTCGTAGAAACTCGTTCACCTGCCTTTTGAAGACCTGTACGAAATCCAAACTCACCACACATCCTGGCAATCTGCTCCAGAGGGCAATAACTCTGTGTTAAAAGAAGCGCTTCCTGGCATTTTGTTTTCTTACTTGGTACTGATGTGCCTAGTTCTCCTCTCTGTGCCTAGCTCAAATAACCCAACCATCAAAACAGAATCAATTCCTTTTATAATTTTAAAGACCTCAATCATATCCCCCCAAAGTCTATGGTTATCTAATGAAAAAAGCTCCAGTACCCTGAGTCTGTCCTAATTATTAAGCACTTTGAGACTTGTTATCAATCTAGTGACCCTCCTCTGGACATTTTCTAGGACCTTGATATCCCCAGCTATGCTGGAAAACCAAAACTGGGCACAATTCTCAAGATGGGGCATACCAGTGTCTTATAAAAGATAAGTATTGTATTTCTGTTTTTTATTTCACTCTCCTAGCTATAAATCCTAACACTCAATTTGTCTGTGTGCTGGATAAGAAATAACAATAATGGAAATGAAAATCCCGAGAACTGTATAACAGGCTCCTGAATCGATATCGCAAGTTTTACACTATCGCCCAAAGTCAAAATTACCACCTCCACCACCGCCCCCCCCCCCCCCCCCCCCCCCAGCCACATATCTCTTAGAATGGCTCCTTCCTCTCATCCATTCAGATAATCTGTTCCAGGTCCTAAACTACAGCTGCTCTCTCAGGTTTATATGCTAGCCAGAACTTAAGTAGAGCACACATTAGAAGCATTTAACGAGAAAATGGGAAATATCCAATTCTACTTTGCGCATCTGTCCTGAATTGCCAGGCTGTCTCAGTATTAATTTCATTACTTCTAAAAGATGTTTCTGAGCGCTTGATACTCTTTGTGAACCAGATAAGAACAATTAAAGATATTTACCACACAAAACTCTTGAGACTTTTTTTCAACTGTGCTTTTCCATAATACATATGCCAGGGTTAGGTAGTATTCCTCCCAAAGTTCAGAGGGAGACTAGAGAGGAGATTTGTGAAGCATTAGCAATCATTACGACAGACTTAGTGCACACTGTGGAGGTGCCAGTACATTGGAAACAAGCTAATGTGGTGTCAATTTTCAAAAAGGGCGTAAAAACTGACATAGGCGATTACAGATCTATTAGTCTTACTTCTATTACATGTAATAAAAAAGGAATCAAATATCAAGGTAAACTTGAGGATCACCTGTACAACAGCAACCACCTAGTAAACAGCATTCAAGATGGCTTTAGACAGGGAAGATTCTGCTTGATCAAACCTCTTGATTTTTTTGAAGAAGTGACAGCCTAAATGGACTATGGTAAACGCTATGATGTGCTATTAACCATCCAAAATCCATTTGATGAAGTAGCACATAAAAAAGCTACTAGTTAAGCTGTGGGGATTCAGGGTAAACTTTGGTAATGGATAAGAAATTGGCTGAAGGGTAGAAAATAATGGGGGAGAAAGTGGACCCCGCTGCACCCTTTTCCAGTGCTGCCTCCCATGCCCTGAGGGTGCCTGCAATACGTCCAATGCCGTATTGGGTCAGGTGATATGCAGGCTTCCCTGGTGGTTGCCTAACAAAGGTGTTAAGCCCCCTGCTTATGTTAATGAGAGGTCTAATGCCTGTTTCAGTACCTCTCCCGGAAATTCTTTAGGACTGGACATGCTCTGCTCGGGTTTTTGAATTGTTCAGCGGCCTAACCAGCAGTCCTTAAAAGGATCGGTAGAGATCGCCATCAAAAAGTATTTTCTTTTCAACTTACCTTCATGTGGACTTACCTGAGGGCCGCTGCAAGTGAGACAGCCAGTCCAAATTGGTTCTCTTCAACCCGGCAAGCTGCCACTGGTGCCTGGTTACCTGCCGTAGCTCACTGTTGCATCTGAGAATGCAGCGGTCATCTGTCATCTCTGCCGGTGAGACGCGGGAGTCTCCGGTTCCCCAACTGTTGAAGCCTGCAGGAAGAAACAAAGGTAAGTCAACATTTTCTATCACTTCTCACTCACCTCACATACTTACCTCTCCACACTTGCACCCTTCACTTGCCTTTACAGCGCAGTTTTGCACCCCGCAGACCCCCGCAGACCCACTGCTCGCCTCGATGACCCTGGCGGGGTTTCCCGACATCGGGAAGCCCACGCCTCTGTTGGAAAAATGGGGATAATCCTCTTAACTGCCTGTTAACTACCTGTTAACAGGTAGCTAAGTGGCTGTAATCCCCTTCCTGCCTCCAGGAGATGGGACCCGGCACGGGTCAGCTACCCACCTCCTGGGAAGATGGCACGGAGGCGGATTGGGGGCGGGATGGGCACCCGCCCCAGATTCTGCCATTTTCCTAGCAGTCCCGCCTCCATGCCCGCCTCCCCAGGGCTGGCAAGATCGCGCCCTTGGATTCAGAAGCTAAATATAAATTGGCAAATTTGTTGGCAATAACAAACTAGGAGGGGCAGTATAATCGGAGGAGGCAGCTCAGAACTTACAGAAATGACAGAACTTGCTAAACAAAATATGTGAGGGGGCCGAACAATGACAGCTGGAATTTAATGCAGACAAATGCAAATACTGCACATAGGAAGTAAACTGGGTGACATACATCCTCCATGAATGGTGTTGAAATATCTAAGGATGAAATTAAAATAAACCTAGGAGTCTTAGTAGACTCGACATTCAACACGTCCAACAAATGCAGAGCAGCAAATCAACAATGCCAACAAAATGTTGACCAACATAGCTAAAACAGTAAAAAGCAGGTCAGAGGAAGTTGTAATCAAACTAGACAGTGCTCTGGTCAGACCACACCTTGAGTACTGCATCCAGTTCTGGTCACCAAGAAACAAGAGAGACATTCAAGTGCTGGAGGCAGTGTAGAGAAGAGCCACGAGACTGATCCCAGTGTCAGGGGTTTCAGTTATGAGAAAAGATTGGAGAAACTTGGGCTTGTCAGCCTGGGAAGCAGGTATCCAAGAAATGACCATATAGAGATATCTAAAATAGTTAAGGGAATGGAAAAGGAAAACCTGAAATATTGGCCCCGATATTTACAGGGAGGCGGGAAGGGTGCAGGGGAGGCCGTAATCATCCGAAGATCCCGGCAAGGCCGGGAGCATGGAAGCCCTGCCGAACTCAATGGCAGGGCCTCAGTTAAATAAAATGCTGCAGCCTCCCGCCCGTCAGCCGGACAGATTGCCAGCCTGGCCGGTGGGCGAGGACACAAGCAAGCGGCTTGGGGTAGGAACGATCGGGGCCGGAAGGGGGGGGAGGGTCTGTTAGCAATTGGGGTCGGGGGTGGGTGGGGGTGTTCTTGACCTGATCTGTTAGCGGGTGTCCTGTTCACCTGCTCAAAAGAGCAGGATAATATGGGGACACGGCGGGAAGGAAGCGGTATCAGTGGGAGTAACTGACTCCCATTATTTTAACTCCCCCCTGCCCAGTTTCCGCCAGGTGGGAGGCAATTAAAATCAGGTCCATTATTTTTAATTAAATTGTGTGAGTAGCACAAGAGTTCACAGGTTCTAACTAGTAAAAGGTAATCTTAGGACTGAAAGCAGGAAGTTCTTCACACATCGAGTGATGAACACTTGGAATGAATTCCCAGACAGTGGTGGAAGAGAAATCCCTGGAATCATTGAAGAAACAATTAGATGTGGCAATGAAGGGACCGTGGAGTCTTCCTGGATGGATGAATTAATATGGGCTGAATGGCTTTCCTCATCGATAAGCAATGTTCCCTGTAAGCTGCGCTTTGTTCTGCACGGCCTGTTTCTTTTAATGCATGGTCCCTTTAAATTTCTGCGCATGTGCGGTATTTACAATGTAAAAGCGGGTGAGCAGCCTGCGCGGGACCTTTCAGATTACTGCACGGCCGCGCGTGCGCACCTTAGCAAGAACATTGTCTATAAGTATCTGTGATCTTGTGTAGATATTAACTGAGCTACTAATACATGTTCTAAGCTGATAGGTCTCCTGAACCAGATCAAAATATCTACACTATCCCAAAAGTTATAGTTGCAGCTGCTCCACCCACAACCTCCTACACCCTCACCACATCCATTGGTCCTGTTCCTCCTTTCCTACAACAACATTGTTGTCATACATATAGCAGCAAATAAGAGCTAAAACGATTCAGTTCCTCTTTTCCGCTATATGTCTTCCGATTTTTTTTTGTTGGTCAAAAGCACTTTTTTGTTGACTTTCGAACATTTGGCATCTGAAGAAACGATGTTGAGTTTTCTTTTCTGCCACCGTAAAGCGAAAGCAGCAATGGCCAAAAGTAAGGGTGTTACTGTGTTGATAGCCATACCCTGACCCTCCTAACAGAGCAATGATTGATGCATGTTCTGCCGTTTAAAAATACTTTCAGAGTAACCATTCCGCACAGATAGATAGAAGTGCCCTGGCGCTGGAAAGTCCCTTACGAACCATATTAACTGTGGTAGCATGAAGAGTGTGTCTTGAACAATAGGAGGGGCAAACATTAAAAAATTGTTGGAGGTGTTGTATAATACCAGTGAACGGGCCTTAGACTGACTCTTTAGATCAATCATCTCATTCCTTGAAATGACAGGGCAGTCTGGGCCACATTGGTCTCCATGACAATGGTTGATCCCACTCTACGATCAATTAGCAGGATGAGCCTTTTCAGTTTTTCATTGCAATGACAAAAATAGAGATTGAAAAGAGTAGACTGGAAATTCTTCTGTTCACTAGGCATTGTTGCAGCACTACCTGGGCCGGCAGAGGAAGAACCTGGGGTAGGACTCGTTTGTGTCAAGTCCCTTTTTACAGCACATCCAAAATTCGCCAGAAGTAGGGCCAGAGGTAAGGAAATTATGGGATAATGATGGACAGACATCACCTGTTCCAAATCCCTTCATTTCCACCTGAATTGCACCTATTGTCACAAACACTGCATGAAGCAGATGCACTTGTCAGCTGCAGGGGATCAGCCAGCAAGTGAACACTGTGCACCTTTGCTCTTTTCTATCTGGAGCCATCCGAGGGCCCATCGAGAGGGGGGGGCAACAGGAGTTTAGGTCTAAATTCTCTGTTATAACTCAACGTGGGTTTGCCTATCGGCATTCCCTTTCACACCATTTTTATGGAGATTGCAGAAGAAAGAGGAGGAGGGAAGGATTCCGGGAAGCATTATTGGAGAAAGGTGAGACCTTGTCAGTGGTACCCGGCAACCAGAGTACACAGACCCTGGAACTCCTTCCAGGATCTGAGTCAGGAAATCTGTAGAGGTTGCACTTCACTAAAGAGGCATCCGAGAGCCAGGCTACCAGCTGCAGCCAGACCTGCAACCAACCTTCACCACTTGGAATACACTTCTCGTCCCTATAAAAGAAACCAAAGCCCTGAAGTTTAGCACCATCCTCTCTTTTCCATTACATAAAGAAAGAAAGACTTGCATTTATATAGCGCCTTTCACGACCACCGGACGTCTCAAAGCGCTTTACAGCCAATGAAGTACTTTTGGAGTGTAGTCACTGTTGTAATGTAGGATACGCGGCAGCCAAAATTGCGCACAGCAAGCTCCCACAAACAGCAATGTGAAAATGACCAGATAATCTGTTTTTGTTATGTTGATTGAGGGGTAAATATTGGCCAGGACACCGGGGATAACTCCCCCGCTCTTCTTCAAAATAGTGCCATAGGATCTTTTACGTCCACCTGAAAGAGCAGACGGGGCCTCGGTTTAATGTCTCATCCAAAAGACAGCACCTCCAACAGTGCAGCACTCCACTGGAGTGTCAGCCTAGATTTTTGTGCTCAAGTCCCTAGAGTGGGACTTGAACCCACAAACTTCTGACTCAGAGGCACGTGTGCTACCCACTGAGCCACAGTAAGCCAGTTTGCTGGTATGCCTATATTGATCGGATCACTAATGTATTGTGCAGAACGGCTGCCCAGCTCATTGATTTCAGAATTTCCTCCTCTTCTACTTCTTGTTGCTGTGTTTTATCAAGAAGAGGACAATAGGTTAGTCGGGATGGTGGTCAAACAGATCGCAAGTGCAGCAAGTTAAGGAGTAGCCAGGGGCTCATGGTAAACAGTTTGTTTCTACTACTGCTGCGGATTGACATTTACAGCTGACATAGGCTTCACCTGCAGGAAGATTGATGACATAGCTAAATGCCTGTGACACAAGTCTAAACATTCCGCCATAAGAAACAGATGAGTGGGACAGGGCCTGTAACTAAGCAAGGAGATTTTGAGTTTAGCCATGGAAAAGTCAGCATGTATAGAAACATGTGGAGAAAAGTGTATCCACAGCTGCTATCTGAGAAAACGAGAGAACCAGGGAGCACTGATACACACTGTAGGCCCCAGTGTCAATCCTGTGAAGATAAGGAGTGAGGGACTGTCATACAGGGTTAATATACTGGTGTTAGGAATGACGTCTGTTTTCTTGGCTGCCCACATCAAGTCATATAACTTCCTCCTACACTGCAAACCAAACTGAGAGTCAGGAAACTAGCACGTATACCTACTGCCACCTCCCGCCACATGGTTCTAACTGCAGGCTTCAGGAGACTCTTGCCACCCACCCCACACAGCCTATCTCTCCGCTGCTAGATGCGGCTCAGCATGCTTTGACATTATGGCCTTTTACATATCTTAATATTATGGTTATTCATGTTAAATTATGGCATAAGTTGTTAGTTTTGTGTTAGATCTTAGTTTCTTGCTTAATAGTTTTGAAAGCCTTTTAATGTTTGTATTACCAACAACAACAACTTGCATTTATTATAGCACCTTTAACATAGTAAATATCCCAAGGCGCTTCACAGGAGCGTTATCAAACAAAATTTGACACCGAGCCACAAAAGGAGATATATGGGCAGATGACCAAAAGCTTGGTCAAAGAGCTAGGTTTTAAGGAGCATCTTATAGGAAATAGGTAGAGAGGTGGAGAGGTCTAAGGAGGGAATACCAGAGCTTAGGGCCCCGGTGGCTGAAGGCACAACTGCCAAAGCTGGAGCGATTAAAATCGGGGATGCTCAAGAGGCCAGAATTGGAGAAGTGCAGATTTCTCGGAGGGTTGTAGGGCTGGAGGAGATTACAGAGATAGGGAGGGGGCGAGGCCATGGAGGGATTTGAAAACAAGGAAGAGAATTTTAAAATTGAGGCGTAGCTTAACCGGGAGCCAATGTAGGTCAGCGAGCACAGGAGTGATGGGTGAACGGGATTGGTGCGAGTCAGGTGGCCGAATTTTGGATGAACTTAAGTTTATGGAGAAAGAAAGAAAGACTTGCATTTATATAGCGTTTTTCACGACCACCGGACGTCTCAAAGCGCTTTACAGCCAATTAAGTACTTTTGGAGTGTAGTCACTGTTGTAATGGAAGGGTGGAAGATGGGAGTCTAGAGGTAACAAAGGCATGGATGAGGGTTTCAGCAGCAGATGAGCTGAGGCAGGGGTGGAGGTGGACGATGTTACGGAAGTGGAAATAGGCGGTCTTAGATATGCTGCGGATATGTGGTCGGAAGCTTATCTCAGGGTCAAATACAACACCAAGGTTGCGAACAGTCTGGTTCAGCCTCAGACAGTAGCCAGGGAGAGGTTTTTTTTATTCACTTTTTATGGGATGTGAGCGTCGCTGGCAAGGCCAGCATTTATTGCCCATCCCTAATTGTCCTTGAGAAGGTGGTGGTGAGCCGCTTTCTTGAACCGCTGCAGTCCGTGTGGTGAAGGTACTCCCACAGAGCTGTTAGGTAGGGAGTTCCAGGATTTTGACCCAGCGACGATGAAGGATCGGCGATATACTTCTAAGTCAGGATGGTGTGTAACTTGGAGGGGAACTTTGAGGTGGTGGTGTTCCCATGCGCCTGCTGCCCTTGTCCTTCTAGGCGGAAGAGGTCACGGGTTTAGGAGGTGCTGCCGAAGAAGCCTTGGCGAGTTGCTGCAGTGCATCTTGTAGATGGTACACACTGCAGCCACGGTACGCCGGTGGTGGAGGGAGTGAATGTTTAAGGTGGTGGATGGGGTGCCAATCAAGTGGGCTGCTTTGTCCTGGATGGTGTCGAGGTATGGAGTCGGTGGCTAGCGAATGGAGTTTGTGGCTTTCTATATACCAGGGGTATATAGAAGGATTGCTGAATATTGTTAGCAATTAGTTATTTTAATAACTAATGTCTCTAAGCTGAGATTTAAAAAGATCAGTTAGTGACATTCAAGATATCACATGATAATATGTCCTCAAAACCCTTTGCTCCCCAATAATAGTTACTTGGCAGTCAAGACCAAACTGTTGGTTTAATAGTAGGTCTACCTTTACACCTATGATGATCTAATTTCCACAGGATCAATTTCCACCCCACCCCCAGATTTCCTCACCTCCCTTAAAAATTCCCTTTCAATATAACTACAGTAGTCGGATATCACAATCGGGTTGTGTGACATCATGCAGTAGCTTAACTTGATTGTTTCAAAAGACAAATTGGATACGAAAAACATATTATGTTAACAAAAAGAAAAGAACATATAGTACTAAAAGAATGTGTATTGAAAAAATTATCAAATAAAACCTGCCACCTTTTGGATGTTCGGAATGAGACTCACCCATTTTGTTTTCTGTCACTCTTAACAATAAGCACAGCTCCAATTGTGTTTGCATTGCATTGAAAGAGGGAGCCGTTCCGTTGGGATGGGCTCCACTTAAACTGGGCTGGGACCAGTGTCCTGGTGAACCGAATAATTAGGGCAGTAGACAGGGCTTTAAACTAATGAAGGGGAGGGCAGGAGGATTCAGGAAAGAGTAAATTTAAAAGCAGCAAGAGAAATGTCAAAGCTCTAGAACAGAGCAGAGTTTTGGGTAAAAATAAGCAGAGTGGGTCAGGAAGGGACAGAGAGAGTAACAAAGGTAATAATGCATCAGTAACTAAGGTGACATCAGGGGAAAAGAGAAATAAGTTAAAGCTAAAGGCACTATATCTGAATGCAGGAAGCATTCACAACAAAATAGATGAATTAATAGCGCAGATAGAAATGAACAGGTTTGATCCAATAGCCATAACAGAGACGTGGTTGCAAAGTGGCCAAGGTTAGGGCAACACGGTGGCATAGTGGTTAGCACTGGTGCCTCACAGCGCCAGAGACCCGGGTTCGAATCTGACCTCGGGTGACTGTCTGTGTGGAGTTTGCACATTCTCCCCGTGTCTGCGTGGGTTTCCTCCGGGTGCTCCGGTTTCCTCCCACTGTCCAAAAATGTGCGGGTTAGGTTGATTTGGCTATGATAAATTGACCCTTAGTGTTAGGGGGGGATTAAATATGTGGGGTTATGGGGATAGGATGGGATATGTTAGGGGGAATTAAATACGTGGGGTTACGGGGGTCGGGTGGGATATGTGTACTGTGGGGATTAAAGCAGGGACAGGGTACTGGATTTGAATGATCAGCCATGATCGTATTGAATGGTGTTGCAGGCTCGACGGGCCGAATGGCCTACTCCTGCTCCTAGATTCTATGTTTCTATGTTTCTATGTTGGGAACTAAATATTCCAGGCTACATAACTTTTCTAAGGGATAGGCAAAATGTAAAAGGAGGAGGGGTAGCCCTGATAATAAAGGATGGGATAAAGACAGAAGAGAGAAAGGATCTTAGCTCCAAAAATCAAAAAGTAAAATCAGTTTGGGTGGAGCTAAGAAACAGCAAGGGGCAGAAAACATTGGTGGGAGTTGTTTATAGGCCCCCAAACAGTAGTTGGAATGTAGGGCAGAATATAAATCAGGAAATTAGAGGCACATGTAACGAGGGTAATACAGTAATCATGGGGGACTTTAATCTACATATAGACTGGGCAAACCAAATTTGCAGTAATAGTGTGGAGGACGAATTCATGGAATGTATGCAAGATAGTTTTCTAGATCTGTATGTTGAGGAACCAACTAGGGAACAGGTTATTTTAGATCTAGTATTGTGCAACGAGAAAGGGTTAATTAATAACCTTGTAGTAAAGGGGCCTTTAGGGAAGAGTGACCATAATATGATAGAATTTTATATTGAGTTTGAAAGTGACTTAGTTAAATCCGAAACTAGGGTCTTAAATTTAAACAAAGCAAACTACGTAGGTATGAGGGGCGAGTTGGCTAAGGTAGATTGGGAAACTATATTAAAAGGTATGACAGTGGACGAGCAATGGCTAGCATTTAAAGAATTAATACATAATTTATAACAAATATACATTCCTTTAAGGCACAAAAACCCCACAGGAAAAGTGGTTCAACCGTGGCAAACAAGAGAAGTTAAAGATAGTATTAGATCAAAGGAAGGGACTTTTAATGCTGCCAAAAAGAGTAGTAAGCCTGAGGATTGGGAGGATTTTAGAATTCAGCAAAGGAGGACCAAGAAATTGATAAAGAAAGGTAAAATAGAATATGAGAGTAAACTAGTGAGAGACATAAAAACAGACTGTAAAAGCTTCTATAGGTATGTAAAAAGGAAAAGATTAGCAAAAGTAAATGTGGGTCCTTTACAGGCTGAGACAGGAGAAATTATAATGGGGAATAAGGAAATGTCAGAGAAATTAAACAAATACTTTGGGCTCAATTTTTCACCGGCCCGTGGAGACGAGTTTGGAGGCGGGAGTGGTGTGAAAATAGCAGATTCGGGGGTCCTGAACCCATCCTGCCCCCAACCCACCTCCATGCCAGTTTCCCAGGAGGCGGGTACCCGACCTGTGCTGGGACCCGCCTCCCCGAGGCGGGAAGGGGATTAGTGCCAATAAACTGCCTGTTAACAGGTAGTTAACAGGCAGTTTTTTGCCTAATCCCTATTTTTAGCCCTGAAGTGTGGACTTCCCGACAGGTCGAACCACGCAGATTTAACAAGGCGGACCATCGGTCTGGAGGGCTTGGAGGGGGTCGAGATGTCCGGTGTGCAGGTGAGTGATGGGTGCATGAGTGCAGAGGTAAGTGTGTTTGGTGTGTGTAAAGTGTTTTAAGAACTTTTACTTACCTTAACTTTGTCCTGCAGGCTAGCTTCCTTAAGGTGTCGGGAGTCCCTCACATCCACGGCACAGAAAGCAGAATGGCCGCGGAGCTGTCAAAAGCTGCAGTCTCTGCTTTCTGTGCTGGATTGATTTCTAACTGAGTCTGAGTACAGGGACTCAAGTTAGAAATCATATTGTCAGTGTTTGACAGCTTCACAGAGCTGTCAAACGCTGAAATTTCATCTGTCAAAAGCTCTTGACAGATGAAATCTCAATGGCTGACATCACCTGTATCCAAGGGACCCTTGATTGGCCTGCTAAGCCCGCTGGGCGGGCTCAACAAGGTCAATCAAGGGAAAATACAGTGGGTTGGCCACAAGTCGATGGAGGCGGGACTACAAGCCAAAAAGTGGGAGTCCCGCCTCCATCACGGCCCCATTAACAAAATCCAGCCCTTTTTGTCTGTCTTCACGGAAGAAGACGCAAAAATCTTCCCGGAAATAGTGGACAACCAAGGGTCTAGCGAGAATGAGGAACTGAAAGATATTAGTATTAGTGAAAAAGTAGTACTGGAGAAATTAATGGTACTGAAAGCCAATAAATCCCCTGGACCTACATCCTAGGGTTTTGAAAGAGGTGGCTATAGAGATAGTGGATGCATTGGTTGACAACTTCCAAAATTCCATAGATTCTAGAACAGTTCCCGCAGATTGGAAGGTAGCAAATGTAACCCCACTATTTAAGAAAGGAGGGAGAGAGAAAACAGGGAACTACAGAGCAGTTAGCCTGACATCAGTCATAGGGAAAATGCTAGAATCTATTATTAAGGACGAGATAACAGGGCACTTAGAAAATAATAATAGGATTGGGCAGAGTCAACACGGATTTATGAAAGGGAAATCATGTTTGACAAATCTATTAGAGTTTTTTGAGGTTGTAACTAGCAGAATAGATAAGGGGGAATCAGTGGATGTGGCGTATTTGGATTTTCAGAAGGCATTCGATAAGGTGCCACACAAGAGGTTATTAAACAAAATTAGGGCTCATGTGATTGGGGGTAATTTATTAGCATGGATTGAGGATTGGTTAATGGACAGAAGACAGAGAGTAGGAATAAACGGGTCATTTTCGGGTTGGCAGGCTGTAACTAGTGGGGTACTGCAAGGATCAAAGTCAGCTGTGGCTCAGTGGGTAGCACACTCACCTCTGAGTAAGAAGGTTGTGGGTTCATAGTCCTACTCCAGGGACTTGAGCCTATAAAGCTAGGCTGACACTCCAGTGCAGTGCTGAGGGAGTGCTGCACTGTCGGAGGTGCCGTCTTTCGGATGAGACGTTAAACCGAGGCCCCGTCTGCTTTCTCAGGTGGACGTAAAAGATCCCACGGCATTATTTCGAAGAAGAGTAGAGGAATTATCCCCGGTGTCCTGGCCAACATAACAAAAACAGATTATTTGGTCATTATCACATTGCTGTTTATGAGACCTTGCTGTGTGCAAATTGGCTGCTGCATTACCCACATTATAACAGTGACTCTACTTCATTGGCTGTAAAGCGCTTTGAGACGTCCGGTGGTCGTGAAAGGCGCTATATAAATGCAAGTCTTTCTTTCTTTCTTTCTTGGGCCTCAGCTATTTACAATCTACATCAATGATTTGGATGAGGGGACCAAATGTAATATCCAAGTTTGCTGATGATACAAAGCTGGGTGGGAATGTAAGTTGTGAGGAGGATGCAAGGAGGCTTCAAGGGGATATAGACAGGCTAAGTGAGTGGGCAAGAACATGGCAAATGGAATATAATGTGGAGAAATGTGAAGTTATCCACTTTGGTAGGAAAAATAGAAAAGCAGAGTATTTTTTAAATGGTGAGAGATTGCGAAATGTTGGTGTTCAGAGGGACCTGGGTGGCCTTGTACACAAATCACTGAAAGTTAACATGCAGGCACAGCAAGCAATTAGGAAAGCAAATAGTATGTTGGCCTTTATTACAAGAGGATTTGAATATAAGAGTAAAGACGTCTTACTGCAACTATATAGGGCCCTGGTGAGACCACACCTGGAGTATTGTGTTCAGTTTTGGTCTCCTTACCTAAGGAAGGATATACTGGCCATAGAGGGAGTGCAACGAAGGTTCACCAGACTGGTTCCTGGGATGGGGGGATTGTCCTATATGGACAGATTGAGCAGACTAGGCCTATATTCTCTAGAGTTTAGAAGAATAAGAGGTGAGCTCATTGAAACATACAAAATTCTTACAAAGCTTGACAGGGTAGATGCAGGGAGGATGTTTCCCCTGGCTGGGGAGCCTAGAACCAGGGGTCACAGCCTCAGAATAAGGGGTCGGCCATTTAGAACTGAGATGATGAGAAATTTCTTCACTCAGAGGGTGGTGAATCTTTGAATTCTCTACCCCAGAGGGCTGTGGAGGCTCAGTCGTTAAATATATTCAAGACTGAGATTGATAGATTTTTGAATATTAAGGGAATCAAGGGATATGGAGATAGTTCAGGAAAGTGGAGATGAGGTAGAAGATCAGCCATGATCTTATTGAATGGCGAGCAGGCTCGAAGGGCCAAATGGCCTACTCCTGCTCCTATTTCTTATGTTCTTATGTTCATTCTGTCCCTCTCTTTTTGATTATAAATCTCACCTAACATTTCCTTTGTGTTAAATGCCCTAATCAAATTGCATGAACGTGCCAATCCTTAGTATAGCTATCACACCTCACTGCTGGCTTTTTAAAATTATGAACTATTAGGTAATTCTTACAGTTGCAATATAAAATATTCTATTTCCTGCTTTTTTCCAGTTCTGACGAAAGGTCATCGACCTGAAACGTTAACTCTGTTTCTCTCTTCACAGATGCTGCCTGAGCTGCTGAGTATCTCCAGCATTTTCTGTTTTTATTTCAGATTTCCAGCATCTGCAGTATTTTCTTTTGTATTAGTGTTTAATTCACTGCCACCTCCCTTCCAGGAATGCTCACCTTGAAGAGGTTCTGCTCTTCTCTCCGACGGGATTTCCGTTTGTTTCTTTTACCTTGTTCATCTTCATTGCTTTCTGTCTCCCTTCTCGTGTTTGATCAGGTATCTGCCAAAACTCGCTTTCACAGCCACATATCTTTCCTCAGCAACTGTCTCCGGCTCCAACTTACTCCACATGGATTCCAACTGAAATTCCACCCTTCGTGTTTTGGATCCACTCAGGACTACAGATGTCTCCAAAATATTCAGCGTTCCTTGAACCACTGCTCTCGCCATATCCTGAGATCCACGCTGAATGCCATGCGACGCCACATGAACACTCTCGACCTCCCTCTTCAGCAGCACCGACTCACTCTATCTCAAAGCTGTCCTGGTCCGCAGTTCCATTACATCCTTCGCCTCATCCGGCGCTTTAACAAAAAACTTTTTTTCTTGGTGTCAAGGATCGCAAGCTTCAACAACTCTTGGACACCAATGCCCCTCCGGAACCTTCTTCCCCTTCACTTTCCTCTGACCCCATCCCTTCTCCCAATCTCACCCCCTGCCGCGTTTTCACTATCCCCTCTGACCTTCCCCTCTCTGACCCCGAACGATCAGTCCTTAGCAAAGGCCTGAGCTTCATCTCCTTACACCCCCACCTCAATTAATTTCGAGCTCGGCACGATGCTGAGCTCTTTTTCTGCCGCCTTTGTCTCCGTGACCACTTCTCTGGCCAGGAGTCTTCCCCCCGCATAGCTGACCCTTTCTCACGCTTTCAGAATTCTCGTTCTACCTGGACACCTCTCTCTGGCCTCTTACCCTCTCTAGATCTTTTCATTGCAAACTGCCGGCGTGACATCGGCCATCTCCATTTCTCTGCTCCCCTCACTCACTCCAACCTACCTCCCTCTGAACTTGCAGCACTCCATTCTCTCAGATCCAACCCCAACATTGTCATTAAACCTGCTGACAAGGGTGGTGCTGTTGTTGTTTGGCGAACCAACCTCTACCTAGCGGAAGCTGAATGCCAACTCTCCGACACCTCCTCCTACCTCCGCCTGGACCATGACCCCACTACCGAACATCAAGCCACCGTTTCCAAGACTGTCACTGACCTCATCTCCTCTGGAGATCTTCCCCCCACGGCCGCCAAACTCATAGTTCCCCAACCCCGCACAGCCCGCTTCTACCTCCTTCCCAAGATCCACAAACAGGACTGCCCTGGTAGACCCATCGTTTCAGCCTGTTCTTGCCCCACGGAACTTATCTCTTCCTATCTCGACTCTATTTTTTCTCCCCTTGTTCAGTCTCTTCCCACCTACATCCGCGACTCTTCCGATGCCTTCCGCCACTTTAACAGTTTCCAGTTTCCTGGCCCCAACCACCTCCTTTTCACTATGGACGTACAATCCCTCTACACCTCCATCCCCCACCAGGATGACCTGAGGGCGCTCCGCTTCTTCCTTGAACAGAGGCCCAACCAGTCCCCATCCACTGCCACCCTCCTCCGCCTGGCTGAACTTGTTCTCACATTGAACAACTTCTCCTTTGACTCCACTCACTTCCTCCAAATCAAAGGTGTTGCTATGGGAACCCGCATGGGTCCTAGCTATGCCTGCCTTTTCGTGGGATATGTGGAACACTCTTTGTCCCAGTCCTACTCGGGTCCTCTCCCTCACCTCTTTTTCCAGTACATTGATGACTGTATCGGTGCCGTTTCCTGCTCTCGCCCTGAACTAGAAAATTTAATTCACTTTGCTTCCAATTTCCACCCTTCCCTCACCTTCACATGGTCCATCTCCGACTCTTCCCTTCCCTTCCTCGACTTCTCCGTCTCCATCTCTGGGGATAGGTTATTGACAAACATTCACTACAAGCCCACTGACTCCCACAGCTACCTGGATTACACTTCCTCCCACCCCGCCTCCTGTAAGGACTCTATTTCATTCTCCCAGTTTCTCTGTCTCCGCTGCATTTGCTCTGACGATGCCACCTTCCATACCAGTGCTTCCGACATGTCTTCCTTTTTCCTCAACCGAGGATTCCCCTCTACTGTGGTTGACATGGCCCTTGACCGTGTACGTTCTATCTCCCGCACTTCTGCCTTCACCCCTGCCCCTCCCTCCCAGAACCACGATAGAGTTCCCCTTGTCCTCACCTTTCACCCCACCAGCCTCCACATTCAACGGATCATTCTCCGCCATTTCCGCCACCTCCAGCGTGATCCCACCACCAAACACATTTTCCCCTCACCTCCCCTTTCAGCATTCCGAAGGGACCGCTCCCTCCGCGACACCCTAGTCCACTCCTCTATCACCCCCAACACCCCTTCCCCTTCGCCAGGCACCTTCCCATGCAAGCGCAGGAGATGCAACACATGCCCTTATACCTCCCCCCTTCCCACTGTCCAGGGCCCCAAACACCCCTTCCAGATGAAACAGTGATTTACTTGTACTTCTTGCAATTTAGTATACTGTATTCACTGCTCACGATGCGGTCTCCTCTACATTGGGGAGACCAAATGCAGATTGGGTGACCGCTTTACGGAACACCTCCGTTCAGTCCGTAAGGGGGACCCTGAGCTTCCGGTCGCCTGTCACTTTAATTTTCCGCTTCACTCCCACTCAGACCTCACCGTCCTCGGCCTCTTACATTGTTCCAATGAAGCTCAACGTAAGCTCGAGGAACAGCACCTCATCTTTTGATTAGGCACTTTACAGCCTTCTGGACTCAACATAGAGTTCAACAATTTCAGATCATAACCTCGGCCCCTATCATATATTTTTTTTTTTCCACACTTTTTTTTTGTTTGTGTTTTCTTCTCTCCCACATGGCAGCTGTCTTTCATTCTGCCAGCGCAATTTACACTTCATCTAGAGCCATCTTTTGTTTCTTAACTTGTCCCATTACCATCTCCTTTTGCCTTGAATATCTCCTAATGTCTTAATGTCTCTTAACCTCTCCTGCCTTCTATCCTATTACAGACCTTCCCTTTTGTTCTTTCATCCCCTTTCCCAGCCCCTACACTTGCTTAAAAATCTGTTCCATTTCCTGCTTTTTTCCAGTTCTGACGAAAGGTCATCGACCTGAAACGTTAACTCTGTTTCTCTCTTCACAGATGCTGCCTGACCTGCTGAGTATCTCCAGCATTTTCTGTTTTTATTTCAGATTTCCAGCATCTGCAGTATTTTCTTTTTGTGTTGCAATATAAATGTTATTTTACGACTTTCCGCGAAATTTTTTCTCACAACATTTACAAGCCACTGGTCTCAAACCACTACTCAAAGTTATCATATCAGCCAACCTCACATATCAGTACCTCAGAGTGACTGAGACCTTAAGGTACAAAGATAAGCACAGAGGTCAGCACCACATGAAAAATATGTTCTGTCAGTAATTCTACCTTATAATCAGGAAGATGCAGTATGTTTATTTGATGTATGGTTTTTGTGCTGCTGCAAATCATTATACCCTTGACTATGCTTTCTATCAAAGATTTCAAATGCTTTTATCTATCTGCCGTACTATTTTGCCATTGTGCTCCATGTACATCTGCAACCCCTCTTGTCTTTTTCATGCTACTACTTAATCTAACCACACTCAGTCAATTACAGTCTCTGAGCTTTTTTCTAAGAGCCACCTATGGACGGACGCATGGCACCATTTTTCAAAGGAAGAAAGGAAAAAACATTAGTGAAATCTACAATTGTTATCTACAAAACCAATTTTGTGAAGTTCCTCTTTGAGAATCAGTACATTGTGTGCCAAACCTTCAGGCAGCTGCAATTCCATATGTAAGCTAATAGTCAAGAATCAATAAGTTTATTAAAAACAAAAATAAGCAAGATGCTGCAACCACACAATCATCATTAGCTATCAGAAAGGACTGGGATTTGATATGAATCTTTAAGAAAAGTTAGGTGACATGAGATTTGTGGACACTATCACTAATGGAACACTCATGTAATAGTTGCACTTTATTAGGTGCCCCTGCATAATATGTTTTTTTTTGTAGGGCTTACAAAGGCAATGTAAGGCGAAAGAGAAACTGCTGTATTATTCTTCCAGGTAGCATTTTAAGCACCAGGTTTAACAGGTCCACACAAGATAAAGGTATAATCATAATGCAGGTGCCAGTTTGAGACCAGTACCTGCACTGGGCTGGCAGATCCAAGCCCAGCTCAGAATCCCTCTCTGGCAGGGGAAACTGAACTTTGTGCATGCATGCTTGTGTGACTATGTAGAACTCTGCTCACTGGCATCCAAATTTCAATTCAATTTTGATATTAAAGAAGAGCCAATGGAATAAATGGTTCTCTGCTGACATTAATCGGTTAAAAAATAAGTTTAAAAAGTTTGCTTCATACAAGTTGCAGTTATGTTATAACTAACATAAAGCTAAAATGGTGTGAGCGTATCTCCTGAAGATAGTGTCACACTGCCTCCCAAACTTGATTTCGCCATTTCCCTGCACTTGAGCTGTTTCAAGCTGGTCCTTACTGCAGCTTTTGAATTGTGGATGCATACCCTTGTTCAACCACTGTGTGGTGCAATACATTAGTACACAAACATGTTACACTACTGAGATTCCCCATGTAAGTCGTGATTTCATGCAGCACTTTTGATTATTACAGTGCAGCATTCCAACACAAAGATAAAAATTAAAGTAGTTTCAATTTTTCATTTTAACCTGAGATAAATGCAACTTATTAAGTGTTTTGCAACTGTATATATGGTCCAAATTCTAGTTCAACAGCTTTACAATTTGAAACGTTCATAACAACATTTTGAAAACCTTACTTAATGGAAAACAATTTAATTTATAGTTGCGAAGTGCATTCCCTACTGAGAGCCTTCACATATGAGGTGAAATGTTTCAAGACTGTACCACTGGCAACGGGCAGCTTATAGAACAATCGCAGGTATGCTGCCTATAATGTTCTGGAAATCAATGGATGGAATATCATGGGCTATAAACACTTTGCATGTGGAGGCCTCCTCCATCCCCCTAGTGGCATGGGGTCCTGCAAAATTTCAGCATATTGCTCAAATATCTTCTTTGCCCGCAACATCATAAAATAGTTTTGGATTAAAAGCCCTACTGTCTTCCCTTTACATGAATCCAGTGTCCTGACCACATCCATCATTTTCGGCAACCCATTCCAACTTTAGGTCAGTCTCTCTGTAAACACTTCCCGATGCCACAAAATATTATTTCAAATTTAACTTCCCTATTCTGTGAAGTATCTTATATATTTCTATAACGTCCTCTCTTACATTTCTTTTATCAAACCTGAAGAGTCCGAGCTTATCAAGTCATTTTTCACAGCATTTCACTTTGACTCTGGGATCAGCCTCCATGTTCTCATTTCACTGCCTCTCGGACCTGGACACTCTCTTTTGTTGCAACAACAAGAACTGTCACCAGTTGGGGCCAACCAGGACAATATACAGCTTCAGCCTGACTTCCACAATCTAACCCAGGACCCTTCTTTGAGGAAGTGAAGTCCCACTTAGACTGTGGAAAGCCCTGTTCCTAGACTTCCAAAGGCCTTTGACAATTTTCCACATGAAAAACTATTAGTTAAACTCAAAGCTGTTGGGATTCAAGGTAAACCTTCGAAATGGAGAAGAAATTGGCTCAAGGGTGGGAAACAATGTGTACTTATTAAAGGAGTTATGTTGGGCTGGGGGAGGTACAGAGAACTTGGTGTTGGGACCACTACTGTTTATAATTTACATAAAAACTTGGATTCAGAAACTCAAATCAAAATGGTCAAAGTGGAGTCATAAAGGAAGATAGTTGTGGTTATTGGAGGTCAATCATAGCACCAGGACATTGCTGCAGGAGTTCCTCAGGACAGTGTCTTAGGCCCAACCATCTTCAGCTGCTTCATCAATGACTTTCCCTCCATCATAAGTGGGGATGTTCGCTGATGATTGCACAGTATTCAGTTCCATTTGCAACTCCTCAGATAATGAAGCAGCCCATTCCCGCATGTAGCAAGACCTGGACAACATTCAGGCTTAGACTGATAAGTGGCAAATAACATTCGCATTGCACAAGTGCCAGGCAATGACTATCTGCAAAAGAGAGAGTCAAACCACCTCCCCTTGACATTCAATGGTATTAGCATCGCCGAATCCCCCACCATCAACATCCTGGGGATCACCATTGACCAGAAACTTAACAGGACCAGCCACATAAATACTGTGGCTACAAGAGTAGGTCAGAGGCTGGATGTTCTGCAGCGAGTGACTCTCCTCCTGACTCCCCAAAATCTTTCCACCATCTACAAGGCACAAGTCAGGAATGTGATGGAATACTCTCCACTTGCCTGAATGAGTGCAGCTCCAACAACATACAAGAAGCTCGACATCATCCAGGACAAAGCAGCCCACTTGATTGGCACCCCATTCACCACCTTAGACATTCACTCCCTCCACCACCAGCGCACCATGGCTGCAGTGTGTACTATCTACAAGATTCACTGCAGCAACTCACCAAGGTTTCTTCGACAGCACCTCCCAAACCCGCGACCTCTGCCATCTAGAAGGACAAGGGCAGCAGACGCATTGGAACATCATCACCTCCAAGTTCTCCTCCAGGTCGCACATCATCCTGACTTGGAAATATATCGCCGATCCTTCATCGTCGCTGGGTCAAAATCCTGGAACTCACTCCCTATCAGCACTGTGGGAGTACCTTCATCTCATGGACTGCAGCGGTTCAAGAAGACGGCTCACCACCTTCTCAAGGGCAATTAGAGATGGGCAATAAATGTTGGCCTTGCCAGCGATGCCCACATCCCATGAACGAATAAAAACAAATTGAAATATTTCTTTCAGAGAAATCTCACAGAACATTTCCTCGGGACATTAAGTGGTGTAGCAGCAATGGTTTGCAATCCTATATCACTTTAACTTGATAAACTCTGAAACCTCGGGGTTCACAGCCTAAAAATCCAGGGAGTTCTGGATTGTGGAAGTGACGTGTCAGTAAGGACAGGTCTATCCAATCATCAGGAGCAGAGCTGCCCGAACTGTTGCTCATGATTGGGATTTATTGATAAATTTTCACCCGCTCTTAATTTAGTGACTTGAGAGCTACACCTTTAAACTGACACCTTCCCCACTCTATCCTGGGGCCTTGTGCAGCCCTGTGTGATTAAATAATAGGTAGGGTTTTGGCACAGCCTTTCATAAGTGCCGTCAAAGCTTGACAAAAACAGACCCTCACGGCAGTGCTAACATTTCCTTTCTTCCCTCGCCCAGGCTCTGTCCATTAGGATTAAGATGTTGTCATCCAAGCCCAGAGCTGAATATTCCCACCAAAAATATTTCAGTGAATTGTGATCTTGGGCTCATCCAAAACAAAACCCTGCTAGCAGGATAAAAGTAATGGTAAATATCAGAGATCATTGGCAAGATTAAATCCCGACATCCTGAGTTTGCTGTTATAAATTTCTCAAGCTTCAACCTGGTTCCATTCCTATCTATCCTGAAAAGGCTTATCTTCCCGCTCCCGCTCCCGCACCGTTACCTCTGGAGTCCCCCAAGGATCTATCCTTGGTCCCTTCCTATTTCTCATATACATGCTGCCCCTCAGCGATAACATTCGAAAACACAATGACAGATTCCACATGTACACTGACAACACCCAGCTCTGCCTCACCACCGCCTTTCTCAACCCCTCCACTGTCTCTGATTTGTCATCCTGCTTGCCATTGTTCCCTTTCATTTTTTTTTTGGTGCGCAGTCCCTTTAAATTTACTGTGCAGTGGCTTTTCCAGCGGCAGCAGCTGGTGAGCAGTCTGCGCCTGACCTCCCGATTGGTGCGCGGCCACATGGCCACACACCTTGGGGGAACATTGCTGCTTGCCTGACATCCAGTATTGGATGAGCAAAAATTTCCTCCAATTAAATATTGGGAGGACAAAGCCATTGTCTTCGTCCGTCCCCCCTCCACAAACTCCGTTCCCCAGCCACCGACTCTATCCCCCTCCCTGGCCACTGTTTAAGGCTGAACCAGACTGTTTGCAACCTCTATGTCCTATTTGACCCTGAGCTGAGTTTCCAACCCTATATCTTCTCCATCACCAAGACCGCTTCCTTCCACCTCCGTAACATCGCCCATCACCACCTCTGCCTCCACCACTGCTGAAATCCTCATCCATGCCTTTGTTATCTCCAGACTCGAATATGCCAATGCTGTCCTGGCCAGCCTCCCACCTACCACCCTACATAAACCTGAGCCCATCCAAAACTCTGCTGCCCGTATCCTAACTTGCACCAAGTTTAGCTTGCTCATTGCTCCTGTGCTTGCTGACCTACATTGACTCCTGGTCTGGCAACATCTCGATTTTAAAATTACGTAGGATTAGAGTCATAGGGGTAAAAATTCAGTTGGTTGCGCCTCCCGTTAGCGCCTTAAGAGGGCGCTAATGGGGCGCAAAGCCGCTAACGCCCGGGCGCAGCGATGTTTGCGCCGCTCGAGAACTTAACTTGAGATTGTGCGGCGGCGCTAAAACTTACCGCTGCGACCACCTGCGCGCGCAGATTGTGACGTCATTCCATGGTGCAACGCCCTTGTGGCGCCCCGGAGCGGAAATTGAGTCGCGCCCCCTGCCTTACCGCCTGGCGCATCCAACGACCAGAAGACTGGAACGCTATCAATCGCTGTGGGGCTGGGGGGGGCGCTATTTAAAGGGGGCCTCTTCCTGTCTTTTATTGTTGGTGGCATTTTTGAACTACGCATTCTGAGAGAGAGAGGGAGAGACTTCTGGAGAGATTCAACGTTGTGGGAAGGAGTTTTGGGTACTGAGCAGCACTTTGCAGGTTCATTTTGATTTGCCATTCCTTGTATCGATTTAGCAGAGACTGTGGGAGCTGCACTCTGAGCTCTTTGCCTGGTACTCTCCATTGTTCTTTCCAGCACATTTGATGTGCAAGTCTCTCCAGGCCGAGATTCAAGGCTGCAATGAACAGGATGTGGATGGAAAGCAAGATTAACCATCCCCTTTAAGAACTGGCCCGTGCCATTGTGTGTGTGTTCCATTGCTGACTGACATTACATGAGCTTCGCCAGCGCTCTGAGGTAGCGCCTCACTCCTTGGCCTTTGCGCCTTAAGACAGGTGTGCAGCGCCTGCTTTAGCGCTCCACTCACCTCCCGGGGCGGTAAAAGTGAAGTTTCCAGTCAGTGCCGATAATTAGCGCCAGGCGCTAATATTTGCGTCCAGACGATATTTGCGCCCCAAATGGGGCGCGACCTAATTTCTACCCCATAGAGTTATACAGCACAGAAAGAGGCCCTTCAGCCCATCGTGTCTGCGCCGGTCATCAAGCCCTGTCTATTCTAATCCCATTTTCCAGCACTTGGTCCGTAGCCTTGTATGCTATGGCGTTTCAAGTGCTCATCTAAATGCTTCTTGAATGTTGTGAGAGTTTCTGCCTCTACCACCCTTTCAGGCAGTGAGTTCCAGATACCAACCACCCTCTGGGTGAAAAGGTTTTTCCTCAAATCCCCTCTAAACCTCCTGCCCCTTACCTTGAAACTATGCACCCTGGTTATTGACCCCTCTACTAAGGGGAAAAGTTCCTTTCTATCTACCTTATCTATGCCCCTCATAATTTTGTACACCTCAATCAGGTCCCCCCTCAGCCTTCTCTGCTCTAAGGAAAACAACCCCAGCTTGTCCAGTCTCTCTTCATAGCTGAAGCGCTCCAACCCAGGTAACATCCTGGTGAATCTCCTCTGCACCCACTCCAATGCAATCACATCCTTCCTATAGTGTGGCGACCAGAACTGCACACAGTATTCCAGCTCCATCATAACCACCCTGCTCTTATATTCTATGCCTCAGCTAATGAAGGCAAGTATCCCATATGCCTTTTTAACCACCTTATCTACCTGTCCTGCTGCCTTCAGGGATCTATGTACATGCACACCAAGGTCCCTCTGATCCTCTGTCCTTCCTAGGGTCCTACCATTGTGCCTTGCGATTATATAGGATATACAGCACAGAAACAGGCCATTTGGCCCAACCAGTCCATGCCGGTGTTTATGCTCCACATGAGCCTCCTCCCGTCTTTCCTCATCTAAATCTATCAGCATAACACTAAATCTATCAGCATAATTCTCATCCTTGTGTTCAAATCCTTCCATGGCCTCACCCCTCCCTATCTCTGTAACCTCCTCCAGTCCTACAACCTTCCGAGATCTCTGCGCTTCTCAAATTCTGGTCTCTTGCACTTCCCCGATTTCCTTTGCTCCACCATTGGTGACCATGCCTTCAGCTGTCTAGGCCCTAAACTCTGGAATTCCCTCCTTAAACCTCTCTGCCTCTTTACCACTCTGTCCTCCTTTAAGTCACTCCTTAAAACCTACCTTTTTGACCAAGTTTTTGGTCAAATGTCCTAATATCTCTTTATGTGGCTCGTGTCAAGTTTTGCCTGATTACGCTCCTGTGAAGTGCCTTGCGATGTTTTACTATGTAAAAGGCGCTATATAAATGAAAACTGTTCTTGTAGTCCATGACTTTGTGACAATACTGTGTCTTAGCCATGTAACACTCATCAGGCTGTATATCATACTATATCTAACTCTTGTGGGCAAACACAAGCTAAACACAAAATTATATAATCTCAAAATGAAAAGGTGAAAACACAAAACAGCTTTGATTTGTTTTGTTAACTGCAAGGTCTAGAAATATTCTCATTTCAATGAAATTTTACAGTAAAAAAACGGCAAGTGTTATAAATATCTTCTCCATTCTCTATACTATATGTGTGGGGTTCCCAGCATTTTATGGGTCCTACTCCTAGGTATCACATCTGAAACTACTTTTAAGTATTAGCACGTCTCCCGTCACAACCTCTTCATCTTGCATAGCAACAATAACTTGTATTTATATAGCGCAATTAATGTAGTAAAACGTCCCAAGGCACTTCACAGGAGCATTATCAAACAGAATTTGACACCAAGCCACATAAGGAGCTATTAAGAGGCCATGGAATGATTTGAAAACAAGGATGAGAATTTTAAAACTGAGGCATTGTTGGAACGGGAGCCAATGTAGGTCAGCAAGCCCAGGGGAGATGGGTGAGTGGGACTTGTTGCGAGTTAGGACACGGGCAGCAAAGTTTTGGATGACCTCAAGATTACGGCAGGTAGAACTAGGAAGGCCAGCCAGGAGTGTATTGGAATAGTCATGTCTAGAGGTAATAAAGGCATGGTTGAGGGTTTCAGCAGCAGATAATGTAATATATTTAGATTTCCAAAAGGCATTCAATAAGGTACCACATAAAAGGTTGTTACGCAAGATAAGGGCTCATGGGTTTGGCGATAATGTATTAGCATGCATAGAGGATTGGTTAACAGACAGAAAACAGAGAGTAGTGATAAACGGGTCATTTTCAGGTTGGCAGGCTGTAACTAGTTGGGTGCTGGAAGGATCAGTGCTTGGGCCTCAGCTATTAACAATCTATATTAATGACTTAGATGAAGGGACCGAGTGCAATGTATCCAAGTTTGCTGACAATACAAAGCTGGGTGGGAAAGTAAGCTGTGAGGAGGACACAACGAGCCTGCAAAGGGATATAGACAGGTTAAGTGAGTGGGCAATAAAGTGGCAGATGGAGTATAATGTGGGGAAATGTGAGGTTATTCACTTTGGTAGGAATAATAGGAAAACTGGATATTTTTTAAATGGTGATAAACTATTAAATGTTGGGGCAACACGGTGGCATAGTGGTTAGCACTGCTGCCTCACAGCGCCAGGGACCCGAGTTCGAATCCGGCCTCGGGTGACTGTCTGTGTGGAGTTTGCACATTCTCCCCGTGTCTGCGTGGGTTTCCTCCGGGTGCTCCAGTTTCCTCCCACAGTCCAAAGATGTGCGGGTTAGGTTGATTTGGCTATGATAAATTGACCCTTAGTGTTAGGGGGGATTAAATACGTGGGGTTACGGGGATAGGGTGGGATATGTGTCGGTGCAGGCTCGATGGGCTGAAATGGCCTCTATCTGCACTGTGGGGATTCTGTGATTCTGTGATTCTGAGATTTGGGTGTCTGAGTACAGGAAACACAGAGAGTTAGCATGCAGGTACAGCAAGCAATTAGGATGGCAAATGGCATGTTGCCCTTTATTGCAAGGGGGTTGGAGTACAAGAGTAAGGAAGTCTTGGGGCTGCAATTGTACAGGGCTTTAGTGAGACCATACCTGGAGTACTTTGCACAGTTTTGGTCTCCTTGTCTAAGAAAGGATATATTTGCCTTAGAGGTGGTGCAACAAAGGTTCACCAGATTGATTCCTGGGATGAGAGGGTTGTCCAATGAGGAGAGATTGAAGAGATTGGGCCTATACTCTCTGGAGTTTAGAAGAATGAGAGGTGAAACATATATGATTCTAAGCTAAGAGCTAAGTGATTCCATAACAAACGGATCAGATCAAAGCTCTGCAGTTCTGCCATATCCAGTCGTGAATGGTGGTGGACAATTAAACAACTAACAGGAGGAGGAGGCTCCAGGAACATCCCCATCCTCAATGATGGAGGAGCCCAGCACGCGAGTGAAAAAGACAAGGTTGAAGCTTTTGCAAGCATCATCAGCCAGAAGTGCTAAGAGAATGACCCATATCGGCCTCCTCCTGCGGTCCCCACCATCACAGAAGCCAGTCTTCAGCCAATTCGATTCACTCCATGTGATATCAAGAAATGGCTGAGCACACTGGATACAGCAAAGGCTATGAGCCCCAACAACATCCCAGCTGTCGTGCTGAAGACTTGTGCTCCAGAATAAGCCGTACCTCTAGCCAAGCTGTTCCAGTACAACTACAACACGGGCCTCTACCTGACAATGTGGAAAACTGCCCAGATATGTCCTGTCCACAAAAAGCAGAACAAATCCAAATAGTCAATTACCGCTCCATCAGTCTACTCTCAATCATCAGCAAAGTGATGGAAGGTGTCATCGACAGTGCTATCAAGCGACACTTACTTAACCTGCTCACCAATGCTCAGTTTGGGTTCCGCCAGGACCACTCAGCTCCAGACCTCATTACAGCCTTGGTCCAAACATGGACAAAAGAGCTAAATTCCAGAGGTGAGGTGAGAGTGACTGCCCTTGACACCAAGGCAATATTTGACTGATTGTGGCACCAAGGAGCCCTCGTAAAATTGAAGTCAATGGCAATTAGGGGGAAAATTCTCCACTGGCTGGAGACATACCTAACACAAAGGAAGATGGTTATGGTTGTTGGAGGCTAATCATCACAGCCCCAGGACCTTGCTGTATGAGTTCTTCAGGGCAGTGTCCTAGACTCAACTATCTTCAGCTGCTTCATCAATGACCTTCGCTCCATCATAAGGTCAGATGTTCGCTGATGATTGCACAGTGTTCAGTTCCATTCGCAACTCCTCAGATAATAAAGCAGTCCCTGCCCACACGCAGCAAGACCTGGATGACATTCAGGCTTGGGCTGATAAGTGGCAAGTAACATTCGCACCACACAAGTGCCAGGCAATGACTATCTCTAACAAGAGAGAGACTAATCGTCGCCCCTTGACATTCAATGGCATTACCATCACTGAATCCCCCACCATCAACATCCTGGAAGTCACCATTGACCAGAAACTTAACTGGACCAGCCACATAAATACTGTGGCTACAAGAGCAGGTCAGAGGCCGGGTATTCTGCGGCGAGTGTCTCACCTCCTGACTCCCCAAAGCCTTTCCACCATCTACAAGGCCCAAGTCAGAAGTGTGATGGAATACTCTCCACTTGTCTGAATGAGTGCAGCTCTAACAACACTCAAGAAGCTCGACACCATCCAGGACAAAGCAGCCCGTTTGATCGGCACCCCATCTACCACCTTAAATATTCACTCCCTCCACCACCGGCGCACCGTGGCTGCAGTGTGTACCTTCTACAAGATGCACTGCAGCAACTCGCCAAGGCTTCTTCGACAGCACCTCCCAAACCTCCTGCTCCTAATTCTTATGTTCTTATGTTCTTATAAGCTGAGGCAAGGGCAGAGTTGGGCAATGTTACGGAGGTGGAAATAGGCGATCTTAGTGATAGTGCGAATATGTGGTCAGAAGCTCACCTCGAGGTCAAATATAACACCAAGGTTGCGAACAGTCTGGTTCAGCCTCAGGCAGTTGCCAGGGAGAGGGATGGGGCAAGGGAAAGAAGTTTGTGGTGGGGACTGAAGACAATGGCTTTGGGCTTCGCAATATTTAGTTGGAGGAAATTTCTGCTCATCCAGTACTGGATGTCGGACAAGCAGTCTGACAATTTAGAGACCTGGCTTTGTCCTTACCTAATCACTCTGTTTATTTCCTACTTTGTTCTTTTGCTCTCACCTCTCCTACCCCAACCTCTGGTCCTTCAAATCCTTTTAAAAAATCGTGAATCCTGTAATAACATAGCATGCGCCCTTTTTTGGTTCCTATACAATTTGCTAGAGTAGTACTTGAAATTCAAGTGCGGTATGTAACAGAGCAGGGGTTTCTTTTGGACATGAGCTGCTCAAATGATGTAGGGAGGTATATAAGGAGTATGGTAGAAAAAGCTATAATTACTATTACCTTTTCACGAAATACTTCACATGCAAAGCATGATTCAAGAGAAACGAATGGGCAAAACATAATTATGTTTTATTTTTTTCACTAATGAGCAGTGAAGACCAATAGATCTGGTCCAGCTAATGAAAGGAGATTTCACTTGCGGATCAGATATGGTTTCTTTCATGGCACATGTAAAGAATAACATAGGTCAACATTATGACAGCAAACATTATAAAGGAGAACCTAACATTCTAAAGCAACACAAATGACGTCGAATTTAAAAAGAACATTCTAACCTGTGCACAGTGTGTGTGCAACAATTGGGCCAGAAATCGGCTGTTGTCGGGTGAGTATGCGCTGTGTACTCACCCGTAAGGCCATCTGAAGTGCCGGTTTCATGCATGCAATGCACATGCACGGGAAACTGGAACTTCCGTTCCCCTGAAGGGAGGGGTTCAGAAGTCGAACGCGTGCGCAGGAGAGGCTGCGCGCACGCAGCGAACTTCGATTTTTTTTTTCAGGTTTCTCGGGAGGGTAAGTATGAAGAAGCTGCGCTTTTAAAAAGGAGGCGCAAGGCCTGTTTTTAACAAGGTAAGTGGTTAATTAATTACAATTTAAAAAAAATTTCAACAGATTTATCTTTTTTAGATACTTTAAAGAAAGGTAAGTTTATTTTTAGCACCGTATAACAAAGTATAATAAATTTTTTCAAAAATTCAAATTTTTGTTTAAAGTAGTTAATTTATTTAACTTATAGTTATTTTAAAAATGTGATGTTTTTTAAAATTGATTTGAAGTTTAAGTGTGGTTTTGGGGCTGATCTCTATTCATAGATTTGACAGGTCTTCTGATGCGATTTCCAGCAAAAAAAGTTTTTTGTTTTCCATACAGACTCCAGCATCTGCCACATTTGACCCCTTGTGACCCCACCTCATTGTCTTTGATGTAATGTTTTCCTGACTGACATGTTTGAACACCATTCACACCTTTGATTGCCGTGATTGTCTCTCTGCCGAGGTGTGATAAAGGGCAGTTAGAAAGATTAACTGTAATCGTCTGGCAGTGTTCTCTGACTATATATGCTGTGCCGATATACATCTCTTCACTTCACCTGACGAAGGAGCAGCGCTCCGAAAGCTTGTGATTTCAAATAAAACTGTTGGACTATAACCTGGTGTTGTGCGACTTCTCACATTTGTCAAATCTATGAATGAAAATGCCCTGCTAGATTGGCTCTCCATGGCCCACGTGATCCAGGGGACGCTTCGAACTAACTGCGCCCCTGGGATACACAAGCACTGCGCGCCGGCAGCTGGAGGAGGCCCAGGACCTGAAGTCCTCATGGGCCCAAAGCACAACTGCAGGCGCGGTAGGCAAGTACGCGCGCGATGCTTGCACCCGCAGGAAGCCGGAAAGCCGAATTTCTGGCCCATTTAAACACCGGATGGAGGCAACTTGTGCATTGCTAACGACATAATGGCAAAGGTAGTTCCTTTAGAAAATAAATGCCTTATCAAAAAGAATTTAAAGTAGTTGAAATATTACAATTGGAAGCAACATACAAATTAAACCACTTCGTAAAGGCTGACTTTTGTCAATATAGTGCATATTGGCAATCAAAATATCTGTTTTAGATCAATTTCACGCGCGTAATATCGCTTACAGTTTCAACTCAACCAAACTCACAGGTGTATACACAGATCCAGGTTTGTACGCGGTTAATCACATACACTCACTCACTTTGTCTCTCACCACGGGAACATGAAGCAGTCACTATTTACTCACTTCTTCATTCATACGTGCGTGCAGGCATACAATGCAGACTAAATGTTACAAGCTATCTTCAACATTTTAATTCATATAATTTACTTTAATTATACTCTTCGAGAAGTAACATTCCCTCAAATTCACACAAAACAACATGTTTGTTCATTTGGTTTATTTTTTGGTAGCTTGGAACTACATTTGACAATTTATCAGAGAGATGCCGTGCGATGAAAAGGACTTCAGTTGGTGCTGCAGTTCCTCCGAGTATAATCTCGCCTCTTCGGGTCCACAGAGAGATAGCGGCCCTGGCGACTATCTGCAGGTGTGATCGGAGCTCCCACACTGAGCGAAAACACACTAACTATTTGAGAAAAGCAAGAATATCAGTTTAATCTTTCTCTTTCAAACAACGACTGCAAATCTTAAACTTAGTCGCCTGACTTCCAGATATTTTCAATCAGAAAACACGCTAAGAGAATGGAAGAGACTTGAGAAAATGACTAAAGGTAGAAGGAGTGAATAAAGAAAATGTTTTTAATAAAAGCTCTTAAGTATGTCTGCCCCGCCTCCAAATAAATATTCAGTTCAGCTTAGAAACATGTTATGACAGTGTGGACAATAACAGATACATGGTAGAGTGACAAGACAGTAATCTCATCAAGGACTTCAGATGGCATTGTATACCCATTACCCGAATCTCAAAATGAGATTGCTGGCTTGTAATCATTCCTGTTCATCCATTGTTTACTAATATTTGTTTTATATTCATTCTCGGGGATATAGGCATCACTGGCGAGGCCAGCATTTATTGCCCATCCCTAGTTGCCCTTGAGAAGGTGGTGGTGAGCCTTCTTCTTGCAGTCCATGTGGTGAAGGTACTCCCACTATATACCAGGAGTTGGTGGGGGATTTATCCATCTTTCATTCTTTTGTTGCTTCGGCAGGTGTCAAGACAGAGAGGAACAGCAAAGATGCTCCCCATAGTTGGGATGGCATCCTCTCTGAAGAGATCTAATCACTCCCAGTTTATCACGTAAGGATCTGCCGTTACCAGAGAAATAACAGTACATAATCACAAAGATATATTTTATATATGTGTCTTCAGAATATAATTTAGACTAAGTTACTTAAGTTCAGTTTTCACCTCTGAGAAATGATAGTGCAGAGTCCTGGCAGTGTATTCTTGACACTAATACCATGCTGCTTTGCCTGGTGGTGAGTAGGAGTGAGATCAGAGTGGCTCTAGCTGTTACAGATTAGCACTCTTTTAAATATATATCAAGCCCTTGTGGGTCCAATAACCGGCTCTTCACAAAGCCAAAAATGAGGTCTTGATTTATTGGGATTCCTGAATTAAATGATCTTTCCTGAAAACCCGTAAATGTCTTAATAACCTCCAGACTCCGACATAATTTTCAGTCACTGTGTTGTTCTGGGGAGCTCCCAATGCTGTTGGCACACTTCCATTCTCCAGAATCTCCGTATTGGGATCTTCCTGCAGCTCATACATTTGTGGAGTCACAGTGGGAGACTCGATCTGCTCCTCCTCATCCTCCTTGGTCAGTTCTTCCAAGTCATCGTACTTGGCCTGTTGCCTTGTCTCGATGTACTTGACCATGCAATAGGTGACAGAGCCCACCGTGTTCACTACCACGCCGGCAATGAACAGGGAGGTGGGCTCCACGTCTTTGAAAGCCAGCATGCCCACCGTGATGGTGGCGATACTCTTCACTACCCCGACAAAACTGGTAGTGACCGCTGAGTTGATGTAGGTGCAGTGCAGGGTGGTGAAGTTCATGAGGCAGCCGATCAGGATGCAGGAGGTGAAGGTGCAGCCGACGGCAGGGTCCTGCCAGCCGGGAAGGACCAGATATTGATGGCATCCAGGCTGGCGAAGCTGCAGAGCATCAGGATAGGCGAGGCGGTGACGGCGATGGTATACTGGGCAGTCAGGGGACCATAGGAGTGCTCATTGCCCGTCTTCTGGATCACCACCAGATAAGCGGCGTGCACCAGCACTGCGAATACTCCAGTCACATACCCGATTGGGTCCCCAGAAAGATCACCGGCTCCTAGATCAAACAACAAGAAAGACTCATCAGAAAAAAATACCTATAGTACCCATGACTATTCCTGGTGACACGAGTACACTTTGGTGCATCAGGGCAAGTCTATAAAATGTAACCAATTGAATGAACGGGACGTTTCGCCTCCTAAAGAAACTTCAGTCTGAAACAAAAACGGAGAGGAGTGAGGAATTTAGTAGTAGAGAAAAATAGAGCAAAACAAAAGGTTAGAAACCGGTTTATTGATTACCTGCCTCGTTTAATCAAACCTTTGATCATGATGAGTGGATAGATAGATAGATAGATAGATAGATAAAGATTATATTATTTGGAAATTCTTACATTCCTCTCAAAATTCTTCTTAGTCCAAATTTGGATTGCATTTTTATGCTCAGATAGACAAATAGAAAAGGTAGAATTTGATCTGATCGCGAGTTATGAAATCCGCCTGGATTCTGTGATTTATCTTCATCCCTTTTATCATTTTGGTGCAATGTATAAAAACATCTATCCAAAGTTTGGGTGCAATTCTTATCGGTTGCCAATTAACCTGCGCTTAATTTCCTTTCACTCACACGAATAAACTAGAAACGTGTATCTTGTGCAATTGAGGGGGTAACATCAGAGAGAGAAGAAAGACACAGTCCTTGGGGATGGGTGGCGAGTGATACTGACCTGCCAGCGCGGCTCCGCAGGTAGTGAGGAGGACCGCTGCACTGACACCGATGGAAGGAATACCATTCTTGAGAACAAAAACTCCTATTATTAAAGTAACGAGAGGTAGACAGCGCTTGAAAACAACGTACATGGGAAGACTGAGCCCCCGCAGTGACCACAGAGTCAAACAGGACTGGAGCGTGGAGAGCAGCGTGACCCCGGCAAAGACTTTGGCCAAACTTAGACTGAAAGGCGGCACGTCTATTTTACCCAGCCTTCTGAGAATCTCCAGGGTCAGAGCGGCGGTGCTGCTGGTGAGACACTGGACCATCGTCAGAAAGATAAAATTGTACCGAGAAATAAGGAGTTTCAATAGAATATTCAGAGATCCGGAGAATACTCCGTGGGCAACCGCCACCGAAATGCCAAGCCAACGACCCTTGCAGAACTGCATCTTTCTTCAGATGTTAAAACAATTTCAAACGGTCTCAGCATCAGCTTAGCCTTTCGGTGCCGACCGCCACCGACACTCTGATAACCAGCGCCGCCCACTATCCGCTTAAAACTTCCATTCATTTAACTGAAGGAGGGGGGAGTATCGGAGTGGGCTGAAGCTGATCAATTGAACATTTTATTAATGATCACCTGTTCCAACTGCTGCAAAGTCAAATGTGAAAGATCCGGAGCTGCTGACGCAGGGAAACCAGTTGAATATGCACTTTTCCATTTACTTAATTATGTAAGTAGTTTTTATCGCATTTCTGTTCGCCGCTCTATTGTAGGACTGGTGTTGAGTCACTGCCCGGGGGGTCGTCAGTGAGGCCAACAATGCAGGATTCATTCACCAGTCTAAAATTCTGATGCTCAGACCCGACAAAATCTACTTCAATACCTCGTCATGTGGACGAATGAAATCCAACTCCCAGTGCACCAAACAGAAATAGACAGAAATCGTCCTCTGTGCAATAGTTTAATACCAACACCCAGCTGACATTAACTGAGTGCGATTCTCTTTAATTCAACGCAGAGGAAAACGTGTGCACAAGTGTTGTGGGCGAACAAGGGTCTGTGCCGCAAACGTTTTTCTCTTCACAGATGCCGACTGGAGGGGCGGTGGGAGCAGATTCAGCAGGGAATTGGACATTTACAGCTGGACCTCACTGGTAATGTCGCGCATTTCCAACATTCTCCATCTCTGCAAAACGCTGAGGTGGCGGCAACGGCTAGAAAATAGTCCATTGTCTCCCAAAGATGCACTTTTTTATCCGCAGTGAACTTAAGAGAGGTTATAAAAGGACTTTATAACAGGAATAATGTCAGACACGGAGATCAACTGTGTCACAAACTCAAAATGCCGTCGTAATTTGGTTTCAGATTAAATATCCACAATCTGAGGGTATGGAGGTCGGCAAAGACAGACTTCCAAAGATTATTCGCTGATCACAAGACGAAAGAAATTGTGAAGGATATCTTTACTATAAATTTAGAAGGAACGGCTTTGTACTTGATTGAAATCTAAAAATTAAATTATTGAATGTAAATGTTTGTTTACTATGTATAAATAAAGTGTATTCTGCCGGCGACCGTTTCAGCTCCTTTTGACACAAATGCAAACTTGCAGTCACAGTTATAAAATCAACAGATGGGAATGACGATGTGAAACCTGTTTGTTCCCTTTCAAATTCCGCTTTTGTTGTTTCCTGGCACGTCTATAGCCGCACTGGGCCTATAGCTGTCTACTCATTGATAATGCCGAGCTGCAGGTTCCCGTCTCTCCCCAGGCTGTATTTTCTAGAATCATAGAATGATACAGCCCAGAAAAAAAGCCATTCGACCCATCGTGCCTATGCTGGCTCTTTGATAGAGTTATCCAATTAGTCCCACTCCCCTGCCCTTTCCCCATAGCCCTGCACATTTTATTTCTCTTTTCAAGTATTTATCCAGTTCCCTTTTGAAAATTACTATTGAATCTGCTTCTACCACCCTTTAAGGCAATGCATTCCAGATCAGAATAACTCGCTGCATAATTTCCCCCCCCCTCATCTACGCTCTGGTTCTGTTGCCAATTATCTTAAATCTGTGTCCTCTGGTTACCGACCCACCCGCCAGTAGAAACAGTTTCTACTTCTCTATCAAACTTTTGCTTTAACTTTTTTTCTGTAAAAATGGCCGGCTGTTCATTTTTATATACAGCACAGTCTGAGCCAGCGCTGAAATGAACAGTAATCCAGCGCAACATTTCTATTCACTCTTATTTCTTGACACATGCTGAGCATTTGCAAAGACAAGATGTAAGCTACAGGACAATTTAGGCTGGGTTTGCACAGCCCTCCTTGGGAGCTCATACTGGGGTGAGATAGCCTCTTGGAGATGTGTCTCACATCTGAGAGCTTTAGTGTGCTCTGTAGGACTGAGATGAGGAGAAATTTCTTCACTCAGAGGGTGGTGAACCTGTGGAATTCTCTACCTCAGAGGGCTGTGGAGGTCAAGTCACTGAATATATTTAAGAAGGAGATAGATAGATTTCTAGACACAAAAGGCATCAAGGGGTATGGGGAGAGAGTGGGAATATGGTATTGAGATAGAGGATTAGCCATGATCATATTGAATGGCGGAGCAGGCTCGAAGAGCCGAATGGCCTACTCCTGCTCCTATTTTCTATGTTTCTATGTTCTATGTAGTCTTCTGAACTATACTGCTCCTGGTCCTCACAATCCAGTTTGTAAAACATTACTATCTCTCAAGAGTCTACATGTTGCTTCCTGTTTAGGTACTATCTTCAGTTCATTCTAAGATGATATGGGTGGAACTCTGAGCGGGAAGGCAGCTGGTTTTAAAAACTCTTTCTTACAAAATAGTTTTAAATTTAACATTATTTTGAAGTCTGTCTGTCTGTCTGTCATATTCAAAGTCTTGCATATGTCTGCAAGTTCTGTAGGTGTTGCAGTTACTTCCTGTAACTTTTCTGACATAGCTACTTTCATCACACCTGCCTGTCATGTTTTAATTTACCAATATATAATAATATACTTACCGTTCAGCTGCACAAGGGACCCCCCACCAGCACTATTTAAAGGGACACATGCAACTTTGAGTTAAGTTGCTTTTTGCTTCTGTACTGGCTCTTGCAGAGTTTATTTGAGTAGTGGCTTGGTGTAAGACATTTAAAAAGTTGTTAAAGTGTTCAGGGAGTGCTGCTGGACATTTGTAAGGTGTTGGCTGGTAAAGGAAAGCCTCTGACTACACTACTTGCTCCCAGTCATGGGAGCTCCCTCGCGCTGCAGCATGACAGGGAGATGGTGCAGAGGCAGCAAAGACAAGCTGCTCGCAGAGGGAGGAGGAGGAGGGGGAGGAGGGCTCTCAGCAGGAGGCCTTACCCACCTAGGGTGTTCAGGGAGCACTTCTCCTACCTGCACCTAAGCCAGGAGCAGTGTATTCGGTGGCTCCACTTCACCAAGGAGGTGGTCACAGAACTCTGCCACTTCTTGGAATCAGACCTGCAGCCTAAGAGCAGGGCGACCACGGCTCTGCCAGTGGCCCTCATGGTGACCATGACCCTGAACTTTTTCACCAGCGGATCCTTCCAGGCTGGAACAGGCGACATAGATAACATCTCGCAGTTCGCCGTACATTGCTGCATCTGGGAGTTCACAGAGGATCTGTACTCCAGGAGAAAGGACTTCACTGTCTTCTCTCTAAACAGAGAGAAGCAGGAGGAGCATGCACGTGGCTTTGCCAGGATATCGGGCTTCCCCATGGTGCAGGGCGCCATCGACTGCACACGTAGCTTTGCGGGTGCCGCATATCAATGCTGAGATGTACCATAACCGCAAAGGCTACCACTCTCTTAATGTGCAGTTGGTGTGCGACCACGCCCAGCACATCATGATGGTTAATGCCTGCTATCCTGGCAGCAGTCATGATGCCTTCATCCTGTGCCAGTCCGCAGTGCCAGCAATCTTCCAGCCACCACGTCGAACCCAAGGGTGGCTGCTAGATGACAATGGCTATCCGCTCTACACCTGGCTGATGACTCCCCTCCTCAAACCCACCACTTGTGGCCAGCAATCATATAATGACAGTCATGCTGCTACGAGGAACCTCATCGAGCAGACCATCGGGGTGCTCAAGCAATGGTTCCGCTGCCTTGACCGCTCGGGAGGAGCCCTCCAGTACTCAGCTGAGCGGGTGTCCCATTTCGTCGTGGTCTGCTGCATGCTCCACAACTTGGCACAGCCCTTACCGCCATGGGTTATTGCCTATAAAAGACAAAAAAAATTTGAACAGAACATATAAAGAACTAAAGGTATTACTACAGAAAGCTGAGACAGTGGGCTGGATTTGCCACCCATCCAATATGAATTGCCAGATTATAGCTCATTATATGTGGCACTGCACAAGATACTTCACAGAAAAGGTGAGGCACGTTCTAAGTGTTTGGCATGTACTCTTTCCTCTGATATAATGTTTAATGTACTCCAACATTTCATCCGCGCATTCCTATAATGAGGATGAACCTACATTACCAAGAGTACCGAATGAATATAATTAACAATTCCATTGTTTTTTGTCTTTTATAGGTAATATTTAATTTTCAGTCTTATTGTAGACTATGGTTGATTTCATTGATTTCACAAATGTCAAATGTACACTGAAAGACTATCCTGGGAGAGCCCAACCCTTCCTCAATCACATAATGCACCATTTATACATTGTCTCATGAATCCAGCACATTACAGGGTGTACTATTTAACAGTTACTTATCAAGTCTACTCTCAATCATCAGCAAAGTGATGGAAGGTGTCATCGACAGTGCTATCAAGCGGCACTTACTCACCAATAACCTGCTCACTGATGCCCAGTTTGGGTTCCGCCAAGACCACTCAGCTCCTGACCTTATTACAGCTTTGGTCCAAACATGGACAAAGGAGCTGAATTCCAGAGGTGAGGTGAGAGTGACTGCCCTTGACATCAAGGCAGCATTTGACCAAGTCTGGCATCAAGGAGCCCTAGTAAAACTGAAGTCAATGAGAGTCAGGGGGAAAACGCTCCACTGGCTGGAGTCATACCTAGCACAAAGGAAAATGGTTGTGGTGGTTGAAGGTCAATCATCACAACTCCAGGACATTGCTGCAGGAGTTCCTCAGGGCAGTGTCCAAGGCCCAACCATATTCAGCTGCTTCATCAATGACCTTCCCTCCAACATAAGGTCAGAAATGGGGATGTTCGCTGATGACTGCACAGTGTTCAGCGCCATTCGCAACTCCACAGATAATGAAGCAGTCCATGCCCGCATGCAACAAGACCTGGACGACGTTCAGGCTTGGGCTGATAAGTGGCAGGTAACATTCACGCCACAGAAGTTCCAGGCAATGACTATATCCAACAAGCGAGAGTCTAATCACCTCCCCTTGACATTCAATGGTACTACCATCGCCGAATCACCACCAGCAGCCGTGGCTGCAGTGTGTACCATCTACAAGATGCACTGCAGCAACTCACCAAGGCTTCTTCGGCAGCACCTCCCAAACCCGCGACCTCTACCGCCTAGAAGGACAAGGGCAGCAGGCGCATGGGAACACCACCACCTCCAAGTTCCCCTCCAAGTCACACACCATCCTGACTTAGAAGTATATCGCTGATCCTTCATCGTCGCTGGGTCAAAATCCTGGAACTCCCTACCTAACAGCACTGTGGGAGTACCATCACCACACGGACTGCAGTGGTTCAAGAAGGCAGCTCACCATCACCTTCTCAAGGGCAACTAGGGATGGGCAATAAATGCTGGCATTGCCAGCGATGCCCTGATCCCATAAACGAATAAAGAAAAAGTACAAAAGTGGATTCATTTCACTTTAACAGGAGATAATTGATGTAAATGAGACCACAGGGCCCTCCTATTATCAAGTTCAATAAACAATAATGTAATTAAAAAAGGCCATTGAAAATAATACTGGTGGTAAATGTAGTGATAGGAGGTAAAATAAAGACAGACGGCAAGGGCTGAATGGTTACAAAACAGGAAATATGTTATGTAATCATCAATTTGAGATTCAGGCTGTTGTCTCACTGTGAGAATCTGAAGTTGGTAGTTTTTTTTTTCGTTCCTGGGATGTGGGCGTCACTGGCAAGGCCAGCATTTATTGCCCATCCCTAGTTGCCCTTGAGAAGGTGGTAGTGAGCCGCCTTCTTGAACCGCTGCAGTCCGTGTGATGAAGCTACTCCCACAGTGCTGTTAGGAAGGGAGTTCTAGGAATTTGACCCAGCGATGATGAAGGAACAGCGATATATTTCCAAGTCAGGATGATGTGTAACTTGGAGGGGAACTTGGAGGTGGTGGTGTTCCCATGCGCTTGCTGCCCTTGTCCTTCTAGGTGGTAGAGGTTTGGGAAGTGCTGTCGAAGAAGCCTTGGCGAGTTGCTGCAGTGCATCTTGTAGATGGTACACACTGCAGCCACGGTGCACCAGTGGTGGAGGGAGTGAATGTTTAAGGTGGTGGATGGGGTGCTGATCAAGTGGGCTGCTTTGTCCTGGATGGTGTCGAGCTTCTTGATGTTGTTGGAGCTGCACTCATCCAGGCATAAGAACATAAGAACATAAGAAATAGGAGCAGGAGTATGCCATTCGGCCCCTCAAGCCTGCTCCACCATTCAATAAGATCATGGCTGATCTGATCTTGGCCTCAACTCCACTTTCCTGCCCACTCCCCATAACCCTTGATTCCCCTGTTTTTCAAAAATCTGTCTATCTCCGCCTTGAATATATTCACTGACTCAGCCTCCACAACTCTCTGGGGTAGAGAATTCCAAAGATTCACGACCCTCTGAGAGAAGAAATTCCTCCTCATCTCCATTTTAAATGGGAGACCCCTTATTCTGAAATTATGCCCCCTAGTTCTAGATTCCCCCATGAGGGGAAACATCCTCCCTGCATCTACCCTGTCAAGCCCCCTCAGAATCTTATGGGGTAAAAATTCAGTTGGTTGCGCCTCCCGTTAGCGCCTTAAGAGGGCGCTAATGGGGCGCAAAGCCGCTAACGCCCGGGCGCAGCGATGTTTGCGCCGCTCGGGAACTTAACTAGAGATTGTGCGGCGGCGCTAAACTTTACCGCTGCGACCACCTGCGCGCGCAGATTGTGACGTCATTACATGGTGCAACGCCCTTGTGGCGCCCCGGAGCGGAAATTGAGTGGCACCCCCTGCCTTACCGCCTGGCGCATCCAACGACCAGAAGACTGGAACGCTATCAATCACTGTGGGGCTGGGGGGGGGCGCTATTTAAAGGGGGCCTCTTCCTGTCTTTTATTGTCGGTGGCATTTTTGAACTACGCATTCTGAGAGCGAGAGGGAGAGACTTCTGGAGAGATTCAACGTTGTGTGAAGGAGTTTTGGGTACTGAGCAGCACTTTGCAGGTTCATTTTGATTTGCCATTCCTTGTATCGATTTAGCAGAGACTGTGGGAGCTGCACTCTGAGCTCTTTGCCTGGTACTCTCCATTGTTCTTTCCAGCACATTTGATGTGCAAGTCTCTCCAGGCCGAGATTCAAGGCTGCAATGAACAGGATGTGGATGGAAAGCAAGATTAACCATCCCCTTTAAGAACTGGCCCGTGCCATTGTGTGTGTGTTCCATTGCTGACTGACATTACATGAGCTTCGCCAGCGCTCTGAGGTAGCGCCTCACTCCTTGGCCTTTGCGCCTTAAGACAGGTGTGCAGCGCCTGATTTAGCGCTCCACTCACCTCCCGGGGCGGTAAAAGTGAAGTTTCCAGTCAGTGCCGATAATTAGCGCCAGGCGCTAATATTTGCGTCCAGACGATATTTGCGCCCCAAATGGGGCGCGACCTAATTTTTCCCCCTATATGTTTCAATAAGATCACCTCTCATTCTTTTAAACTCCAATGAGTATAGGCCCAACCTGCTCAACCTTTCCTCATAAGACAACCCCTTCAACTCAGGAATCAACCTAGTGAACCTTCTCTGAACTGCCTCCAATGCAAGTATATCCTTCCTTAAATAAGGAAACCAAAGCTGTATGCAGTACACCAGGTGTGGTCTCACCAACGCCCTGTACAGTTGTAGCAAGACTTACATAGAAACATAGAAGATAGGAGCAGGTGTAGGCCATTTGGCCCCTCGAGCCTGCTCCGCCATTCGATAAGATCATGGCTGATCATCCAAACTCAGTACCCTGTACCTGCCTTCTCCCCATATCCCTTGATACCTTTAGCTTTATGAAATATATCTAACTCATTCTTGAATATATTTAATGTCTTGGCCTCAACTAACTTCTGTGGTAGAGAATTCCACAGGTTCACCACTCTCTGGGTGAAGAAATTCTTCCTCATTTCTGTCCTAAATGGCTTACCCCTTATCCTTAGATTATGACCCCTGGTTCTGGACTCTCCGACCATCGGGAACATTCTTCCTGCATCTAGTTTGTCCAGACCTGTCAGAATTTTATATGTTTCGATGAGATCCCCTCTCATTCTTCTATACTCCAGCGAGTATACGCCCAATCGACCCAATCTCTCCTCATATGTCATTCCTGCCATCCCAGGTATCAGCCTTGTGAATCTTCGCTGAACTCCTTCCATGGCAAGAACATCCTTCCTCAGATACGGCGACCAAAACTGCACACAGTACTCAAGGTGTGGTCTCACCAAGGCCCTGTACAACTGCAGCAGGACATCCCTGTTCCTATACTCAAACCCTTTCGCTATGAAGGCCAACATACCATTTGCCTTCTTCACCGCCTGCTGCACCTGCATGCTTACCTTCAGCGACTGGTGCACAAGGACACCCAGGTCTCGTTGCACTTCCCCTTCTCCCAATCTATTGCCATTCAGATAATAGTCTGCCTTTCTGTTTTTTACACCAAAGTGGATAACCTCGCATTTATCCACGTTATATTGCATCTGCCATGCTTCTGCCCACTCACCCAACCTGTCCAAATCATCCTGGAGTTTCTCGGTATCCTCCTCGCTGCACACACACACACCCAGCTTTGTGTCATCTGCAAACTTGGAGATATTACATTTAGTTCCCTTATCTAGATCATTAATGTTTATTGTGAATAGCTGGGGTCCAAGGACCGATCCCTGCGGTACCCCACTAGTCACTGCCTGCCACTCGGAAAAAGACCCATTAATTCCTACTCTCTGCTTTCTGTCCGCCAACCAGTTCTCTATCCAAGTCAATACCTTGCCCCCAATCCCATGTGCCTTAACTTTACACGCTAATCTCTTATGCGGGACCTTATCGAAAGCCTTTTGAAAGTCCAAATACACCACATAGAAACATAGAAACATAGAATCTAGGAGCAGGAGTAGGCCATTCGGCCCGTCGAGCCTGCTCCACCATTCAATACGATCATGGCTGATCATCCAAATCCAGTACCCTGTCCCTGCTTTAATCCCCACAGTACACATATCCCACCCTACCCCCGTAACCCCACGTATTTAATTCCCCCTAACATATCCCATCCTATCCCCATAACCCCACATATTTAATCCCCCCCTAACACTAAGGGTCAATTTATCATAGCCAAATCAACCTAACCCGCACATTTTTGGACTGTGGGAGGAAACCGGAGCACCCGGAGGAAACCCACGCAGACACGGGGAGAATGTGCAAACTCCACACAGACAGTCACCCGAGGTCAGATTCGAACCCGGGTCCCTGGCGCTGTGAGGCACCAGTGCTAACCACTATGCCACCGTGTTGCCCTACTGGTTCTCCCTTATCTATTTTCCCAGTTACATCCTCAAAAAATTCCAGTAGATTAGTCAAGCACGATTTACCTTTTGTAAATCCATGTTGACTTTGTCCGATCCTGTCACTGTTTTTCAAGTGCTCAGCTATTACATCCTTTATAATGGACTCTAGCATTTTCCCCACTACCGATGTCAGGCTTACCGGTCTGTACTTCCCCGCTTTCTCTCTACCACCCTTTTTGAATAGTGGGGTAACATTAGCTACCCTCCAATCCATGGGTACAGTTCCAGATTCCATCGAATGTTGGAAGATGATCAGCAATGCTTCCCTACTTTTATACTCCATACCCCTTGCAATAAAGGCCAATATTCCATTTGCCTTCCTAATTACTTGCTGTACCTGCATGCTAACTTTTTGTGTTTATTGTACGAGGACACCCAGATCCCTCTGTACCACAGGATTCTGTAGTCTCTCTCCATTTAAATAATATTTTGCTTTTTTATTCTTCCTACCAAAGTGGATAACCTCACATTTTCCCACTTTATACTCCATCTGCCAAATTTTTGCCCACTCACTTAACCTATCTATATCCCTTTGCAGACTCTTTGTGTACTCCTCACAACTTGCTTTCCCACCTATCTTTGTATCGTCAGCAAATTTGGCAACAGTACACTCGATCCCTTCATCCAAGTCATTAATATAGATTGTAAATAGTTGAGGCCCCAGCACTGATCCCTGTGGCACCCCACTAGTTACAGTTTGCCAACCTGAAAATGACCCATTTATTCCGACTCTCTGTTTTCTGTCTGTTAGCCAATCCTCTGTCCATGCTAATATATTACCCCTAACACCGTGAGCTCTTATCTTGTGCAGTAACCTTTTATGCGGCAAGTGGAGAGTATTTCATCACTGACTCCTGACTTGTGCCTTGGAGATGGTGAGAAGGCTTTGGGGAATCAGGAGGTGAGACACTCACCACAGAATACCCAGCCTCTGACCTGCTCTTGTAGCCACGGTATTTATGTGGCTGGTCCAATTGAGTGTCTGGTCAATGGTGACCCCCCCAGGATATTGATGGTGGGGGATTCGACGATGGTAATGCCGTTGAATGTCAAGGGGTGGTGGTTAGACTCTCTCTTGTTTTGGAGATAGTCATTGCCTGGCACTTGTGTGGCACAAATGTTACTTGCCACTTATCAGCCCAAGCCCGAGTGTTGTCCAGATCTTGCTGCATGCGGGCATGGACTGCTTCATTATCTGAGGAGTTGCGAATGGAACTGAACACTGTGCAATCATCAGTGAACATCCCCACTTCTGGCCTTATGATGCAGGAAAGGTCATCGATGAAGCAGCTGAAGTTGGTTGGGCCTAGGACACTGTCCTGCAGAACTCCTGCAGCAATGTCCTGGGGCTGTGATGATTGACCTCCAACAACCACAACCATCTTCCTATGTGCTAGGTGTGACTCCAGCCAGTGGAGAGTTTTCCCCGTGATTCCCATTGACTTCAATTTTACTAGGGCTCCTTCATGCCACACTCGGTCAAATGCTGCCTTGATGTCAAGGGCAGTCACTCTCACCTCACCTCTGGAATTCAGCTCTTTTGTCCATGTTTGGACCAAGGCTGTAATGAGGTCTGGAGTCGAGTGGTCCTGGGGGATCCCAAACTGAGCATCAGTGAGCAAGTTATTGGTGAGTAAGTGCTGCTTGATTGCACTGTCGACGACACCTTCCATCACTTTGCTGATGATTGAGAGTAGACTGATGGGGCGGTACTTCGCCGGATTGGATTTGTCCTGCTTTTTGTGGACAGGACATACCTGGGCAGTTTTCCACATTGTCGGGTAGATACCAGTGTTGTAGCTGTACTGGAACAGCTTGGCTAGAAGCGCAGCTAGTTCTGGAGCACAGGTCTTCAGCACGACAGCCGGGATGTTGTTGGGGCCCATAGCCTTTGCTGTATCCAGTGTGCTCAGCCATTTCTTGATATCACGTGGAGTGAATCGAATAGGCTGAAGACTGGCTTCTGTGATGGTGGGGACCTCAGGAGGAGACCGACATGGATCATCCACTCGGCACTTCTGGCTGAAGATGGTTGCAAATGCTTCAGCCTTGTCTTTTGCACTCATGTGCTGGGCTCTGCCATCATTGAGGATGGGGATATTCATGGAGCCTCCTCCTCCCGTTAGTTGTTTAATTGTCCACCACCATTCACGACTCGATGTGGCAGGATTGCAGAGCTTTGATCTGATCCATTGATTGTGGGATCGCTTAGCTCTGTCCATAGCATGCTGCTTTTGCTGTTTAGCATGCATGTGGTCCTGTGTTGCAGCTTCCCCAGGTTGGCACCTCATTTTTAGGTACGCCTGGTGCTCTTCTGTACTTCTCGTTGATCCCCTGGTCCTTGAATCACTGTTAGAATGTGGTCAGCTATTAACTTGCAATTGATCCAATCACAGATTTAAGGCTCTGTGTTCTGGCTTCACAGCAATACTTTAAATTATGGCTTGTGCTCTCTCCCAACATTCGCTAATCATATCTGTCACACAATGCAGCTCCTATAGGCAAGCCCATGCCTCCTAAGTAAACTTTAACTTTATGCATGTAGTGAATGGGTTGTAAGGTGCTGTTGGGATAACATTCTGCCCTATACTACTGATTTATACCAGAAACAGTACAGGTTGCTTAATGTACCCTCTTGATCTTCCCAATAATCAGAAAAAACATGACCCAGGCTCACACTACCAATTTGAATTGAATATAAAACATAAAAATTGTACAGAAGCAAAAAGCATTCAAGGAATAAAAGAGGTATATAGGAATTAACTTTCTCCAATCATTTAAACTATATTCTACAACCAAAATAATAAAGCATATCAAAATTATTATGTAGCCCTCTTTCTTCCAGAATCCTTAAACTGAGATTTGGATTGATGTAAATATGAATGATAGGCACCAGGGAGTTAGTTCTGTCTCACTGCAGTAACTTGGACATGCAGTTTAAACAAGTGATCAAAAGACAAAGTTATCTCAAAGCCTTTACCCCAAAATATGCCTTCCCTGACACGGGTGTTAATTTTGAGACAAGTGCCTTCCTAGCAGGTTACCCTCTGATAGCTAATGGCTTTGTCCTTTCTTGCAGTGGCAAATATTTATGCATTATCTGAGCAATTAATTGAACTATTTTGTCCTGTTAGGGATCTGTCTGCAAGTAATACTACAGCAGAGCAAACTATCTTGTTTGAAGCTGGCACCTATACTGCGGACGGTGCTTGTGTATTTCCTTTAACTATAGGCTCTCAAAAGGACAAGGGAAAGTTTTGCAGAAATAGGAGCCATGGTTTTTTTAAAGCTCCCAGCATCGTAACTTTGCTACAATGTCGCATGGAATGCTATTTTTAATGCAAAATGTCTGGATCAATGCATTTTGCAGGTTAGATGCGTTTCTCTTTGTTACAAGGCATGCTGCAACTGAAACATTAAAGAAATGACTTGTGCATTTATAAAGTGCCTTTCATGACCTCAAGACACCCCAAAGTACTTCAAAGACACTGAATTACTTTTGAATGTCCTTAGGACATCCTGAAATGACCTGTTAATCTTTACTGGTGGTGTTGGTTGAGGGATACATTTTGGCCGGAACTTCCCTGCTCTTCTTCAAATAGTACCATGGAATCTTTTATATCCACCTGAACAGGAAGATGGGGCCTTGGTTTAACATCAGTACTACACTGAGGTGTCAGCCTAGATTATGTGCTCAAGTCCTGCAATCTGGCTTGAACCCACAATCTGCTGACTCAAAGTGCAACCACTGAGACAACCTGACATTAGGTGGCTGTCCACAACACATTTTCACTTTGGTGGTTCTGAACTGATATGAAATCAACAGTTTTTCTAAAGCCCTTCAGAGCTCCCAAATGGTATAGTTGGAACCACCTTTACCCCTCAGCCCACTTGAACCTGAATGGATGTAACCAATTTGCCTTAACTCTCAGTTGCCACTTCCAACTGCATTCATAGCTGTGCCAATGAAACTAAGATTCTAATATATCCTCCAGCAATCTTCATACAGATTGGATAGTTTGTACTGACCTTATAAATGATTGATGTGCAGAATAATATCAAGTAACCTTTTCCCTTTTAAAACCCTGCTGAGGAGATCTTACCCATATAGGGGTGCATAGTACATTATAACAGTCATTGCATTTCAAAAGTTCCTCATTGGCTTTGAGATATACTGAGGTTGTAAAAGGTGCTATTAAATGCAGGTTCGTTCTTTCATTATTGGAATGACTATAGTTTAACAGTTATCTTTGTCCAGATTGAACTGGTGTTTTGTCCCTATTGGAGAAAAGAGCTGAGTGGACTTCCTGACTGTACTTGGTAACATCTCTGCAGTAGGTGTTATACGTTTAGAATGGTGTGCAAGAGGGCAATGTGGTGTAACCGTTGCAGTCCGTGCAGTGAAGGTGCTCCCACAGTTCTGTTAGGTCGAGAGTTTAGCTGTTTTGATACAACTGAGTGGCTTGTTGCACCACTTCAGAGATCAGTTAAAGTCAAGCACATTGGTCTGGACCAGACCAGGTAAGGACAGCAGACTTCCCTAGTGAAGCAGTTGGATTTTTATGACAATTACCAGTTTTCTTTTAACTGAATTCCAGTTTTCAAACTGCCACAGTAGGATTTTAACTCATGTTCTTACGAATTGATTAGTCCAGGCCTCTGGATTCCTAGTCCACCACATAACTGCTACACTACCTTACCCCTTTATTTACAGATCAAATTATATACCCACCCTTAACCTTATGATGGAGGGCAGTTCATTGATAAAGTAGGTGAAAAGGGTTGGACTGAGGACGCTGCCCTGAGGAATCCCTGCAGTGATATTCTGGGGCTGTGATACTTGGCCTTTAATAACTACAACCAGCTTCCTTTATGTCAGGTATGACTCAGCCACTAGAGGATTTCCTCCTTGATGCACATGGATTTCAGTTTTGCTGGGGCTCCTTGGTGCCATACTGACCTTCCCTCCAACATAAGGTCAGAAATGGGGATGTTCGCTGATGACTGCACAGTGTTCAGTGCCATTCACAACTCCTCAGATAATGAAGCAGTCCATGCCCGCATGCAACAAGACCTGCACGACGTTCAGGCTTGGGATGATGAGTGGCAGGTAACATTCGCGCCACAGAAATGCCAGGCAATGACTCTCTCCAACAAGCGAGAGTCTAACCACTGCCCCTTGACATTCAACGGCATTTCCATCGCCGAATTCCCCACCATCAATATCCTGGGGGTCACCATTGACCAGAAACTTAGCTGGACCAGCCACATAAATACTGTGGCAACAAGAGCAGGTCAGAGGCTAGGTATTCTGCGGCGAGTGTCTCACCGCCTGACTCCCCAAAGCCTTTCCACCATCTACAAGGCACAAGTAAGGAGTGCGATGGAATACTCTCCACTTGCCTGGATGAGTGCAGCTCCAACAACACTCAAGAAGCTCGACTCCATCCAGGACAAAGCATCCTGCTTGATTGGTACCCCATCCACCACCTTAAACATTCACTCCCTCCACCACCGGCGTACCGTAGCTGCAGTGTGTACCATCTACATGATTCACTGCAGCAACTTGCCAAGGCTTCTTCGGCAGCACCTCCCAAACTCGCGACCTCTTCCACCTAGAAGGACAAGGGCAGCAGGCGCATGGGAACATCACCAACTCCAAGTTCCCTCCAAGTCACACACCATCCTGATTTAGAAGTATATCGCTGATCCTTCATCATCGCTGGGTCAAAATCCTGGAACTCCCTACCTAACAGCACTGTGGGAGTACCTTCACCACACGGACTGCAGCGGTCAAGAAGGCAGCTCACCACCATCTTCTCGAGGGCAATTAGGGATGAGCAATAAATGCTGGCCTTGCCAGAGATGCCCACATCCCATAAACAAATTTAAAAAAAACTCAGTAGAATGATGCCTCAATGTCAAGGACAGCTACTCTCACCTCTCCTCTGGTACTCAGCCTTTGTGTGCATGCCTGGATCAAGGCTGTGCCAAGGTTTGGGGCTGAGTGGTTCTGGCAAAACTCAAACTAAGTGCCCACGAGCAGGTTATTGGTAAGTAGATGTTGATTGATGGCACCATTTATTACTTCTTCCATCACTTTGCTGATGCTCAGGAGTAGGCTGCTAAGGCAGCAATTGACAAGATTAGATTTGTCCTGCTGTTTGTGGATGAAATATACCTGGGCAATTTCTCACATTGTTGGGTAGACTTCAGTGTCCTAACTGCACTGGATCAGCTGAGGCTAGCTACTTCTGGTGCACCGGTTTTTAGAATTTCAGGGAGGTTTTGTTACAGCTTGTGACTGCTGCTTCTTAATATCACATGGACACCGGCATCTATAAAAGTGGGGACCTCAGGAGGAGATTAAGTGAAATTGTCCACATGACAGTTTTGGCTGAAGACGCTTACAAACACTTCAAGTTTTGTCCCTTGCACTCATGAGCTGAGCACTACCCAGTTGAGGATGGGGATGTTCATGGAGTGTTCTACTTTTATTAGTTGCCTAAATGTCCACCACCATTCTCGATTCGATGTGATAGAGTTTTGCTCTGATCCGTTGATTGTGAAACAGATCAGCTGCCAATAGCCACTGCTTTTGAAGTTCACCATGCAGGTAGCCCTGTCTTGTGGCTTTACTAGTTTGGTGCCTCGTTCTAAGCTATGGTTGGTGCTGCTCCTGGCATGCTCTTCTACACTCCCTAATAAACAAGAATTAACCTCCTAGCTTTAAAGTGATGAAGCAGTGAGTGATGTGTTGGGCCATGAGGTTACAGATTGAGCGATATAGAATTCTGCTGCTGCGGATTGCCTCCTGGATGCCCAATTTTGGGTTGCTAGATCAGTCGTTGGTCAATCCCATTTTTCACAGTGATAGTCCCACACTGCACAATGGAAGTTGTCCTCACCTCACCGTGAAGGTGAGACTTTGTCTTCAGAAGGACTTTGCAATTGTAACCCTAAGCAATGTTATCATGGACAGACATATCTGCAATAGGTAGGTTGGTGAGGATGAGGTCAAGTAGGTTATTTCCTAGTGTTGCTTTCTGCTGAACCTCTGCCAGTTATGGTGACGGAGTGGGAGTAGCTCCAAGGAAATTCCCAGTGATACTCTTTGATGATGGTGTATGAGAAATGATTCTTCAGAGTTCGTATTGGCAATAGTACACATTAAAGACAGTGAAGAGGGAACTAGATACAAAAAGATCCCATAAAAATAAAGGTGTCCCTTCTTGTGATGTAGAAGAAAATTAAATCAATAGTAAGGGCATTCATCGTAAATCACACTATACATGTATTTTTTTAATAGCTTAGCAATTGTGGAATGCAAAGCCATCTAGCAGCTGCTTCCCAGTCTTTTCCATCTGTCAGGCTGCACATTAACACCTTTACATCTGGTCCCTCAGCCACCAAAGGAAATCCTTTTGTCAGCTATTCATTTACCCAGAGTATCTGTTTTCCATACATTAAGTTGGAGGAGGATGTAGAGCCTTTCCAGAACATCCAGGTTGCGATATAGGCAATAGGTGTATAATAATAATGATGATGATGATAATAATACAACAAAAAAGTAGAGTTCACAAACTGGCCTATGGTATGGAATCAACTCTGGGGTCTTTATATATGCATGTATGATCTAGGACATATGATTCTCCTTTTTTTTTTAAGATTCTACTGTAGTTTTGAAACACTAGGAGTAATAACAGTTGAAATAAAAGTTTGATTTCTGCTTACAGAAGGACCAATTTTCTTAGGCTAAAATAATGTTAAAATGCTCATTGAAAACATTCTGTAAGTGTTATAAATAAAATATTATAGCGAGCCATGCGTCAGCTGTTACATGCAAAAAGAAACACCCTGTATCTGAATCCTGTAAATGCATACATTATTCATGCTGTATAACAATAAATAATTTAGTGCACAAGGATACAAAAGCACACCATGAGCCCCTTTAGCACTTCTTGAGGTGTGAGACGAAGAGTTAGGGTTGTATGGCATGAATCTTTGTAATGGGTGCGACGTTTTCTTTTTCTCTTGCTGTTGTAGTATCTGTTTTTCCCATTCACTACCTCATCTGATTTTCAGTGATCTTTCTATCAAAGTTGATTTCCAGCCTGGTTTTGTGTATCTGCTTTTTGGTGTATGTATAATTGCTCATAACCGCATTAGCTGGTAAATGGCTTCTCAATAGACTGAACCATTTTGTAAAGAGGTGAGATTTTGGTCTGCCAGTGATCTTATGAAAATTTGGTGGCGTTTACACAGGAGCAAGTTTGAGAATCTTTTTGCCATATACAAAAACAATACTGGCCAAAGTCAATAAGCCTTAATTTCGTAAATGCCAGACTCTTGTTGCTTTCTCAGTTGAAAATTGAGATAATCCATCATTGGAAAGTCTACAGTTTTTGAAGAGAAAGTGAAAAGGGTCAGCTAAGTTTCTGGCTTCTGATCACTATTCAATGATCCCTGCTGGAACATACGTGTGCAGATATCATGTCAGAACAGGTTCAAGATCAGCTGTGATGTCCACATGGTCATAAAGCCTGCCAATACTCACTAAGTTTAAACATGAAGACCATTTGGGTAAGGTTATTGGAGGGTAGCTCATGGAACTGTACTCCAGCAAGAGTCAGCATTTCAGGGGTGGAAGGGGAAAATTAAAAGAAATTTTAAAGTTAAAAAATTTGCTTCTCCTTGCCAAATCTTCTCATTCTCCCATTCGCTTTCTCTCCTACTTTCATTTTTTATCATATAATCTAACACAACCTATAAATTCCAACCGAGTTTCCTCTAAAAGATATAACTTTAAAATAGTTTTCTTCTGGGACCAACTATCCAAAAAATTGGTCATTGATTGCCTACAAACCTACTTCAAATTACAGAATGGAGGGGAACTAAAACTCTGAACATTGATAGACATGCCACAAATGAGACAGAGACAAATTTTGATTCAAATTTCTAATGTTAAACTATTAAAGACAAATCGTGAGTTCCTCTCCTTTGTACCTCCATCCATGGCCATCCTTTGCCCTTTCAGCCCCCTCCCCCACCCTAGTCTTCTTCTCCACTGCTTAAGACACCTTGTTCCTAATAAAAAGTACACTTTAGCTTAATCTACAAGTTCAAGTTGCAAATTAAAGCTACCTATACAGAACACATTGCCCATCCCCTGACCATGTTTGTTCTGTGTTTTACCGGTGTTATTTTCAACAGCTGGGACTCTGCTTATGACACAAAACTTGGAAGTATAGTGAACAATGAGGAGGAGAGTGATGGACTTCAGGAAGACAGACAGGCAGGTGAAATGGACGGACACGTGGCAGATGAAATTTAACGCAGAAAAGTGTGAGGTGATACATTTTGGTAGAAAGAATGAGAGGACAGATAAACTAAATGGTACAATCCTAAAGGGGGTGCACAAAGAGAGAGACCTGGGCGTATGTGTGCACAAATCGTTGAAGGTGGCAGGTTGAGAAAGCAGTTAAAGAAGCATACAGGATCCTGGGCTTCATAAATAATGTGAGAAGTCGCACAACACCAGGTTATAGTCCAACAGCTTTATTTGAAATCACAAGCTTTCTGCGCGCTGCTCCTTCGTCAGGTGAAGTGAAGAGATACATATAGGCACAGCATATATAGTCAGAGAACACTGCCAGATGATTACAGTTAATCTTTCCAACTGCCCTTTATCACACCTCGGCAGAGAGATAAACATGGCAATCAAAGGTGTGGATGGTGTCCAAACAGGTCAGTCAGAAAAACATTACATCAAAGACAATGTGGCAGATGCTGGGGTCTGTATGGAAAACAAAAAACTTTTTTTGCTGGAAATCACAGCAGGTCCGGCCGCATCTGTGTAGAGAGAACAAGCCAACGACGACTCGAGTCTGGATGACTCTACGTCAGGTGGGGTTACATGTAGCGTGACATGAACCCAAGCATTCCCCAAGGCGGCCTTCGAGACACACGACAACGCAAAATCGTCGAGCAGAAACTGATAGCCAAGTTCCGCACCCATGAGGACGGCCTCAACCGGGATCTTGGGTTCATGTCACGCTACATGTAACCCCACCTGACGTAGAGTCATCCAGACTCGAGTCGTCGTTGGCTTGTTCTCTCTACACAGATGCGGCCGAACCTGCTGTGATTTCCAGCAAAAAAAGGTTTTTTGTTTTCCATACAGACCCCAGCATCTGCCACATTGTCTTTGATGTAATGTTTTCCTGACTGACCTGTTTGGACACCATCCACACCTTTGATTGCCGTGATTATCTCTCCGCCGAGGTGTGATAAAGGGCAGTTAGAAAGATTAACTGTAATCATCTGGCAGTGTTCTCTGACTATATATGCTGTGCCTATATGTATCTCTTCACTTCACCTGACGAAGGAGCAGCGCGCAGAAAGCTTGTGATTTCAAATAAAGCTGTTGGACTATAACCTGGTGTTGTGCGACTTCTCACATTTGTCCACCCCAGTCCAACACCGCAAAAGCAAGGAAGTTATGATGAACCTTTATAAAACACTGGTCCGTCCTCAACTGGAGTACTGTGTCCAATTCTGGACACCGCACTTCAGAAAGGATGTGAAGGCCTTAGAGAGGGTGCAGGAAAGATTTACAAGAATGGTTCCAGGGGTGAGGGACTTCAGTTACGTGGATAGACTGGAGAAGCTGAGGTTGTTCCCCTTAGAGCAGAGAAGGTTGAGAGGAGATTTGATAGATGTGTTCAAAATCATGATGGGTCGAGACAGAGTAGATAGAGAGAAACTGTTCTCATTGGCAGAAGGGTCGAGAACCAGAGGACACAGATTTAAGTTGATTGACAGAAGAACCAAAGGTGACAGGAGGAAAAACCTTTTTACGCAGCAAGTGGTTATGATCAGGAATGGACTGCCTGAGGGTGGTGGAGGCAGATTCAATTGTGGTTTTCAAAAGGGAATTGGATAAGTACCTGAAGGAAGAAATTTTGCAGGGCTACGGGGAAAGGGTGGGAGAGCGGGACTAGCTGAAGTGCTCTTGCAGAGAGCCGGCATGGGCTCAACGGGCCGAATGGCCTCCTTCTGTGCTGTAACCATTCTGTGATTGTATGAATTAGGGATGGGCAATAAATGTTGGCCTTGCCAGCGATGCCCACATCCCAGGAACGAGAAAAAAAAATGTTTTTGCTGCCACAGTAACAGCAAGTTTAATGCACACACCATTATGATGTAAATTGTCCAGCAACTTGTGGCGAGGAAGAGAAACCCTGTGAATTGTGAATCGCCACATTAGCATCATGAAAATGGCAGCTCGCCCTCAACCTCCCCGTGAGTTTCAAGAAATTGCTGCATTGCACATTAATTGCGAATTAAACTCACCACAGAAAGTTAGGGCTAGTACTTAACTGTGTAAGCACCTTTTTAATGATGAGATTTATGTTCCTGCAATGCCAATCAACCTCCCACGCCCAGAATGTGAACAAGTAAAACTGTGGAGTCTCATTCCTGTAGGCAGTAAATTGTTTTTAGAGATTTAAAAAATTTAACATTTCTTAATTTTTTTCTTACTATTCCTTTGGCTCTTTTCTCTCTCTTAATCCAATCTTTCCTTCCCTCTATTTATCTTTCTGTACCTGATTTAACTCTAATTCACCCTATTTCCTTCTCCTTCATTCCTCGGTTTCTTTCTCTATCCTCCAATTTCATTGGTTAAAGAGGTAGACTGTTGGTCCCGTCGTTCACCAAGGTTCCAGATGCCCTCGTTAACAGTTGACATTGTCAGTAACTTGCAGGGCAAAAATTTTAAGAGCTGAAGGGTGGGGAAATAGTCTAACTAACGGGGCACACCACGAGATGTCCCGCTCCAGCAAAATTTGGGCCCATATCTCCTCCTTTGGCTAAACATTTTTTTAAATTACACCTCGGAAGCGTCTTGGGACGTTTTTCTAAGTTAAAGGCACTATATAAATGCGAATTGTTGTTGATGACAAGATAACCAAGGACAAGTTAATCTGAGAATGTGAGTTACTTTAGAATATTTATTAAAACATATATACATTTCATGTCAGCATTAACAAATTAAGGACAATTATATTTGTAAAGGTAATAAGACAGGAACAATCTAAATATTCTGAAAAATGAAAAGCTCTTTTTGCAGCAGAGTTCAAATTAACATGATTTTCTTTCTTTGAACATAGAGGAAAAAGTATTCAGAAAATCCAAAATTGTAATAATTCCCTGTCTTTTTCAGTAAATAAAGATTTAATTATACTATTTAAAGAGGACCAGGGAATTGTTTCCAAAGAATTAAACCAAGGACCCGTCTGCCTGTTTTAGTGGGCATTCTGGGAGTACTATTCAAAGAAGAGCAGGGTCTTCCCCTGGTATCCTGGCCAAAACTCCCCCCTCAGCCAACACTGTCAAAAACAGATTAATTGGTCATCCATTTCACAAGTTGGTTCAGCGCCAACCTCAAAGACACACTTCATTCCACCAGAATGAAATTTTTCAATTTCCCACACCCGAGTAAGATTGCCATAGTAGTATCAATTTGTGCTAATTATTTTATCTTGCGACCCCTTGCCCATCAGGAACTAGATTGAATCTTCTCAAACTCCTTTCAGACCCTTACAGTCGGCAGAGAGGAGACTCATCTGGACCAGGTCCCAGAGGTGCCAAAGCCAATGTCTAGCCCACTGTAGCATCCAGTCCCTACAAAACAAGATGAAGATAAATATGGTTTGAGCAGATCCTCATCGTTGACCCAAACATCAGGGTGAACCATATGACCTGAACAGCTTCTTATATTCAAACTTATTTCCTCAACTGTACAGTCTAACTGGCCCATAGTTTCCAACCTTCTCAATGGTTAGGTACTAGTAGTCATATTGAATTCAGATAAGAAATAATTTAAAAATAAATAAACCAACAACCAATATTGAATTTCATCCACCATTTTCTCAAGTACTCTGTAATGCAAACAGATAAAATAGAATTGTTGCAGTTCCCATTTCTCAATCTTTACAGTAATTTAAACTACAAGATATTAAAATACAAAAACTCTGTTAATTATTCTTTCACTTCAAGTGCAAGTCAACACATGCAAAAACACTTCAAACTCTACATCCAGCCAAATATATAATATTAATTAAATTGGTGAAGAGCTTTACAAATTCACTGAATATAATAGTTTACTTTGTACGGGTTCCAAAATGTTGCATATATACAAATGAATCAAACAATAATCTTGAGCACTTTTTTCAGGACATGATGTTCTAAATCTTCCAGTGATGCCAAGTTTAATGACTAACTGTAAGGCAAGCTGGAGTATAGATCTTCACTGTCTCATCCCAGGCACAGTCTGCAACCTGTAATGAAAGCATGACAGAAGCCCTGAGTTAGCAGTTTTTCACACACTACCCAGCAGTTTTTCATACACACTACCCATCTAAAAACAGTTAATAAGATACCAAATCAGATTACAAAGAAGGGAAACCAAAATTGAATATTGGGATGGTATAATGTCCAATTAATAAGTAAAATTACATCAGCGTTTGGGATGTTGATGGAAAATTAAACAAAAAAAATCTTCCATTTAGCCAGTCAGCACTTTTTGACTTCAATCCTTCATGATGCCATGTACATTGCACTCTACTGGATTAGCATATCAGTGCAAAAACAAAACTAAGCTTCCCCAAAACTGGTTGCACACTGCATTACAATATATAGGTTCTACACACTGAATCAAAAAATCTGATGCATCAGGCTACCTTTAAAAGAAAAGATAGACTGGAGGGATGTTAATAGCGGTGTCCCTCAGGGGTCAGTGTAGATTGAGCAGATAGATCTCAAATGGAATTTAATGCAGAGAAATGAGGGGTGACATATTTTGGGAGGAAGAATAAGCTGAGAACACATACAGTAGGTGGTGAAACTTCCTAATGAGTAGAGCAGCACAAAAACCTAGGGGTTCCGATACAAGAATCTTTAAAAGTGGGAGGACCAATTGATAAAGCTGTTAAAAAAAGCATATGGGATCCCAGGTTTTATGAATAACAGTATAGCGTAGAAACACAAAAACGTAATGTTAACCCTATACAAATCACCGGTTAGGCTTCACCTAGAATTTTGTGTCCAGTTTTTGGTACCTTACTTTCGGAAGGATGTCAAGGCCATGGAGATGGTGCAGAAGAGATTCACTGAGATGATATGAGGGATGAGCAAAGACTAGAGAAATTAGGATCTTTTCAGCAGAACAAAGATGATTAAGAGGAGACCACTGTGTTGAAATTCTGCCCTCCAAAATTCAAGAATCTAAGGGCTTCTAAGTGAAGTCATATTTATAACAGTCAGAGTCATAACGGCACAGAAGGAGGCCATTCGGCCCATGCCGGCTCTCTGTAGAGCAATCCAGTCAGTCCCATTCCCCCGCTCTATCCCCGGAGCCCTGCAGGTTTATTTTCCTCAAGTGCCTATCCAGGCTCCCCTTGAAAACATTGAGTGTCTCCACTAGTTGGCTCTTCAACAGACTGGTCTAAAAAACCATCTCGTACACACTCCAGGAATTCATCCTCCACGGTATTATTGCTAATTTGGTTTGGCCAGTCTATATGTAGATTTCAGTGAGTTGACTCACTCCAACACCCATCTCTCCTTCCAGCAACAAAATAAAAAATGATCAGAAATAACCAAAAGTTAAAATTCAAAAACTACAACTGCATCCTTTCATCATCTGCATTCTCAATTAATTGCCCGACTACACTGCAGCAACTCACTATCCCTTCGCCCACCTTTTTTACCGTACAAAGTGTGGGCGATGAAATCTAACCACCCACGCTTTTCTTAATCCTGTTTGTTCATTTTGATAAGTCTCCAGTAAATGCTGCCAACAGCCAGCTCTCCATTAATTCATTAAGGGGCACTACATCTGATCCATTAACTGATTTAATTTTGCTTCTATGGCTGCTGTCTCCAATTCATCACCATGCTTTATCCTCAGCCCCAAGGGACCTTTCACAGTACTCTTGGGACAATCTGATAAATCAACTGTAGATTATGGAGGTAAATTCACTAACTTTTTGTTTCTTCCTGGTGAAACAAGAGGAGAGCTGGAGTACAGGAAGAGGGTTTAATTCTCTTTTCTGTACACACAGAGACTGCTTTTCCAACTAGGCACAAAAATCTGACGCGATCACTATTTGTGTCATGTTGACAGGCAGAATAAAATTCAGTGTGTAGCTGCAATTTCTTTGTGGTAATAGCGTTACCATTTTGCACACTCATATTTCACCAGTCAAGTGCAAACATTGTCCCGGCACCTATTCACATCTTTGTATTCTTTGTCATACAGTTGAGGTGACACATGGCCAATTATTGCTCTACAGACTTGAGCACCTGTTCCAAATTGGACAGATTGTTTATTTCAAGCATTCACTCGGATGGCATTTTTAAAAGCTCATGTGGGCATTAGTGAGAAAAATACTACTGCTAAGTACGTTTTTAAAGGTTTTCTTCTCCAGTTTCCTCCCCTCCTCTTCTGAAGGCTCTTGCTGAGGTGACAGCCCTTACCGCCTTGCCCAAATAGTAACTATTCACATGTGAGCCCAGTTAGCAAATGCTGGCAGGTTATTTGACTGTGGAGGGCATCACAACCAAACCCAATCGTGTCATGCTCGCTTATTTTCCAGTAGGAGTCGATGGATAATGTTCAGGAGTAGAAACTATGGCTCATTTCCCCCACCGCCCTAATGTGCTGCTCCAACTGAGATCAGCACCAACTCGGAATCAAACCTTCAACTGTTCTGGTCTGCATGGCACAGTGCCACATCAAGCAGTACATTTATTTATTAAGCTGATGAGGCAGCTAATAATATTTTACGAAAAAAGAGCTTGCCTTAGTAAAGAAGCTCAGCTGATGTTTCAGTTAATCAAACACACAAGAGCAATCTATGCAGCCAAATGGTCAACTTCTTTTATCCCCTCTGTTGTTTTATGCTGATGGCACTAATTAACCAAGATCTGAAGTACATTACATTTAGCTGTGGAGTAATAAAAGGTGTACAAGCTGAAAAAATGCATTGTTTCAATTTGTTTCGCAGTGCGGTATCCCTGCAGCATTTCTGGTCTGCTATTTGTTCCAAACCAGGGATCTGGAACTTGTTTATAGGTTTTGGATTAATTCATTTCGATCAACTGTAGAAGTAGTTAGTCACGTACCTGACCAGGGATATGCAAGCTGAAATCAAGGCCGCATACAAATTCTGTGTGGTGCTCCACTGTTTCAAGCACTGAGTCAGGTTTGGAAACATCCCAAAACCTATGAATGAAAACAAATAAATGCAATTAGAGTAATTGAATGGACTTAAAATCATATTTTAAAGTTATGACGCAGTTAGTACACCATTGAACAAACTGACCCATGTGATGTGTAACTTATTCAGTTATTAAAGCTGCTGCTGATGCAGATACCCAAATACGAACAATGACGGACAGGTAAAGACCCTCTGGTCCATTGAGCCTGTTCCACACAATTGCGATACCTTGTGTTTCACAATATACACTCCACCCGAAACCATGTGATCTCCTAGGCGAGGCGAAAAACCAAATTTTAAAAAAAGGTCAATTTGGGGGTGGGGGGAAATCTGGGTAATTCCTCTCTGACCCATCTAGGCGATCGAAACAAGTCCTGGAGATCACTCTAGCTCTGTAAGAGGTGATCTCCACCCCAGCCAGAAACAGGTCCAGCTCTCACTTGAAGGAATTCAGCGAATCAGCATCCACTGCATGAGATGGCAGCCTGTTCCAGAGGTCTACTTTTCTCTGGGCAAAGAACCACTTCCTGACATCTAACCTTGATCTGGCCTTATACAACTTAAATTTTGACCCCTGGTCCTCTCTAACCTATTTAATTGGAACAAACTGTCAACTGGAATACAATCTATTCCCTTCATTATTTTATAAACCTCAATCAGATCACCTCTAAGTCTACACTTCTCTAAAGTGTAGAGTCCCAACTCTTTTAGCCCATCTTGATAAGATGCTTGAAACTGGGAATTAATCTACTGGCCCTCCTCTGCACCTTTCCAAAACCTCAATATCACCCACCATGTGAGACCACCAAAACTGGACACTGTATTCCAAGTGCAGCCTGACCAAGGTCTTGTACAAGGACAAAATAGTATGTCTCATCTTGTACTCAATTGTCCTATGGATACACCCCAACACCCTATTTGCTCTAGCTATCACTTCATGGCATTGTTCATGTACCTTTAAAGATGTATGCACTAGAATGCCCATGTCTCTTTCTGTCTCCACCTTCTTTAATGATTATCCCTGAAGGGTGTATGAATGTTGAGCAAATGCCCTGTCCACATGCATAACACTTCACTTATCCAAGGAGGCATGTATGTGCAAATACAAGTACCTAGCATTTCTGTCTGGTGAAGAATAAAATAAATGGTACAATATTTCAGCACATTTCACACTTGATCAAGCAGCATGTAATAATAAAACACTAAGTTGCACAAACTGCAAATAGTGAAATAAGATTTACAAAGAACTAGACTGCAACACATTGATAGGCATCAGAGATACAAGATATCCTGTGCTGGATGTCAACTCCTCTGAATTTGAGAGGTGAAAGAATTTTTTTTCAGATTTGTGGCATTGAAATGTTTTGAGATGCGTGTTTTCTCTTTCAGCAGTGAACATTATAGAAATTTATTTCTTCAGCTGAATCTGTAGTCATATCTTACTCTCACCTCAGTGGTGTGTGCTAATTTCAGTAACACAGAATCTTTCCTTTTAGTTATTATTCATTCTCAGGATGTGGGTGTCACTGGCAAGTTGGCATTTACTGCCCATCCTTAGTTCCACTGAGAAGGTGGTGATGGGCCTTCTTCTTGAACCACTGTATTAGTGGTTTGATACAACTGAATGGCTTGCTGGACCACTTCAAAGGGCAGTTAAGATTCAACCATGTTGGTGTGGGATTGAGTTCATATATAGGCCGGACAGCGGGTCGAGTAAGGACAGTTGGTTCCATTCCCTAAAGGGCATTAGTGAACCAGTTGGGTTGTTATGACAATCCAACAGCTTCATGGTCACTTTTACTGATACCAGCTATTTATTTCCAGATTTAATAAAAAATGAATTAAAATCCTCAAACTGCTGTGATGGGATTTGAGCTCACAGTCTCTGCATTATTAGTCCAGGCCTCTGGATTATGAGTACAGTAACATAGCTACTACACTACCATATTCCATTTGATGAGTCTGAAACTATTTTCAAGATAACTTTCCAAAATTTATGCTGAAAGTCTATTTTATAATCAATGCATCATTATTATTTTGATAGAATTAATCAAACTAATTATTATATACACTTAAAATTATAAATGATCGGCAACTACTGCTGGCTCCTTAAATTTTTACAACCCTTAACTCTTACCGAAGTTTAATTTTAGAAGTCCGTTTTAGTGTGCTTTTAAACCAACAAAATAATCAACATACAGCTAGCAGCAAGTTACTGAGTATGCTTTAGTATGTTTGTGTGCTTCCTTAGACAGATATTAGACCTACTTTAAAGGTCCAGTTTCAGCCTTACACCTGGGTACCCAAAGCTCCCACAAAATGTTACCTTACCCAAACATTCAGAGCACCAGAGAATACACATTACTGTTTTTACTGACCTCATGCTGATATAGCAATGTTTGTAACTAAACAGTGCAATAAGTTTCGGATTTTTTATGAACCAAAAATTGGAAGTACAAAATCTTGACATAACTAGATTCATGACTTTTTTCTCTTTATGCATTTGGCTAATTTACTTTCTCCTCTCCCCCCCTCCCCACTGATTCATTTACATTCTGCAACACAGCTAGCTGGATAAGCACTTTTTTCAATTGAGCTAAGTACGAGAGCGTATTATGGATTTTCTTACATGGACTAGGTCCAAAAAAAAAAACCAGTTTGCTATGCAGCGTAGGAGAATACAGCTTTTCAGGGCTCCCCAAGTGAAGACTTTACAACCAGCAAGATAGCTGAGCACTTGTCACCAATGGAACTTGAATGTTCAATAATGAAGAATTTAACTCGTGCGTACTATCTGACTACGACCATCGTCAATTTGTGTAAAGATGCTTTGGCCCTTGAGCATTATCATATCATTTTACGGATCACATTAGCTAACAATTAAAAAAAAGTGTAGTCTGATTGCTAAAGTCAGTTTATAAAGTAAAGCAACCATGTCAATATTTATATAATTAAACAACTAACGTTTAGCGTATGTCAACAGGACTCAGAAGAATTTCTGTTGCATGTGAGATGTGTCAGAAATGCAAAGTGTACGTCACACTTGATATCCTGATTAGCAGCAACAGAGCACCATAGATTCAGGAGGAGGCTATGGAAACCTTGCTGCAGCAGATGAGGGAATCCCTCTCCGTCCTCCCCCCCGCCCGGGCCACTGGGTCAGCCTGAAGAGTAGGTTTGGGGAATTGGCACGATGTTGCTAGTCACGTAAATATCAACAGCACTGTACAGAGAACCTGGATTTAGCACTGGAAGATGTTCAATGATCTCACCAGAACTGGCAAGGTACGAGATTGCAGTGTGATTTCATAGTTGTGCTGTGCAGCAACTGTTACTTGCGTGAAGTATTCCCGCCTACCCACACATTCCTACAGTATTTGTGCTCACCAACACTCCCAAAAACAAAATTTAAATAGCAGCAGTAAGTTAGTGCCTGTCCTTGAACTAACTCTGTATATTTTCAAATATATAATCTTTCTTTCAAAAGTTCAAACGAGAGCAATACAAATGCAACAGCAAAACAGAGTGTGGTTCTAGATCCTCCACAGCACTGCACTTCTAAACATCCCGTTAGAAATCCAATTTGCCCAAGAACCAGAAATCTCCACCTTGGCATGTATCTCAGCCTCCCAAGAGCAGCTGCAATACTGCTGCATAATTGTATCCTGGCACTCAGTGCCATTTGTGAAAATGCTACCTGGAAAATAATTTCCTCAGATATTTTCCAGCCATGAAGAAAGTGAAATTAAATAAGTTGCAACAAACGATGTACTTCCTTCAGTTGAAAGTCAGATCATAACTTCACAACCTTCCACTCAATAACAACAACCTGCGTTAAAATTGTAGAAAAAATACTGCAGACGAAAGGTCATCGACCTGAAACGTCAACTCTGTTTCTCTCTCCACAGATGCTGTCTGACCTGCTGAGTGTTTCCAGCATTTTCTGTTTTTTGCATTTATATAGTGTTCCTCACATTGAAGAGCATCTCAATGTTTTACAGGGAGGAAAAGGAGGATGCCAAGCTGGAGACAAGAAAATGTTAGAAGTGGGGTAATGAAGAGGCTTTTGAAGAAAGAGAAAAAGGTAGTAAGGCAAAGTGGTTTCGGAAGTGCTTTCCAAACAGCAGGAAATGAAAGATAGTCCTGCAATGGTGAAGCAATGGAAAACTGGAGACCAGCAGTGATCCCGAGTCAGAGAATGATATAATCATACAACACAGAAGGAAGCCATTTAGCCCATCCTACTTGTGTTGGTTCTTTGAGAGAGCTATCTATTTTGTCCCATTTGCCATTCTTTCCCCATAAATTTTACATTTTTTTCCCAAATATTTATCGACTCCCTTTTTAAAAGCTAAAATGAATCTTAAATTGTGCCCTTTTCAGTTACTGACTCATCAAACAGTGGAAATAGTTGAAGAAGCAGAGGATACAGGTCGAACCTATAGATGAAGGTCACTCAGTTAAGGGGAAGTAAACTGTGGAGACTTTGAAAATGAAGATGAAGACTTTGAAATCGATGCACTGGGGTACAGTGGAGCTTGGTAATGGTGAGAATGATGGATGAGCAGGACTTTATGGGGGAGAAGACTTGGGCTGCTGAATTCTGGATTAATTGAGGTTTGTAAAGAGTGGAGCAGGACAGCTGGTAAGGAGAGTAGTCGATAAATCAATCAATGCTCAACTAAAATTGCATAAAAAAGAGGAAGTTGAACAAAATGTTATTTATTAAAATTGATTTTTCATCAGTGCAATCTTTTCTACATTTTTGTATTCTACATTTAGAATCTGGTAGGAAGCTGGAGAACAAAATAAATAAAAGATTAATGTGGAATGGTTCAATGGGTATATGCTTGACTACTAACATTATTAGAGAGTTTTAAAATCACCCCACACTATTATACTGCTTCCAGTACATTATCTGTCCTCTTGAAGTTAATATTTAGAAACTGTATGTGGGACAAAATGGCAAGGCTAAATACATCCCATCGGCATTAATCCATACCACATGTATTTTCTAGCACTGATTTGTGTGTCTTGAATGTCATTGATACTCTTGAACTTTAGCTTATGTGCACCACCATACTCCCCTTCAACCTTTCTCTCTCGACTCCTCAATCCCCCACTGGAACATGTTGATTTCCTCCTGATCAGGTAGTGTTGTTAAATATCTCTAAAAACCCTAAACCCTCTTTTCAGCAGGTATTGATCCCCCTCCTTTTTAAAGGTGTCCTTTAATCCTGAATCAACTACCTTCTCTGGAACTTTGTATTGGCTACCCTGTGAAAAAGGTTATTGTAATCTATAACCTTGAGCAAGGCCTATGAATTTTGTACTTGTGTCCTCTAGCCCTACACTCATTGTCCAAGATATATAGCTTGATTATTATTTTGAAGACTTCTCCCCTCAGTCTTCTCTCGAGTGAGAGTAAGTTTAGTCACTTGAAGTTTTCTTCAATAATTTAGTCCCATAAGCCTGTAGTCATCCTGGTCAATCTTCTCTGAATCCTTTCCAATGTGTCTATATCCGTTTTGAGGTAGAATGACCAAAACCTCCCACCATAGTATAGAACTGGCCTCACCTTTGATCTCTGCAATGTCAGCATAATTTGTTTTGACTTGCAGGCGAATAATAACTTGCATTTGTTTGAGTTTATGGAGGGTGTTGGACAGGAGGCTGGCAAGGAAGACATTGGAATTATCGAGTCTAGATTTAACAAATGTGTGAATAAGGTTACACTGGCAGAGAAGCTGAGGTAAGGACAGCAGTGGGAAGCGATGCGGAGGTAAAAATAAATGATGGATACTTCCAGAAACATAAGAAATGAAAGAAGAAAAAAAAAATGAACAAAATGCATTTATGTAAAATCCTTCATGTCCTCAGGATGTCCCAAAGTGCTTCCCAACCAAAGAACATTGTGAGGGAGCATTTGGGAAACAGTGGTCATAATATCACCAGGTTTAGAATAGTTATGGAAAGGACAAGGAACAATCGAGCATAAAAATACTTAACTGGAGGAAGACTAACTTCAGTGAGTTGGAGAGAGATCTGGCCCAGGTGGATTGGAATCAAAAATTGGTAGGCAAAACAGTAATTGAACAAATGGAGGCCTTCGAAGAGGAGATGGTTCGGGTACAGAATGGACACATTCTCACAAGGGGGAAAGGAAGGGCATCCAAAGCTAGAGCTCCCTGGATGACTAAATGTATACAGATTAAAATTAATCAGAAAAAGGAGGCTTATGACAATGTATGGTTCATAATATAGTAGAGAACCAAGCTGAATACAGAAAGTACAGAGGAGATCTAAAAAAAGGAATGAGAGAGAGTATGGGAATAGATTAGAGGCCAACATAAAAGGGAACCCAAAACTCTTTTATAAACATATAAATAGTAAAAGGGTAGTCAAAGGAAGGGTGAAGCTGATTAGGGACCAAAAGGAGATATTCTTGTGGAGGTTGAGGGTACTAAATGAGTACTTTGCATCTGTCTTCACTATGCTGTCAATGTAGCAGTAAAGGAGGAGGTAGTAGCAATATTTGATAGGATGAAAATAGATAAAGAGGAGGTACTTAAAAGGTTGGCAGTCGTCAAAGTAGAAAAGTCACCAGGTCCGGGTGGGATGCATCCTAGGTTACTGAGGAAAGTAAGGGTGGAAATTGCAGAGGCTCTGGCCACAATCTTCCAATCCTCCTTAGATATGGGAGTGGTGCCAGAGGACTGGAGGATTGAAAATGTTACACCGCTGTTTAAAAAGGGAGAGGGGGATAAACCCAGCAACAGCAGGCCAGCCAGCCTAACGTCAGTGGTGGGAAACTTTTAGAGCCCGGATTTTGCATTGAGGATAACGGTAAGGCTAACAGCGGTCACTGTTATTATGGAGTAAATTGGACAGCAACTTCCAGAGTATGCACATGCGTAGTTACATCGACTCTACAGCACAGAAACAGGCCGTTCGGCTCAACTGGTCTATGCCAGCGTTTGTGCTCCACACAAGCCTATTCCCATCCTACTTCATCTCACCCCATTACCCGTCTATTACTTTTCCCCTCATGTGCGTATCTAGCTTCCCCTAAAATGCACCTATGCTATTTGCCTCAACTACTTCTTGTGGTAGTGACTTCCACAATCTTACTACTGTTTGGGTAAAGACGTTTTGCCTGAATTTCCTATTGGATTTATTAGTGTCTATCTTATATTTATGGCCTCTCGTTTTAGTATCCCTCACAAGTGGAAACATTTTCTCTGCATCTACCCCATCAAACCCTTTCATTATCTTAAAGACCTCTATCAGGTCACCCCTCAGCCCCAGCCTGTTCAGTCTTTCCTGATGGTTATAACAGCTCAGTTCTGGTATCATCCTTGTGAATCTATTTGCACCTTCACCAATGCCTCGATATCCTTTTTATAATATGGAGACCAGAACTGTGCACAGTACTCCAAAGTGTGGTCCAACCAAGGCTCTATACAAGTGCAACATAACTTCCCTGCTTTTCAATTCTATCCCTCCAGTGCGTGGTTTGCTTTTTCAAGGCTTTATTAACCTGCATCGCGACTTTTAGTGATAAATGTGAAAATCCAGAAGTTAAGGTCCAAGTTTCCCCGTTCCTCCACATGCTGCGCTATAACAGTACCTCTCCGATAGACTCGGCATTAAAATCCATGCAAGGGCGTGAAGTTACTGTACTTACCCACTAAACACGCCAGAAAAAAAGTTAGGGCTGGTGCATTCAGGTGTAAGTTATTTTTGACAGTAAATATGATCAGTCACAATTACTGCCAAACAACCTCTCTGGCACTGAAAATGTAATTTTACATGTGTGGAGTCTCATTCCTTCAGAATGTGGGCCATTAATTCAGGACAAAATTAATCGGCATTTGGAAAAGTATGGGTTAATAAGTGAAAGTCAGTACAGATTTGTTAAAGGCAAACCATGTTTGACTAACTTGATTGGGTTCTTTGATGAAGTAACGGAGAGGGGTGATGAAAGTAGGGCGGTTGATGTAGTGTATATGGATTTTCAAAAGAAGTTTGACAAAGTACCACATAATAGACTTGTTAGCAAATTGAAGCATATGGGATTAAATGGACAGTGGCAGTGTGGATACAAAATTGACTAAGGGACAGAAAGCAGAAAGTAGTGGTGAACGGTTGTTTTTCAGACTGCAAGGAAGTAGATAGTGGTGTTTCCCAGGGGTCGGTATTAGGACCACTGCTCTTTTTGATATATAGTAATAACCTGGACTTGGGTACACAGGGCATAATTCAGTTTGCTGATGACACGATACTTGGAAATGTAGTAAACAATGAGGAGGATAGTAACAGACTTCAGGAGGACAAACAGATTGGTGAAATAGGCAGACATATGGCAGATGACATTTAACACAGAGAAAAGTGTGAAGTGATTCATTTTGGTAGGAAGCATGAGGAGAGGCAATATGAACAAAACGGTACAATTTTAAAGGGGATGCAGGAACAGAGAGACCTGGGAGGTATATGTATACAAATCTTTGAAGATGGCAGGAGGACAAGTTGAGAAGACTGTTAAAAAAGCATATGGGATCCTTGGCTTTATTAATAGAGGAAGAGAGTACAAAAGCGAGGAAGTTATCCTAAACCTTTATCAATCACTGGTTAGGCCTCAGCTGGAGTATTGTGTTCAATTCTGGGCACCACACTTTAGGAAGGATGTCAAGGCCTTAGAGAGGGTGCAGAAGAGATTTACTAAAATGGTACCAGGGATAAGGGACTTTGGTTATGTGGAGAGACTGGAGAAGTTGGGGTGGTTCTTACAGCAGAGAAGATTAAGAGAGTGGAGAGAAGAGTTCAAAATCATGAATGGTTTTGATAGAGTAAATAAGGAGAAACTGTTTCCAGTGGCAGAAGGGTCAGTAACCAGAGGACACAGATTTAAGGTGATTGGCAAAAAAAGAGGCGACATGAGGAATCATTCTTTTTTTTTTAAAACGCAGCGAGTTGTGGTGATCTGGAATGCTCTGCCTGAAAGGGGGGTGGAAGCAGATTCAATAGTAACTTTCAAAAGGGAATTGGATAAATACTTGAAGGGAAAAAATTTACAGTGCCATGGGGATAGAGCAGGGGAGTGGGACTAATTGGATAGCTCTTCCACAGGCACAATGGGCTGAATGGCCTCCTTCGGTGCTGTATCATTCTATGGTCCTAGCTACTTCTGAAGTGTAGCCACTGTTGTTACTTAGGCAGAAGTAACGAGAAACAGAGAGGGCAAGACAAAGACACAGAAAGCAGAATCTTTATATTTGCCTTTTTATCTCCCTTCAGTATTGCCGCACCCATGCTGACCCACACCAAGGGCTGCTGGACCCCAGGGGTTTCCCCACCCAGTTCCTCTCTCTACAATGTTACCAAGTCTCAGGACCCTCACTTCTGCCAACCTCCAGGAACCCCCTCAATGCATCCAAAGCTGAGGACACTTTCCCCCAGTGCTGAAAACGATCAGGTATCCCATTGCTGTGCTGCCAAACTACTTGATTCCTTAACTTGTGTGTCAAAATTCCACCCAATGCTGCAAAAGCCCAGGAACCTCGCCACCCCGCCAGAGTCAAAGAAAATGAAAAGTGTTAGGTTGTAACTTTGTTGCCAAGGAAGAGGTGCGTGTGCATCTGAATGTGTGTCTGTTGTGGGGAGGGGGAGTGGGGTAAATGTTCCAGCTATGAAATACAAGTATTTTTTGATTGATTTCTGGAAAATTCGAGCCAATCAGAAAAGCATAACAGATTTTGTGCTGCAGATGCATTTAAAGCATGGCACCAAATACATGCAAGATGTTATATTAATAGATGGAGATGGAAATCATATATGGTATTGTAGCACAAAAATTTCAAGGGCAATTTTAATCTCTCATTTGGTGTGTTAGTATTGTTACTAAACCCATGATATAGGAAAACCCTGGGAAAGTGAAGGACAATTCTGGTTTTTAATATTTACTGCTTTGGACTTTATTTTAACAAATAAAAGCACAAAGTTCTCAGTAATCCTTGTAGCAAATATTTAGTCTGCTTGTTCATTCCTAATCACAACAAAATATGATTTAGCTAGTTGTCAATGAATACTTGGGATAAAAAGAGAGACCATTCAATGAGTAGCTCATGATGGATGAAAAAAAATACATATTTAGAAAAGTATGACAATTAAATAGCAAACAATGTGAGCTAACAAACCAAGTTGACTTTTCCCGCATGTATTTTTAACCCAGATAATTTCAGGACTTACCATCATCAAAGATACACAATAGCAACAATACTCTTTTTAAATCTTCCAGTAGTGCAGAGATTACACTTATTGACTCTCAAATTCAGTGCATTTTCAACTTTGATCACAATTAAAACATATCTGCTAACGTAACAAATTCTGCAGTTTAACTACGATATTTAACTTGAAATCGATTTTGTTTGTAAATTTTGAATGAAACATTTCCAGCATCAAGTCAGTATGCGACTGAATTGATTGATGACTGAGCTGGTAACTACTTTATTTTGCATTCATTGTCTTCAATGCAATATGTTTACATTTCTGAGTAACCAAGAGAGCACTGAAAAGAATATCTACCTCTTTGGATGAAAATTAATTCTGCTGAAATACACTGATGTTTTATTAATGTTTGTGTGGATTGGAGAAACATTTTGTGTAGGGTGAGTCTGCAAGATTAAGAAAAGAAAAGAAAAACTCCTCTATATTATCTGCAGAGACGCTATACAGTTTTCTAACTTGACAACCACCCTGGGGGAATCCTCATTACAGAGAATACGGCAATCCAAAAATAAAAATACTGATGTGAATGAAGTTTTTCTATACAACATGTAGGTTGAACAACTTCTGAAGAATGATGATGATCATACTTATGGTAGGTGCTCTAACATCCTTCCTCTTTACTTTGTGGGAGGGGTGTCAATATGAGGGCCCAGATGCCAGAGCTGCTTTCTTCTGCTGTGCACTGATATAAGCATTAAATGGGATCAGGTTCAGTAACATTGGTGAGGTAACGTGTTGGTCATTTTGCACAATATTCAAGGTGTATCCGGGATGAAGGTTCCAAATTGAAGACAGAGTTGTAGACCTGAACTTATTTCCATTGTAAAAAAAGATTTAAGGCACAGATAATGCAGATTTAATCAAACTACGAAGGTTATACTGCACTACCAATGCAAGACTGGTAGCTGTAGAGTGCAAGACACAACCTGCAGCACTCTTTACATTACAGGCAATTCCCACTCTGCGCATCAGGAGAGGTATGTGCATCTGTGCTCCACTCCACATGCATACACCATTCTGCCAGTGTTTTTTTTAATGTTGGGAGAGCACAGGCGGGAACATCTGCTTTTGAACAATATTAAAGAGACTCTGCAACAAGTCCCAAGAAGACCACCCGAACACTTTTTAAATGTGGCTTCACACCACAAAGGAGGCTGTCTCACACCACTTGTTTTTAGTGCATCTTGGACTCTGGGAACAAACTCCAGAGATGCAGCACCATTTTTGTATTGATGTGTGAAAGAGCATTTATATAGCATCTTATCATAAGGGGTCTGTATAGAGGTATACGAGATAGTAATCATATAAAAGGTTAATCCTGAGCACAATTTCAAGGGGACAGAGGTACAAACCAGTAAAAGGCAAGTCAGAATTTGTCAGGAAGCATTTCTTCATGCAAAGAATGATTAATAACTGGAATGATCTTCTGAAAGGATAGAGGGTAAAACTCGAACATCAGTTGGATGCTGTAATAGCTGGGGCTGGGGGAGTGGGGGGGATTAAATGTGTTACAATTGTTGGCTGTTATTATCCTTTTGAAACTGACCGCAACTTCAGGATGTAGCGTATGCACATCCTAACGCAGAAATCCTGAAGTTGCGGTCAGTCATTCAGTACTCCGATACTGGCTGCGTTGTGGATTCCACCCGCCCCATCCCCCCACAATGCTGGCAATCAGTGTAATCAGGGAAATTATTGAAACTGACAAAAACTGGGGCTTTTCTGTGGTAATATTGCTGTTAAATACCCCAAGGGATTAGCGTACAAGAGTAAAGAAGACTTACTACAAATATATAGGGCCTTGGTGAGACCACACCTGGAGTACTGTGTACAGATTTGGTCTCCTTACCTAAGGAAGGATATACTTGCCACAGAGGGAGTGCAACGAAGATTCACCAGACTGGTTCCTGGGATGGGGGAATTGTCCCATGAGGAGAGATTGAGGAGACTAGGCCTATATTCTCTAGAGTTTAGAAGAATAAGAGGTGATCTCATTGAAACATACAAAATTCTTACAGGGCTTGACAGGGTAGATGCCTGGAGGATGTTTCCCCTGGCTGGGGAGTCTAGGACCAGGGGTAACAGTCTCAGAATAAGGGGTCGGCCATTTAGGACTGAGATGAGGAGAAATTTCTTCACTCAGAGGGTGGTGAATCTTTGGAATTCTCTACCCCAGAGGGCTGTGGAGGCTCAGTTGTTGAGTATATTCAAGATGCGGAGAGTGTTGTGCGACTTCTCATTTTTGAGTATATTCAAGACAGAGATCAATAGATTTTTGAATATTAAGGTGAATCAAGGGATATGGGCATAGTGTGGAAAGATGGAGTTCAGGTAAAAGATCAGCCATGATCTTATTAAATGGCAGAGCAGGCTCAAAGGGCCGAATGGCCTACTCCTGCTCCAATTTTTATGTTATGTTTCTTAAGAATGACACCTCTAAAAGTGCAGCACTTCCTCAATACTGCACTGTAAACCTAAATTTTGTGCTTAAGCCTGGGGTGTGTGTGTGTGGGGGGTGGGGAGGGGGATCAGGTAGGAGTTTTATAAAGCCTCAAACCAATTAAATTAATAAACTAAAGTAAACAGACATTATTGCAAATTTCAGTTTATTTGGAAATGTAAATACAAGATGCCACTGCATAGCCATGCCTTTCCTCATAATGCTATCTATAATAACTTAGGATACTATTTCCTTGAGGCAAAGGGGAGCACCAAACACAGTTTGATTGTCAAGTGCAAGAGTTTTCATGACATATTCATGACATTGGACTCTGGGGTTATGCCATTTGAAGAGTACACAGCTCCCCAAAATGATACTGTACAGCATTTATACGCCTGTATCTTCTAATTCTACAAAAAAAAATCCCGTCAGATACTGTAATTACAACTTTGGTTACCGCATCTCATTTTGGCTTGAAAACGTTTAAAAGAAATTCAAAGTAATCAATTGGTGCAATGGATTCTGATTGTAGAGCTTAATTTAATAAAATAATCAATTAGGCTGGTATACAGCCAGTAGGGAAAATGTTAACTAGCTTCAGCAAAGAAGAATGAATCATGTCATGATGGTTGGCACTCTTAACTATACAATTTATTTTAAGTATTTCAAAGAAAGTTCTTTCCATGGAAAAAGTAATCAGTCAATACAAGTTCAGCATACCCAGGATGTCTATTAATGACTTCCAAAATGGATTTTCTTTTATTAATGCAGTACGGTTGTATATTACAAGTAAGCCATAAGACTGATTAAATGGCAACATATGCAGATTTTGCACTTCAACAGGAACAGTTCTTAGAAACATAGAAAAAATAGGAGCAGGAGTAGGCCATTCGACCCTTCGAGCCTGCTCCGCCATTCAATATCATGGCTGATCCTCTATCTCAATACCATATTCCTGCTCTCTCCCCATACCCCTTGATGCCTTTTGTGTCTTGAAATCTATCTATCTCCTTCTTAAATATATTCAGTGACTTGGCCTCCACAGCCTTCTGTGGTAGAGAATTCCACAGGTTCACCACCCTCTGAGTGAAGAAATTTCTCCTCATCTCAGTCCTAAATGTCCTACCCCGTATCCTGAGACTGTGACCCCTCGTTCTAGACTCCCCAACCAGGGAAAACATCCTCCCTGCATCCAGTCTGTCTAGCCCTGTCAGAATTTTATACATTTCAATGAGATCCCCTCTCATTCTTCTAAACTCCAGTGAATACAGGCCTAGTCGACCCAATCTCTCCTCATACAACAGTCCTGCTATCCCAGGAATCAGTCTGGTGAACCTTCGCTGCACTCCCTCTATGGCAAGTATATCCTTTCTTAGGTAAGGAGACCAAAACTGCACACAGTACTCCAGGTGTGGTCTCACCAAGGCCCTGTAAAACTGTAGTAAGACATCCTTGCTCCTGTACTCAAATCCTCTTGCAATGAAGGCCAACATACCATTTGCCTTCCTAACTGCTTGCTGCACCTGCATGTTTGCTTTCAGTGACTGGTGTACAAGGACACCCAGGTCCCTTTGTACATCAACATTTCCCAATCTATCACTATTTAAATAATACTCTGCGTTTCCGTTATTCCTACTGAAGTGGATAACTTCACATTTATCCACGTTATACTGCATCTGCCATGTATTTGCCCACTCACTCAACTTGTCTAAATCGCCTTGAAGCCTCTTTGCATCCTCCTCACAACTCACAATCCCACCTAGTTTTGTGTCATCAGCAAACTTGGAAATATTACATTTGGTTCCCTCATCCAAATCATTGATATATATTGTGCATAGCTGGGGCCCAAGCACTGATCCCTACGGTACCCCACTAGTCACCGCCTGCCACCCCAAAAAAGACCCATTTATTCCTACTCTGTTTCCTGTCTGTTAACCAATTTTCAATCCATGCCAGTATATTACCTCCAATCCCATGTGCTTTAATTTTGCACACTAACCTCTTATGTGGGATTTTATCAAAGGCCTTCTGAAAATCCAAATACACCACATCTACTGGTTCTCCCTTATCTATTCTACCAGTTACATCCTCAAAAAACTCCAGTAGGTTTGTCAAACACTATTTCCCTTTCATAAATCCATGTTGACTCTGTCTAATCCCATTGATATTTTTTCTAAGTGTCCTGTTATCACATCCTTTATAATAGACGCTAGCATTTCCCCTACTGCTGATGTTAGGCTAACCGGTCTGTAGTTCCCTGTTTTCTCTCTCCCTCCTTTTTTAAATAGTGGGGTTACATTTGCCACCCTCCAATCTGCAGGAACTGGTCCATAATCTATAGAATTTTGGAAGATGACAACCAATGCATCCACTATTTCCATGGCTACCTCTTTTAGTACTCTGGGATGCGGATTATCAGGCCCTGGGGATTTATCAGCTTTCAGTCCCATTAATTTCTCCAGCACTATTTTTTTTACTAATACTAATTTCCTTTAATTCCTCCTTCTCACTAGACCCTTGGTTCCCGAGCATTTCTGGGAAGTTATTGGTGTCCTCTTCTGTGAAGACAGAACCAAAGTATTTGTTTAATTGCCCTGCCATTTCCTTGTTCCCCATTATAAATTCTCCCGTTTCTGACTGTAAGGGACCTACATTTGTCTTCACTAATTTCATCGCATACTCTACTGGACATGACAAAGTATACACTGACAGAATCTTGTTTTGTTTAAAGATGCAGTATTATTTTTTGCTAGCCTATTGAGATTGTTATTTAAAAATAATAAATTGCTGTTCAAATTCTACCTACAAACGTTCTGTTAGGACATTTGGTGTCGCAAACCAAAAATTAAGACAGCAGCTAAAAATGACAGCATTTTGAAGTGATTTAGCTACAATGCTGAAGAGCTGACTGCCCACTCCAGAAAGATGGAAGGATGAATGGAATATAACTGGTCATAAACATCTGTTTAAAAAAAAAATCAAATCAATAAAGAGGCCATGCAAAATTACAACATTTAATTTACACAGGCTAAATGCAGCAACAAAAGGAAGTAGAAAGGATATTGAGGGGTTTTGATAGAGCAAATAGGGAGAAACTATTTGCTCTGAGAAGTGGGTCGGTAACCAGAGGTCATAGATTTAAAATAATTGGCAAAAGGACTAGAGAGGAAACTATGAGAATTCCCCCGCGCCCCCCCCCCCCCACCCCCAAAGTATTGTTAAGATCTGGAACACACTACCTGAAAGGGTGGTAGAATCGTAATCCATCGGAACTTTCAAAAGGCAATTGGACGTGTACTTGAAGAGGACTAATTTGCAGGGTTACGGGGACTAAATTGGACAGGTCTTTCAAAGAGCCGGCAAAGGCACGACAGACCGAATGGCCTCCATCTGTGCTGTAGGATTCTATATAAAACAAGCATTGCCAAATATTACTTCCCTTTTGAAAATTGAGTAGTTTCAAAAATTCAAGTCCCTTAACCATCTATTCGTGGCAACAATGTTTTCTCTTGCTAACTTGTGCTGCAGTACAGCTCCACAGGGCTGGCTACTTGCCAGTACACTCTTCACGTTGAAACCCTGGACAATGATTGTTGTCAGGCTATTTGCCTATGGGCAGAATCACATCCAAGCCTGATCATATCTGCACTTAAAACATCAAAAAACAGGAACCCTTGTTAATTTTTTCCCCACCTTATCTGAGGGCAGCTGAGGCCAACTGCAGTGTGCCTACCACCAGCTCAGCTGAGAGCAGCTAACTCAGCACAGACCAGTGGTTGTGCCTGGGGGTCTTACTAATCTGCATGGCTCAGTATTATATAATTCAGTCCATGGGGAAATATTAAAATATTTATTTTGCATAAAAAGAATTTAACAACTTGTTTGTTGGAAGTGGGAATATTCAAATGCACTACTTCTATTGACAAGTTGAGAGAAAAGATTACAAAATAAAAGAACACGTGTAGAATGAGATATGGAAATTTGTTCCATCACGTTCCCTCACTTCATGGTCCATTTGTAATTTGCCCTGCTCTGAAAAGTACCAAACCTCCTTCATTCCATTCCCTCAGGGGAGGCAACCAACCAAAAGGAAACCCGACAATTAGACAAATTTCAGTTAACTTTCTCACTGATCCTTAAAAATCCATTTACTCTCACGAGCCACCCTATTGAAATCTGACCAATCTCAAACCACTGTTGATTCATCCAGCACGACAGGATAAAATATATTTTCCCTTTTGCAAACTGAGTAGTTAAATAAAAATTTCAAGTCCATTAACCATCTGTTCATGGCAACAATGTTTTCTCCCATTTAGCCAAATAACTTTCAATTCCATTCCAAAATAAATTTTAATGAGCTTCCTTTTGAAGGAGTTAATTGACACGCCGTAATGATTTTTTGCGTTGGGAGTCTGTTCCACATATCCACTGATCTGTGGGGAAAAATATTTCTTCTTCTAATCTTTCAAATCATTTGAAGTTTGTTAATTTTATACTGATGTTCTCTAGTTCTGTAATCATTGCGTGAGTTAAAACATCTCCTTATATCCACATTATTTGTGCCTTTCAGCATTTTAAAGACCTGAACTATGTTCCTCACAATCTTCTATCCTCCAGTGAAAACAAGTTCACCTGTATGTGTCTCAAGCCCAAGTTCAAGAATCATCCTTACTGCTCTTCTCTGAAGTTTCTCCACTACATTAATACAGTTTCTAGGAGCCCAAAGCCACACACAGCATTTTAAATGTGGTCTAACCAATGATTTATACAGGATTAAAATAACTTGTTTCAATTTATAATCAAATGCTTTCAAGATGCATCCCAAAGTTTGATCAAACTGTTGATAAAAACTTTGTATTGACTAGGATTTTCAGTGAATGATCAACATGGATGTTTTCTATATGGACGTCCTGAAGGCATTTGATAAAGTTCCGTACAAGAGATTAGCAAAAATTAAATTGCATGAATTAGAGGTAACCTTGTGACATGGGTAGGTAATTGGTTGAGAGGTCGGAGACAGAAAGTATGGATAAAGGGAACTTACTCTGGTGTGACAAGTGGTGTTCCCTAAGGATCTGTCCTGGGATTCAGCTTTACACCATATACTGTATATCAATGACTTGGATGAAGGTATAGAGAGTTGTATATCCAAGTTTGCAGATGACACCAAGCAAGGAAGCACAGTAAGTTGTGCAGATCGTTAGAAAGGGACATAGATAGATAGATTCTTGTTAGGTAAGGGTATCAAGGGATATGGAGCAAAGACGGATAAATGGAGTTGATGTACAGATCAGCCATTGTCTAATAGAATGGCGGAACAGGCTCGAGGAGCTGAATGCCCGACTCCTGTTCCTATGTTTCTAATTACACCAAAATTATTTCACACCTATTGCTGGTGGACATTCATTCATTTGGTTCCCATGTTTCATGCCTCCTTTTCCAAAGAAACCCTTTCATTCCTGATCTGCCTGCAACTTTAACTCATGGTTTATAACTTTGTGAGATTGTATTTAAATATGTGCCAAAAAGTACTTTGCAGCTTCGCCATTATTAAAATTCAGAATTACTTGCAAGTTGTAACCATTTAAACTGTTTCAGTAGAAAAAACACACACTGGGCAGACAGACTCAGGCAAATAAATTACAACAACAGAATACAGGATTCAGCAGTCTGTAGAAGCAAAAATTCATCAAGTAGCTTCAGCCCTGATGGATGAAGACATATACATGTAGAAAAAGCCATGCAATTGTTTATTCCAGTAACAAAATTGTCTATGGATTAGGCTTTACTCGATTTTACTTCATTTTTACTTGAAAGAAGTTTGAAGTAAAAACAGTTTACAAATGACCTACAAAAGCTGTTTCTCATCTTTGATGGTCTCTTATGAATTTGTTGAGGTATGTGAGGGATTGCTGCATTGTTGGAGGTGTCATTGTTTGCATGAGATATTATATTGTGATCCTGTCTGCTTCTTCTGGTGGTTCAGATGGACATTAAAATTCCTTTGGCAAGAACAGGGATCTCTTCCCACATCCTGGGCAACAATTCCCCCCCCGCAACCCCCAATCAACACCATCAAAAAAAATTCCTCTCATTACTCATTGTAGAATTTTGCTGTGCACAAGATGACTGGCATGTTTGCCTACATAACAACAGTGACTGGACTTCAAACAAATCCACTGTATGTGAAGCACTATGGAATATTTCTGAGACATCATCTGGCATATATAATTGCAAATCTCTCTTTCTTGGCTATATCTGCCTTGTCTTTATTGGGGCTAAAAGAGGGATACACTCAAAACATGTCAATTCCTCTCTACAAAGCTTTTATAAAGAAATTTTAGCACTCACTAAAGTGAAATAAATTAGTGCTGGAAAATGAATGGAACATATTCCACTTTTTCACCCATAATCAGCATATTGAACACTCTGGGCAGGCATAAGTAATGGGATAAAACTCCATCTACTCTGCCTTAATCACAATAATAGATCTTTATCCCTAATGCACCAGTGACACATTTCCATTTCCAATTTCAACTCTCCTTTGTGGCATCTGTGAGTAAACCTGCCAATTTAGTGAAAACTAGTACTGATTGAAGGTACTTTTGACCCGTAAGATTTGTGCCAACTACCAGAATTGAGACTGCCCAAACTGGAAGAGTTCAATCCATTTAATCTGAACTGCATTTGAACCAGGACCAAGACATGAAAAAACATGTGCACCCACTACACTGCTCAGTCCCCACCTTTACACAAAAACTAAAAAGTTTAAGTTGACCATGAGGAAGATGTGTGGAAGAACAGTTTTCACTAAATATTTCTATTCCAACAACTACTTGTGTAGCTTACATAGATACATAGATACATAGATGATAGGAGCAGGAGTAGGCCATCCGGCCCTTCGAGCCTGCTCCGCCATTTAATGAGATCATGGCTGATCCTCCAATTCAGTATCCCGTCCCCGCCTTCTCTCCGTAACCCTTAACCCCTTTTGCCTGTAGAAATATATCTAATTCCCTCTTAAATATATTTAATGAGCTGGCGTACACTGCCCTCTGTGGCAATGAGTTCCACAGGTTCACCACCCTCTGAGTGAAGAAATTCCCCCTCATTTCTGTCCTAAATGGTTTAGCCCTTATCCTTAAATTATGTCCTCTAGTTCTGTTCTCACCCGCCAAGGGAAACATTCCTTCTGCATCTAGCCTGTCTAGACCTGTCAGAATTTTATACACTTCTATGAGGTCCCCTCTCAATCTTCTAAACGCCAGTGTGACATCCCTAAACTACATAGTCTCTCCTCATAGGTCAATCCCGCCATTCCTGGTATCAGCCTGGTGAATCGCCGCTGCACCCCCTCCATGGCAAGAACATCTTTCCTCAGATGAGGCGACCAAAACTGTACACAGTACTCGAGGTGTGGTCTCACCAGTGCCCTGTACAGCTGCAGCAAGGTATCCCTGTTCCTGTATTCCAACCCTTTTGCTATGAAGGCCAGCATACCGTTTGCCTTCTTGACCGCCTGTTGCACCTGCATGCTCGCCTTCAGTGACTGGTGTACAAGAACACCCAGGTCTCTCTGTACTTCCCCCTCTCCCAATTTATTGCCATTTAAATAATAATTTGCCCTCCGTTGCTGCACCCAAGGTGGATAACTTCGCACTTGTCCACATTATAGTGCATCTGCCATTTATCCGCCCAATCACCCAGTCTGTCCAAATCGCTCTGGAGCTTCCTGGTCTCCTCCTCTGAGCCCACCCCCCCTCCTAGTTTAGTGTCGTCTGCAAATTTGGAAATGCTGCATCCGACTCCCTGATCCAGGTCATTAATGTAAATTGTGAACAGCTGGGGACCCAGGACAGATCCCTGTGGTACCCCACTTGTTACTGCCTGCCATTCAGAAAATGAGCCGTTTATTCCAACTCTCTGTTTTCTATCTGACAGCCAGTTCTCTATCCACGTCAATACTTTCCCCTTTATCCCATGAGCTTCAATTTTCTCTGCTAATCTTTTATGTGGGACCTTATCGAAGGCCTTTTGGAAGTCCAGGTACACCACATCTACTGGCTCTCCCCCATCTATTTTACCAGTTACAAACCCAATGTTCTCCATCAGCATGTTATCCAACTGGTAATAATATTACAAAAGACAATGCAATAGGAAAAATGCAAATCTCCCTTAGGACATGGGCCGTAATTTGCGACGCGTACGAGGTGCGCACGCGCCCATAGGGGCTGCGTAAGTTCCAGGTTTAGGCATGCAAAGTGCATGCCCGAAAACCCGGAACTTGCGATCTGTCAAGAATTCTCCTGACAGATCATCTGCATCCCCAGGAGAAGGGCCTCCGCAGGCGGAGAGTTGCGCGATTTGCCCAACTTCTGCCCAGCGAATGCCCTTGAAATTCTTACGCCTGGTAAAAGCAGGCGTAAGGCCTGTTTTTACCAGCGTAAGAGTTTTAAAAAAAAATGTTATCACTCATTTATACATTAAAAACCCTGTCTAATAAGGCAAGTTTATTTTTAGCCCCGTTAAAACATTTTAAAAAATTCAAAAAAATGTAACTTTTGTTTAAAATATTTAATTAAATGGCACTTTAATTCATTTTAAATATTTAATTAAAAAAAACTTATTTCATGTGTTCGTGTATTTTTTAAGTGATCCCCATTCATACTTATGGGAGTTCCATACATATGGAATCCCCATAAGTATGAATGGGGATTCTGCTTCTTTCATTGGTTGGGCTGGTCCACGTATCTCAGGGGCGCTTGCAAACCCTGGGATACGTGGGCCTCTACCCGCGGGTACCCAGAGAGGCCCAGGAGCACGAATGTACAAACCTCCCGGACCACCAAGTAAATTTGTAGATTTTTTGTAGGTCGGTTGCATCCGACCGCAAATTTTGGGCCGATGTAATTAAAAAAAAAAATTGTACACATCAGCATGAGGCATGTTAGGGCTATGAAATATTACACTTTACCTCTGGGCTCCAACTCTCTCCCTCCTTTTTATCAAAGTTTTGTTGGTCATTCTCCATGAAACTGGATTAATAATCCAGAAACATGAGTTCAAATCCCATCACGGCAGCTGGGGAATTTAAATTCAGTTAATTAAATTCAGTTAATTAAATAAATCTGGAATAAAAAGCTAGCATCAGTAATGGTGACCATGAAACTACCGGATTGTCGTAAAAACCCATCTGGTTCACTAATGTCCTTTAGGGAAGGAAATCTGCCCTCCTGACTCCAGACCGACAGCAATGTGGTTGACTCTTAACTGCCCTCTGAAATGGCCTAGTAAGCCACTCAGTTGTACCAAACTGCTACAAAGAAGTATGGCCACATGGCGGCGGCTCACCACCACCTTCTCAAGGGCAAGTAGGGATGGGCAATAAATGCCGGCCTTGCCAGCGACACCCACATCCCGTGAACAAATAATTAAAAAAAAAAATAATTAAATATATTTATCTTTAGCCAAATGGTGTAAAATCCCAGAGAGCTTGTGATTTCCATACTTTCCAAAGTACCCAGTCCAATTTGAGGACTTTGCCTGTGTGAGAATCAGCATTTAGTAATCTTAAGGTTTCCATAAACATAGTGACAATAATATGCAATGTTGTGCCGTTTTACTATGAAAGGTACAGTGCACATAAATACATCACCATTTTCTTTCTGGAGGAACAAAGCATGGTGGATCCAAGGAATGAGAAATTTAAAATATTTGGTTAGTTTGGTCTAATAAAAGAAAACAGAATCATAAAGGACCAAAACATCGCCAGCAACAATTTCTTGTAACGCTCTTCTGGATTTAATTTTAACTAGAGATATTCATCAAGCTATCAGAAATCTCATGGATGGGCAAAGTGCCAAACGATGTCTGGTGCCAATGGAACAGTACTCGAGCAAGATGCCAACCCCTTCAGTTGAGGAGGGAAAATAGGTGAAGAAAAAAAATTATGCAACTTACCTGACACTGAAATCATATGAACAGGAGGCCAATATAGATGCATGAAAGGGAGAAAACTGCAGAGAGAAATAGTAGCATTAGCTTATTACCAAGTGTTATATTTCTGAAATCATGTGTTTAATGTATTATTTAAAATATATATACAATGTTATCATCCAGTATTTTAGCTTATTACATCCAAAATATTTTATGTGATAAATTTGAGGTACTTTTTGCTTTAAAAGTGTACAGTAAGAAAAAATTATATTGCGTTTTATTGAAGAAATTCAGACATTGGTTATGATTACCTTGTGGTAAAGCCAACGGAGGGCAAAATGCTCTCAAGAATGTGCCATATAGCCAACACTTTCTGAAAATGCATTCATGCTTTGAGATACTGTACCTCCACCTATCTTTCCCTCTTCAGCCATATCCTAGGTCCAACATGGTGTCTGTCAAATTAATGACACACTGAGCTCTCAGTGGAAGTGATGTGTACATTACCTAGAATGTGCCTATCAACATGCTTGATATCCCATATAATTAGCTTGACCTCATACATTAATCATACATGTTGAGCTCCCCCTCTCCCAGCTTTTCTTTAGTGTGTATCTCCAATTTTCTAGTGTACTCGCCCAAGTTGCCTTCCAAATTCCCTATGAGTAACAAATACAGAACTGGAGGATTTTATTCTAAGGTTGGAGCTAAGACACATTATGAGCTTTACTCTGCATCTGACATTTACTACAACTACCTGGTAATACTAGCTGCAATTTTTTTTTTTTATTGAGAAAATGTAGTGAAAGGCCAAAGCCCATAGTACAGGACACCATCACGGGTTAATACATTAAGACTGAAAATGAGGTAAATTCAAAAGTAGTTGTTAGGCGATACCGAGTGTTGATTTTAAAGAGCTGTAGATTATCAGAGAGAAGGCTGAGGGAGCTAAAGATTACCACAGTTCTGAGGACCTCAAAGAATGAGTTACAGTAGCAGATGGTGTAATTCATTTTGATTTCAACACAAGGTAGGATGCAAGGAAGAGGAAGAGTGGGTGGGATGGAGCATTTAAGAGCAAGTTTCATGGAGAACGACTAACAAAACTTTGATAAAAGGGGGGGGGGGGGGGTAAGAGAGTTGGAGCCCAGAGGCAAAGTGTAATATTTCATAGCCCTAACATGCTTCATGCAGATGTGTACAATTAAAAAAAATTAAACATCTGCAGTAACCAATAATCTATGAAATGGTCAGCTTCTTAACCTTTATACAACTGGAATTGGTGATGTCCTGAAATGAAAAAGTGACTCATAACTTCAGGAGTGTAGGATTCAAATAAGCTAAATCTCCTGAACTGATGCTTCTCAGAACAACGTACAGTGAATCACAAGTTAAAACCCTCTAACCATAAAAAAAATTCATTCAATCAATTGCCAGTGACAAGCTACCATGGTTCTCAAGTGAGAGTATGCAGAAACAGTAAATACACTTACTTTGACTCTTCGTATAGCATAAGAATGGCCAGCGAGATGATGTACTGGCTGTCGGATATTTCTTAGGTCCCAGCACCTTAAAGTGCAGTCAACTGCTCCAGTAACAAGCAAGTTCTGAGTTAAATATAATGCAATTGCATTCTTTAGACCAATTTTCCATTTTTGCTTTTAAGAACAATGTTAGCAACTACCAAATTACAACGGATTTATTTAATTAATTGAACTCTTGATCCTTACCTGATCATATTTACTCCAGTCACAGGTCAATATCTCTCCTTGATGAGCAGGAATGATTATTCTGGCTCCTCCTGTCTTTATATCCCAGATTCGTAGAGTATTATCACCTGAAATTATATGAACAACACACTTTGTTCTTTTATTTTCCTCTAATCAAGTCAGCTTCCCAAAAATATGCTTGGCAAAAAAGATGAGCCAGCTCAGCCTCTGTGCAATCAAACTAGGTATGAGCAATGCTCATTCCTCACCAGATTCATCGACCATGCTAAACTTGTTGGCCGCAAAATTCCATGAGGTTCTACTGGTCTCCCATCATAACCCCGAGGAAACATTGGAGAACTGGTTACTTGGGGTCTCCGGCATTTCTCAGAGTTTCCTGATTGCCATACAATGGGTAGAATTTCCATAACTCCCTTACAAGGCAAATGACCAACCTGGCAGGGTAGGGTGAGTTAGGGCAGACACAGGGGCAGCGGACACAGGGGCGGGGATTCTAAGTCACGAGAGTTCCTGCTCCTGAGCTCACACAGGACTTGATGCAATAGTGGCAGATGGAATGTTGAGAAAGATGAGGTGCACCGACGAGCATAACAGCATGTGTGGACCTGCCCAATGGTATCCAGACCGAGCAATGGTCTGAACTCCTGAAAAAGCAGATTTTAAAATAATTTTATTCTTGATCAGTCCCACTTGCTCTGTGGCCGATCAAAGCATTGTCAGGGGTAAGGCGAGTACCTGGGCAAACCTCTCACAGGCAGGCAGTTGAATTTCCACTGGCATGGTGCAGGCAAAGATGTGCCGTTAAGAGGTGCATGCACCCGTCTGCCCTATGCAAAAGAGTTGCCCTCCCAATGTCCTCTCAAACTCCAATGGAGGCCAGTGTAGGATGGCACTGATGGGTGTGATCCTGGTGCAATTGCCGGGATTGCTGCAATTGTGTCTCGCAGAATTTCAGGGACAATCAGTTCCACTCACTCACTCTCCCCACCGCACCTCCCCCACCCCCCCAACACCAAATGAACAGTCCTAAACTAGGGGTCATATAAGAACACAAGAAATAGGAGCAGGAGTAGGCCATTCGTCCCTTCGAGCCTGCTCCGCCATTCAATGAGATCATGGCTGATCTTCTGCCTTAACTCCATTCACTGGCCCTATCGCCATATCCCTTGATGCCCTTACTAGTCAGAAATCTATCGACTTCTGTTCTGAATATACCCAATGACTGAGCCTCCACAGTCCTCTGGGGTAGAGAATTCCAAAGATTCACCACCCTGTGTGTGAAGAAATTTCTTCTCATCTCAGTCCTGAATGGCCTACCCTTTATCTTGAGGCTGTGGCCCCTGGTTCTAGACTCCCCAGCCAAGGGAAACATTCTCCCAGCATCCATCTTATCAAGCCCTGTAATAATTTTGTATGCTTCAATGAGATCCCCTCTCATTCTCCTGAATTCAAGAGAATACAGGCCTAGTTTACTCAATCTCTTCTCATACGGCAGTCCCGCCATCCCAGGAATCAATCTCGTGAATCTTCGTTGCACTCCCTCTATGGCAAATATATCCTTCCTTAGGTAAGGAGACCAAAATTGTACACAGTACTCCAGGTGTGGTCTCACCAAGGCCCTATATAATTGGAGTAAGACTTATTTACTCCTTTATTAGTGACTATCTAATATATATTAGATAGTCACTAATAAATCCAATAAAGAATTCAGGAAAAACTTCTTTAGCCAGAGAGTGGTTAGAATGTGGAACTTGCTGCCACAGGGAGTAGTTGAGGCGAATAGTATAGATGCATTCAAGGGGAAGCTCAATAAGGACATGAGGGAGAAAGGAATAGAAGGACATGCAGATAGGGCGAGATGAAATAGGGTGGGAGGAGGCTCGTGTGGAGCATAAACACCAGCACAGATCAGTTTGGCTGAATGAACGGTTTCTGTGCTGTAAATTTTATGTAAAAACGATGAATACTTTTCTCCATCTCGGATGCATGTTGATTAACTCTCCTTCACTTTTGAGGGGAGGGTGGGTGAGGAGGTTCACAGAAATCTGCAAGTCTACACTTCCAGCTAAATAGTCAGAAAATACACTAGTGCCTCCAGCAGATATTTGCAACTGTTTCTTCTTTAACTTCTATTTATATTGTTTTATTTGTCATTGGAAAATTTCAAACCCTATACAATATACGTGAAACCTCAATAATTCATGGAATAATCAGTATAACAAATAATTCCAAAGATGACAAGTTAAGGAAAACAGCAATGAGTCAATATATATTTAAAAAATAAACAGTTTGAATGTTGAGGTTTGACACATCAATTTGACTGCACTAGAGTCAATAAAGCAGATGTAAAAAATAAGCTTGTTCTATCAAGATGAACAGATTCACTTAGGTGAACAATTCTTGGGAAAATACTTACATTGTTCAGCATGATTTAATGGCAAACACATTGTATTGACAATGGTACTGAACCATAAAGACCAGGAAGATCCCAGATCTTCTGTGATGAGTTAGCCACTCTCAACCAAGAAGCAGTGGTACCAATTGACTCCAGCATCCCAGTGCTAGGGAGGAAAGAATATGGCCAGATTCCTGCTCCTGATCAGTATTCAACAACTCTGCTGAAAGTTCAAACATATGGATGTCACTATTTCATGCAGAGAGTGGTGACTGTGTGCAATGGATGACCTAGGGAGGTAGTGGAGGCTGATGATGTAGAAGAAATTAAAGGTGAAGTGGACAGACGTTTGAGGGAATGGGTGATTCGAGAGGTATTCAATTTTGGCTAGCCAGATGGGCTGCAGTCTTTGTCCATCTCTATTTGTTCTTATGTAACATTGTCATCCTTTATGACGTAGATGCCAGGATCTGATCACATTCCACCCAGATGCACTGAAATAAAATGCCATTTCCCGTTCTCCAAATACTATAATTGTTGCTGTGAAAGAAGCCTATTCCTAGAATGACTTTTGCCTCAGAGCATTATTTGGAAGCTGAGTCTCCCTAACCATATGGAAAAGATGCTGGCCTTTTTTTTTAGAAAATGTGCTATCAAAATACTTTGTTTAATTTGAATAGTTATACATAATTTATGAATGCCCTTCCCTGTCCCCACCAACGAATCAAACTGCATGATTAAAGCTACATCATTTTAAACTCTCAGCATTTTATTAACTCTATCGTAGATGAAAATGGACTGGGAAAGAAACAGATCTTTAATAAACCTAATTGGGACTCCATATCAGAGCCTATAATTCTCGTGGGGAAGCTGCAGAGTGTAGGTAATTTTCTGGTAGGGAAAAAGCATTTATCAGTTGCAGTATATGTACTATACACAACCATGATCTCAATGTTTTCATTTGCACGGACAACAAAAGCCCATTTGTTTGGCATGTTTGTAATGAATTAGATTGTCTATCTATTGCAGAACGCATTACATGCAAAGTTATGGATCTGACCGTATATAACCATCAGGAATTCATCTCTATGACCAAATATTAAAAGAAGATGTTGTACAGATAACCGTCCACACATTTTACTTCAAGTTTAGCCAGACTTTAGGATCATTTGCTTGGCGGGACAATAATCATAAAAAATTCACTATATGCACATATATTAATATTCACTATATGCACATCAACTGAATTGTAGAACAGCAATTACCTTCTGAATGGGAAGCCCTCAGGTTGAATGGTTTTTAACCATTTGAGGACTTTACTATTTTCTCTAAAAATGATTCTGCTGAATGTCAATTTTTTTTGTACAAAGATATTCTTCAGAAATACGGCACAACGAAGTAGAGAACCCAGGAACGGTGTCTGTCTGCAGCACACAGTGAAGATAATCAGATATTGGAATGTTTTGATAGCACATTTTCAATAATGCCAGCATCTTCCTCAAAGGGTTAAAGAGAACTCATCTTCCCAAAAGATGCTCAGAGCAGGAGAATAGTCTGGGAATAGGCTTTGTTCATGGCAACAGCTGTAGCATTTGGGGAGCAGGAAAAATTTTTTTTATTTCAGTACATTCAGATGAAATCTCCTCAGATCTTAGTATCCATGTAATAAATGATTATCGTAAGGTGTTGCTTTTCATTAACTACGATTAAAAAAAAAAATTATCACCTTATATATTAGAACTTATTTAATGGGAAAAAATTCCTTCATTATATGAACTACTGTTAAGTATCTTCTAAATTATAGGCAAGGTGAGGTTTTGGTTAACTGTGTTATATATACTGATTGAATGTAAAATGTCAAATTGTAGCACATTTGGGAACTTTTGGACTGGGAACACATTCAATATAATTAACTATAAAATGGCTGGGCTGTTTCATAAGCAGTGATACTGGAGCACAACTGACACAGTTGCTTCATCTTCATTATGGGGTTTGAAGAATTGAGGCCAAGTCTTCTTTCCCTGCCAAGATGGGTCTCCAACAACTCTGCTTGTGACCTGCATGAACCTGGACACCTGCGCATTTTGAAGAATTCGGATGGGCCATGCATCATTCATACCAGCACAGTACTTTCATAAAATCCTAAATGTGCACATTCGAGCCATGTGGAAATAGCATATCAAATGGCATTTGTACATTTGGGGCCTGGAATTTCCTGCATTTTTGAGCCCAGACACACACGCAATCTGGGCGCAAATCAAATACGCGGCTTAAAAGATCGCAGAATTTTGGGCGTAACTGAGTTACACACGTAAGTACAATATGCTGAAATCTCCTTGATCTTTTACAATCGCCTATCGATCCCTCTGCCTGAACACATCTCAGTCCATAATAATGGCCCCATCCCCAAGTTACACAGCCTTATACGTGAGATTCCTGTAATTGCACTTGCTCAGAGGCGGTCTTAAAATTACGACCAGATTTTCAGGTGCAGCAAGAGAAAAGTCAATTTTCTGGTGATTTAATGCAATTTTTTGAGCTGTTTTTAATTATCCTGAGATGTGCATTGCATTTTCTGGTTATTTGAATGGATTTTTATGGCCTATGTATAACTCAAATTAAAAATTGAAAAGCTTCACCAATCCATGGCAGGTTCTTAAACATGTTCATGAATGATGGTTGAATAAGTTGAAACTTCAATTTTCATACTTAGAGGCAATATGTGGGGTAAGTGCGGCGCTTTCCTTGGCCTGATTGCTTACGTTGTTTTAGGCCCATTGACACTACGGCAACACCATAACTTGACATCGGCAGAATGGGCACAGGATGGGCACATTTTCGGGTCTAACTTCCAGGTCGCGCCCACAGAGGAAATTCCATGCTATGATGTTTATACGTGTAAAATTGCACACTGCACGTTACTGTTGGGCAAGCATTATACCTGCACCAGGCATCTTAAATGGACATTTTCCTTCTGCTTTAATATTTAGGCAGCTCAATATAAGCCAAAACAGCACTGAACAGCTGCTTGCCAATACAGTCATCAACTGCACTGTCAAAAGCTTTAAAAAAAAAATATATTTATACAAATCTAAACTACCCTCATTGTTTCCCCTCATATAAATGTCATACATGCTGCTATACCCAATTGTACTGCTCTAATGATAGTAATGTTTAACATTAACTAGAAATAAGAAGCTTAGTGTGTTCAGTCCAGAGGGATTCATCTATAAAATTCTCTCTAATTGCCTTCATTATAGCAGGTAAGAGTACCGAATGATCCATTTTACTGTTAGTTACTGAGGTGGAGTTGTTATGGCTTATTCGTGCACTGTGCCGCAATAAGAGCTCCAGGTGCATTTTCTCATCTAAAACCTATTTTACATTTCATTATAATTGCTCATCCCGCATTCCCTATTTAAACTAATAAGTCAGCTTGTTAAGTATAAGCACTTTACCTGACAGCACCTCACTGTCTCTCGTTACATTGGCCCGGAATTTCTGATGAGAATAACGGGGAGGCTATCGGTGCTCACCGTTATAATGGAAGAAATCTGACAGCAACTTCTGGAGTACGCACATGCGCAGTTAAACGCGGAAATCTAGATTCTAGCTATCAGAGGTACGCTGCTCCTCCACAGGATGCGCTGCTGCAGTCCTCGCTGATCGAATCGGCATTGAAATGACTGCAACGGCATGAACTTGCTGTACTTGCCCACTAGTTCCACACTAAAAATGGCTGAGAAAGTTAAGGCTGGCGCATTCAGGAGTAAGTGAGTTTTTAATGGTGTGATAAGTGATAATTACTACTGAATAACCTCTCTGGCCCTGAAAAATTAATTTTACAAGTGTGGAGTCTCATTCCCTCAGAAGAAAATGAGTTGGAGATTTTTTTTTACATTAAAATTAAAAATTGTACATTTTCTGTCTGTCTTTTATCTCTCTCCCTTAAACCTATCTGTATTTCCCAATTTTTATTTTGCTTTCTGTACATCATTTAAATCTAATTTATATTTTCTGCTTTATACTTCCTGGTTTCGACTCCATGTCTCAGTGAGGATTCTTCAATCTGATTGGTTGAAGAGCCTCATTGTTGCTTGACCTGTTCACACATGCCTCAGATACCCTGCAGAGGGCATCACGCTGGAAAAAACAGCGGATTAAAGGAAATCTCCGATGACAAGCTGCAAAAAGTCTGTGGGAAGCAGTCAGCGATGTGAACGGCGAGCGCCTTTCCTTCGACACGGAGAGCAAAATCCAGGCCATTGTTTCTTTTGAGGCACAGTCCCAAACGTGGATATTTAAAGTGCAAAAAAAAGGTTCAAGGTAACCAGCAAAAGTGAAATAGTTAAGAAGTAAAATCCGGATAAATAGAACTAATGTCAAATAAAATCGTAAAACACACACAAGTGGTGGTGGTGAGGAGAATACTTCAATTATATTTGGCACGTGGTTTGCAGTAGTTTCTCAAATGCATAAGCGCAAATGCCTATAAATGTACACAGCTCAAGTATCATTAATACATTCAGTCTGGGGCCACCAGAAACCAACCAGGCTGCTAGGGGTGGGTATTTCGTCAGATATTTATTTTTGCCACGACGCAGGGGCAATCAACAATCAAATTAATTGGAAAATGAGGCGGGAAGCCAGGAACACTTTTTTCCCCACCTCATTTACACGACGGTGATGGGCTGCATCTACATACACCCACCCCTGCCCAGGAAATCCTTGGCAACGAAAAAGAGCAAAAACCCAGTGACACTTTGCATCCAAGAAATGGGCATTCAAATTCGGTCTGGGAGATTTTAACTCGCGCTCCGGGAGAGCCGTACAGTTCGCTGCCCACTTCGGTCCCTACTCACCTGATTGCCGTCCAGAGTTCAAAGCGACCCTTTAGTTAGCGTATCTGTGTAATCACAGAGATTGGATTTAAATTTTCTATTGAACTGTTAGCTGCAGAACATATTTATAGAACCATTTTGTGCCAATCCTTTACGGACCATTAGCCAGTCACGTGAGCAAAATTTTTTTTTAAAGCCATGGTTTCGAGACTTTCATTTGCAATAACAGAATGAAACGGTATAAAAATGTTGAGAGAGATGATCTGGTTCACCACATCAGTGAAGCAATCTGCTATACCACAGAACAGTATGACATAGGTTTGTACTGCGATTCCTCCACACAGATTCCTGAACTTAATTGGGTTGCTGAGTGGAAATTGGGTGTTTATTTGTGGGAGGGGAAAATAAAGTCAGAACGAGGTTTTAGGTTTACGTTCGGTCTGCGTGACTTTTTTTTTTCCAAACCAATTTCCTTACTTCCCCAGCTCCAAAATATCTAATTCGGAACAGGGCTGAATGCTACAGGGATAAGTATAGACATAGATCAAATATTCCATGGAACATGATGTTTCCTGTGCAGCTGGGACCATGGAAATGTCATCTACAGATTCCAGCTGGTTAGAGTTAAATAATCAGAGCTTTCAACATCGGACAAATCCTAGGTGTGCGATTTTCAGCCTAAGCAATAGACCCAAGACATCCACTAACAGCAAAGCCATGGTTAAAAGCAGCAAGCTGCATCTGTTACTGGGAGACATGAATATATTCTTCCTTATTCCTTTTTTCATAGTCTCATTTCCACCTCTTCCTCCCATCACAGCCCACCTTAGTTGTAGGATTTGCAAATGTTTTCTCTGCCTTCACTGGAGACGAAGAACAAGTAGAGGTGTTATGGAGGCAGAGCCATCCCAGCAATCAGCAGTTGTGAAATTCCTCTGTTTAAAATCATAGGTTTGTAGTTTTGATTTGAAACAAACATAGAATGCAAAGAATTCACAGCACAGAAACAGGCCATTCGGCCCAACCGGATTATGTCAGTATTTATGCTCCCCATGAGCCTCCTCCCACTCTATTTACTTCATCTCACCCTATCAACATATCCTTCTAATCCTTTCTCCCTCATGTACTTATCTAGCTTCCCCCTAAATGCATCTATGCTATTCGCCTCAACTACTCCCTGTGGTAGTGAGTTCCACATTCTCCCCACTCAGTCAAGTCCTTGGGTGAAATTACTTAATCCTATAAAGTTGTCCTGTAAATGGTCATTTTTTTCTTTGCACAAAATGTTCACACAACTATGTATTTTATCATTTATTAGTCACATCAGACAAACATAAATGTTCACAACTCACTCAGTAAGCATTTTCGTCTGAATTTCCGCAAAGTTCTAACAAGTGACTGAGTTATCCAGTGAGAAGCCGAATCAGATAAAAAAAGTCAGTCATTCAGACCAGGTTCAATCTCCAGACTGCGCTAAATTAACTCATCTTTACCTGGGTTGGAGTAGTGGCATTACGGTTGGCTTCAGTACCCCTGTGCGAGGGAGGGGGAAATTGGCAAGCTTCCCAACTACTATCCAACAACTTTACTGGCTGCTCCTCTTAGTGCTGCCCCCACTCCATGTTGTTGCTGCTGCTGCTCCTGGCTCTGCAGAGAATGATCGTGCCCACCCCCGCTTCAGCCCCAATCTCCCAACTCCTAGTCCCCTTCTCTCCCCGAGACCCCATTCCCCAGTCTCCATCTTTCCCCTGCCCCCAATTTCAGACACTCTCCCAATGCCGAGAGACCCCCCCCCCTCTCCATGATTCCCGACTCTCCTACCCCCTCCCGACTGTGCTCCACTCAGTTGTGGCTCTCTGCAGCGGTGGTTGGGTGACATCACAGAGCGGGCACACTACCGGGGGGGGGGGGGGGGGGGGGGGGGGATTTCATCCAGTGATTGGCACGTAAATAATCTAGCGGCAGCGCCCTGGAGACCCAAGCCCCATTCTGCCAGAGAACTGAGTAGTTCCCGGCTCTTGTGGAATGGGGAGTTCTTTACCCAGCATGTATGGTGGCAGAGAAACCCCATTATCCCTGGGATAGAGCCGTGCAGCGTTCAATCCCAGAGATAGAGGGGTTTCTCTGCCGCTATATGGATGCTGGGTAAAGAAATCTCCAATACACAAAAGCCATTTTTTCCACCCGTTGCCTCCTCTCACTTACCTGCGTGTGCGGAGTTTTCAGTTGCAAAAACTTGGTGAGTCGAAGGCTGTCCCTAGTTCATAATTTGCGAGTGTCTGTGGTTTAAAAGCGCAGCTTGCAGCTATTATAATGCAAGTTATTTGGGACTGTCAAAAGTGTCTGTTTTTTTGCAGGGTGTCACTGTACTACTTTACTGGGTCCAGCAAATCTGACTCCAGGTACATCATCTTAATTTGAGAACTGAAATCTTGTACAACTCATCCCTGCAATAATCGCCAGCAACAGCGCGTCTATATGAACAAAGCAAAACTGACTATCACATCTGTCCCTGTCCCCAAGCTTATGGCAGCCCAGAGGCAAGCACGGGATTACATGAATTGAGGGTGTACTGATTTAACTATTCACCTACAAACAGACCAACTCTTTGAATCACACATCACAGTCACACTGTAGTAATACCATAAATATGAGGATGTGTAATTTAAAAAAATGAAATAAACTCACATTCACTCCAATCCCACTCCCTCTTTTAATTATGAGCCCTAGCAAATTCTGCAAGTGCAGCGACCGGAATGCTCAAAATAAAGCCAGTTAATGTACCACAGCTGAAACATCATCCTTGGGTGCAATTTTCAAATTCGCCACCAGGATAGTAACCCGGATGAGCGGATCACGCACCCTTTATGAACCCAACCAATTTTCATTCAACTGATTTCAATGGAACAAAAATGAGGCAGGTTCTACAACGGGCGAAGTTGAAAATTACCGCCCTTATCTCAAAAAAGTGTCTGCAACTAGTCTTGAAGAAAATAAACCTTAGCGCAACTCTAGAAAGTTCCTTTGAAGAAAATTGACTTTTTTTTAAAACTGGTGCAGTGTATCATTTTGGCATCTTCTATGGTATTAATAACTTCTTTTGAGACAAACACTGAATAAAAACATCTGTAAGTTTCTGAGAGTTGCACTATCAGCTCATTTGAAAACCTCTCTGTGTGCAACTAAAAGAGAGAGAAAATCTGATTGCAGCCTTTGGTCCCACCATTCAATCAATTGGATTGCTTGATACAAACAGCTTCTAATTCCAGTGAAAAAAGCTGATTTTTCATGTAAAGTACTACATGCTTTAAAAATTTGACTGTCAACTTAAAGGACTGACAGTTGGCATGTATGACAGAAAGTCTTCTTTGAATGAATGGAGGAAGATTGGGTAAAATGTAACAATATGATAGCACAACTAAATTAGTGTTGCTAGTCCAGGATTTGAGTGCTGGAATAGAGACTGTTTCTTTGCCATGCTGCAGCTACTGTCTGAGATTATAATTTGCCGACTGTGGGAGTGCTGCACTGTCAGAGGCAGCGTCTTTCGGATGATACATTAAACAAAGCCACATATGCCCTCTCAGGTGGATGCCCTTCTCAAGGGCAATAAATGCTGGCATTGCCAATGACGCCCACATCCCAGAAACAAATTTTTTTTTTTTTTTTAAATGATCCCATGGTACGTTTCGAAGAGGAGCGGGGAGTTCTCCTAGTGTCCCGGCCAACATTTATCCTTCAACCAACACCACTAAAACAGATTATCTGGTCATTTATCCAATTGCTGTTTTGGGACTTCCCTGCAAGCAAATTGGCTGCTGCATGTGCCTACATTAGAACAGTGATAACACTTCAAGGACTACACATAAAACGACTTCATTGGCTATGAAGTGTTTTAGGACACCTTGAGAATGTGAAATGTGCTATATAAATGCAAGTTCTTCATTTCTTTCTTGCACTTACTTAACCTATTCTAAAATACTGACACTTCAATCACTGACTCCAGTAGTACATTCCACAGCCTCACAACCCTTTGTTTAAAAAAAAGTTTCTCCTGCTCTCTACATTTAATCTTGTATCTAAGTCTCCTCTGTCGAGACCCCTTAATCACGAGAAACAGTCTGTTTCTATCTACTCTGTCCAACCCCTTCATAATTTTAAACACCTCGAACAAATCACTCCATAATCTCCTCTGTTCTAATGAACACAGCCCCAATTTTTCAAGTTTTTCTTCATTTTTGTATTTCCAAAGGATCATTGGGACACTTTTAGAATACAACTTCACACTAGACTGGAGGTAGTGGGGCTGCAAAGACTCGCAAGACAGTCTTTTCAAGGGGCTCTCACACCACCTGGCTTGAGTCTGCTCCGGCCTAATACTCAAGCTTTATTGCCACTGGGCACTCAAAATTGCTTCTATTAGTGTGACAGTGCAGTATAACCACCCTAATTTTTTATTTGTGGAAAGTTTTGGATGTGATAACAGAACGGTCAGGCAGAAGTTACAGACTGAAAAGGATAGGTAATAAGTCTAGGGCAAAGAATGCTAACAACAGGTGAGACAATATTTAAGAGAAAAAGATAGTTGGGAAAAAAACAGCAGAGTTGGAGCTAATGTGATATGATACAGTGAGAGTGCAAGGAAAAGGTTCAGGAGAAATGGACTGAGACTCACAAAAGAACAATGTCAGGGGAGTTCTGTAAAGCTACACATGAGTCCTGCATCTCTTACTTTTTTTTCTTTACATAAGCTATTCAGCCACAGAACATCATGGGGCAAATATTTGTCTTCACTGCAGGTCTGTAATCTGGTGCAGCGGAATACCCGAGTTTCATTCTGGTGAAGTTACCCTATCTATATTTCTCACTCGTGATGTCGCTAGTTGATGATGCAATTGTGCAGCATTTGTCATGGTCACTCTGTGTATGTGATTTTATCACCACTTCACAGGGAGATTGGCAGCATGATTTAAAAGTAAATTCAAGAAAATGGCACTCTTTGACCAAGCTCCCAACCCTGACTTATAAATAAAGGTGGCCCATAAGTCATTCCAGTCTCTGGGGTGAAATGTGTCACTTGTGTCATTCCTCTCATCATGTTTTTCCAGTTTGACCTTTTCTCCTCCTCTGTTTTTCTTTCAGAAGCAGGAACTCATCAACTGGATCATGGCTACCTCAGGTCATCATGAGTCTATCGAGATTAAGAAATTCTCATTTGCATCAGAATACAAAATGTTTGCGGTTAATGTCGACTGAACAGAGGCTTGGAGTTTGTAATGCTGCACTTGTCCCTTAATAATATTATTGATAACCACAGTGATAATAAATATCCTACAAAACAGCTTTTAACAGTCTCCACTGGGACTGATAATGTAATATACGCCTACATGTGCTAAAAGACATGCACTTCTTATTAAAGCTACCGGATAGGAGCTTTGACAATAGCCAAGAAGACAAAATTTACTCTGTTGTCAGAGGCTGAACCAAAGAGGAATTTACTTCAAGTGCTGAAATAACACGTCAGTACTCCATTCAGCTAACTATATATCTAGTTCCATGCTAGCAGGCATTAACATGGGACATACAGGATACATTTCAGAACTCTCCATCATCAGAAGAACTTGCTCTTTAAGTACTGAAGGATATCCTTGATTTTCAAAAGAGGACAGTTAAATTTGATGGAGGATAGCTTAATGATGCCATAATGGTGTTATCACATTACTGGAATCAACATTTGCCTGGGGGAGGAGGCAATAGGAGAAAGGACCGTAGCCCCGATTTTAACTCGCCGTGTTGGGGGGGGGGGGGAGGGGGGACAGGGCGAGGGTCGGTCCTGCCTGGCTTAAGATTTCACTGGCGGGTCCAGCACTGCGCGTGACACAAAGTAAAAATTCCTTCAGGGTCCGATCGACTTCATCGGACCCCAACTTTTAAATATTTATGAGGCCCTCACCTGCCTGCGGCGAGTACCTCCGGCGCCTCCCGAAACCCGGGAGTTAAAAGAGCGACGGGGGCAGGAGTGTAGTGCGACGCGGAGGTAGGGGCGCTGCCCCAATTTTAACCCCTCCCAGTCCATTCCCGTTGGGCACAGGGGGTTAGAATTGGGGCTAGTGTCTTTGATAAACTATTGAAGCACTAAATCATAAAATGACATTGCTGTATTATGTGGTACAGTCATAGTAACCTTAGGCTATGCTGGAAAACTTAAGGCTCTAATTAGTTTTGTGCTATAATCAAACTCTCAGTCTATCTGCACTTTGCTAGACCGAATACCAGTGCATTCATTATCATTTAATAATTGTCATGCTAAATTTTTAATATTACTTTTCAAGTAGTTTTATCAGTAGATTCATAAATTCAAATCTAAACAACTAACAAATAATGGGCATACAAGAGTAGTCTGGATCACCCACACTCTGACTTCTGCAGAAAGGTTCTTGCCCTCTGTTCTCTCATAACACATGATCAGGATATATCCGATCATTCAACACACGGTGCACCGGAGCACCAGCACATTACATTACTTCATTTCTTAGTAAAAAGGCAAGTGTTTGAAGAACTTCATTGATGTGCATTTATGAAGGAGTGTGTATGTTTCCCTAAGGTAAAGTAAGAGTGCTTGATTAGATAGTACAGAGACATAAAAACAAGAGACTTGCATTTATGTAATGCCTTACTGTATTTTTAGAAACATCTCAGTGCTTTACATGCAACTAATTACTGTTATGTAGGAATTACATGACACAAGTAACAAAGCTATAAAAAGGTGACTCTCCAAACTATAACCAAATATATTTTGAGTGACATGCAGGCACTCTTGCATTTTGACTGTAATGTCATGTGATAAAGTAACCTGGATGTTGGGAAAAGAGTAAGTGACCAGATACAATGTTATGGATATTCAAGAATAGATGGGTAAGTTCCAAAGTGTCACAGCAAACTATAAGATCCTAAATGTAATTTTATTAACATATTCCTTAAAGTGAAGTTCAATGAAGGTGAATACCATTGAGCTTTAAACAGGAAGGCAGGTTGTAAACAGGAAACAGTTTTGCAAATGGACTAACACTAAACAGACATAAGGGAATAAGTACAGAGCAAGCTGTAAACAGCTGCTGATATAGATGTTAGATAGATGTTAAGTGATGATCCCATTATGGGATTGTCAAAGGTTAACTGGTTGAATTCTGTGAATTGGGCACAGGCAAAGGTTTCACACCCAAAAAAACACTTCACTTCCATGCTGAGAGATTGGGGGCTATAATTTGAGCGACAAAGAACCTGCCCCTAACAGCCATGCCAAATAGCATAACAGGGAGCAAATGTTTTGAATTGGAGGTTGAAAGACCCCAGCTTTTAACTGATTTATGAAAATGGTTTGACTTTATAGCATCTATCTGCAATGTAACAGTACAGGTGCAATAATGTTAGATTAGATATAAAAAATAAAACTGTAAATCCTCAAAATCTAAAGTAAAAAATGAAAAACACGGACAACACACGGCACATCTATCAGCATTTAAAAAATAGATTAACTAGTCCGAATAAGGGTCTCTACCCAAAATATTAACCTGTTTTTAAAACTTTCACAAGCTGATGGACTTGCGGTGTATTTCTAGTTTTTACTATTTCATTTTTTTCCAAATTCTGATTCAATTATTCCACTCGATATTGAGACAGTTCAGAGACTCCTAAAAAGCTTACACCGTTTCCAAAATAGCAGCATACCTTTCTGTCTTTTTCCTCAATACTCTTTACTCGTGCTCAATGCAAACGCCATCTCCACAGGAAAGGGGGGGGGGGGGGGGGGAGGGTCTTAAAGGAGGAGAGGTTTAGAAGAGTAAGTCCAGAGCAAAAGGTCAAGGCAGCTAAAGGCACAGCCTTCAATGGTGGGGGAAAAAGGCAGAGTCAGAGGGATGGAGAATTTGGGGCTGAGATGTAGGGCTGGAAGAGGTTACAGAGATACAGAAGGTCAAGGCCAGTGAAGGACTTGAGGCATTGGGGGACCAGCAACCAATGTAGGTCAGCAAAGACTAGAATGATGAGTGAGCAGAACTCGATGCAGGATAGGATACAGGAGTTTTGAGTGAACTGAAGTTTATGGAGGGTAGATGATGGCAAGGCAGCAAGAAGAGCATTAGAGCAATCGACTCTGGAGGTGACGAAGACAGGCAAGACAATTTCAACGATGGACGGGCTGAGGTGAGGTCTCTGATTTATCACACTGCTTGTCCAACATCCAGTATTTGATGAGCAGAAATTTCCTCCAACTAATTATTGGGAAAACCGAAACCAGTCTTCAGTCCCCACCACAAACTCCGTTCCCTAGCCACCGACTCCATCCCTCTTCCGGCAAATGTCTGAGGCTGAACCAGACCATTCGTAATCTTGGTGTCATATTTGACCCCGAAATGCGCTTCCGACCACATATCCACTCCATCACCAAGACCGCCTATTTCCACCTCCAGAACATCGCCGACTCAGTCCCTATCTCAGCTCATCTGCTGCTGAAACCCTCAAGCACACCTTTGTTACCTCTAGACTTGACTATTCCAATGCTCGCCTGGCCAGCATCCCATCTTCCACAGTACCTGAGGTCATCCAAAACTCTGCTGCCTGTATCCTAACTCGCACCAAGTCCCGTTCACCCATCACCCCTGTGCTCGCTGACCTACATTGACTCCCGGTCTGGCAATGCCTCGATTTTAAAATTCTCATCCTAGTTTTCAAATCCCTCCACGGCCTCAGCCCTCCCTCTGCAACCTCCTCCAGCCCTACAATCCTCCGAGATCTCTGCACTCCTCCAATTCTAGCCTCTTGCACATCCCCAACTCCCTTTGCCCCACCATTGGTGGCCGCGCCTTCAGCTGCCTAGGCCCCAAGCTCTGGAATTCCCTCCCTAAACCTCTCCGCCTCTTTACCTCTCGCTCCTTAAATCCTATCTCTGACCAAGCTTTCGGTCATCTATCCTAATATCTCTTTATTTGGCTCGATGTCAAATTTTGTTTGATAATCACTCCTGTGAAGCACCTTGGGACATTTTACTACGTTAAAGGCGCTATATAAATGCAAATTGCTGTTGGTGGATGCAGAATGTTATGGAGATGGAAGTAGGCAGTCTTTGTGATGGAGAGGATGTGGGAAATTCAGCTCAGGATCAAACAGTGAAAAGTAGTGCTTTCCTTACCCACTGCAGGTATTTGTTCCCTTCACATAATAAATATGCATAAATGTTAGTTTAGATATAAAAAGCAACAACTGCAAATCCTCATAATCTGAAGTAAAAATGCATAAATAAATATGTGCTGTCCCATCTCTTTAATAGAGCAAATGTTATTTCTTCGCCCAGCAAAGTTACCCTTGAAAAAGTTGAGCTATGCTTTACTTTGTTTTAATGTTTTGTACCCCCCAAAAAAGCTCGTTATTTTTACTGCTTCTAAAAGTGCTTGGTCCTCAGTAGTTTCTCACTAACGTGTACAAGTGGAGGAGAGGCAGGATTTATGAACAGTATTTCCTGGCAAGCTCCAATAACGGCTACTCTTGCTGTCAGTTGTAAAAGAAATTCTGTGATTTGTCGCCTGTAGCTTTGCATCTCTTCAGCCGATAGCGACAGCTCTGGGAAGCTGCATGAACTCAAGCCTCAGGCTTTTGAATGGTACAAGTAGCTGACAAAAAATGCATGTGAGGAAGTTTGAACACAAAAAATAATTTTGTATTGGTAATTTTATTTATTTTCATGCAAAGATTGCATATTTTTATGTTACAAGTCTCAATTAAAGCACTAAGCCCTCAGCTTGAGCACATAAAGCTAGGCTGACACTCCAGTGACAGTGTTGAGGGAGTGCTGCACTGTCAGAGGTGCCGTCTTTCGGATGAGACGTTAAACCGAGGCCCCGTCTTCTCTCTCAGGTGGATGTAAAAGATCCCGTGGTGCTATTTCGAAGAAGAGCAGGGGAGTTATCCCCGGTGTCCTGGCCAATATTTATCCCTCAACTAACAGAAACAGATTATCTGGTCATTATCACATTGCTGTTTGTGGGAGCTTGCTGTGAGCAAATTGGCTGCCGCGTTTCCCACATTACAACAGTGACTCCACTTCAAAAGTACTTCATTGGCTGTAAAGTGCTTTTAGACGTTCGGTGGTCGTGAAAGGCACTATATAAATGCAAGTCTTTTTTCTTTCTTAGTGGAAAATGCAAGACTGTGGCCAAAAGGATTTTATAAAGACAGGAGCATTATAACATGTAATGTAACACCATGGCCCAGAAATTAAAGAAGGAGCCTTCCTGCGGGGGTAAGGCTTCCCCACGATATCTCACTGCGCACCTGCCTTTTCCCTCCGAGCTCACACGAACTTTAGTTTCAAGGCTGCAGCTGTGCCGTGTGTGCGTATCCCACAGACGCAGTTAATTCGTGCGAGCTGTGGGATCACGTGATTCAGTTAGAGCCAATGGCAGCACACCATCTTTCATTCATAGTTTTGACAGCAAGGGCTGTCAAAGCTATGAATCTATACCCCCCCAAAAGAACAGCTAAACCTCAATTAAATTTTTAAAAACCATCACATTAATAAAATAAGTATAGTTAAATAAATTAACCACTTTAAACAAAAAATTAAATTTTTGAAAAAATTTAAAATCTTTTTAAAAGTTATAAAAATAAACTTACCTTTCTTTAAAGTCTCTAAAAAAGATAAACCTGTTGAAAAAAATTTAAAATACTTAATTAACTACTTACCTTGTTAAAGAGGGTCTTACGCCTCCTTTCTTTATGTGCAAAATCTTCCATGCTTACCTGCGCGTTCAAAGCACTAAGTGCACTGCGTGCGCGCAGCCTGTAGCGCGCACGCGGTTCACTTAGGAACCGCCCCCTTTTGAGTTCACCAAGTGCCGGTTTTCAGCGCATGCGCAGTGCATGCAGAAAACCGGCAATTGGAGACAGAATACGCGAGAGTACACAGTGCGTACTCTCGCGTACTAAGACTAATTTTTGGGCCCATGTATATTACTCTATTGCTAAAGTGCAGCTGTGTGTAACTTGGTGTCTGTTTATAGCTACAACGTGTCATTGCTGTGCCTTCCACAGGTCAACTGGAGATTAGACAGACTTTCTTCCAATTTCCCCCCCACCACCCCCCAAGCAGGACTTGTGAAGTCAACTGGAAGATATTTCTGTGCTTTGCTGAGGTCAATCAGGAGCTGACTGCCCATTGCAAATCTTCAGGTTAGAAGTTGGACTGGCTTTCTTATTTAAAAAAAATGAAGTGTGCCACAGAAATTTGCACTGTATTTTGTACCACCAGTAGCTTTTAAACTTTCCTTTGTGAGATCCTCCTGAAACTACTGACCAATTCCCAAGATTCTCTTGTAAGCACAAAGACTTCGCGCCATCCCGTCCCCAACTTCTAAAGGACAATGGTCTGTAATTTGCGGTCAGCGGCGAAGCAAAGGCGTTTGCCGCTGGCCCCAAAGAAAGCTGCCCACAAAGATCTCGTGATCTCTGTGGCGAGAAGTTCGGCTTTTTCGACATTCAGTTGAGATCAGTGCAGTGTAGTGGGAATTCCATAGCGTGAGCTGCTGTGACTTCAACAAGCTGTCTAAGCAGCCAATCACAATGCAGCATTCTCACAGACCGGGAACCAGGAAGTGAAGAAGCTCCTTTCATTCTGACTTTTAAAATTTTTTATAGAGAGCATAACAAAGATTGGGGGTCATACGTGCTCCTAGCTTTAATGCCAATCATTTAAATATATATTTTTTTAAAGTTTCTTTAAAAGTTAAATTTTTATTATAATGGAGAAATTTGACACTCCACAAAATTAAAATGAGTTTTTCAGGGCCATAACGTTTGTTTAGCAGTCAATACTAACTTGTAATGGGGTATTTAACAGCAATATTACTGCAGAAAAGCCGAAGTTTGTCAGTTTCAAAGAAAAAGAAAAGACTTGCATTTATATAGTGCCCTTCGCGTGTCAAAGCGCTTTACAGCCAATGAAGTACTTTTTGAAGTGTAGTCACTGTTGTAATGTGGGAAACGCGGCAGCCAATTTGCACACAGCAAGCTCCCACAAACAGCAATGTGATAACGACCAGATAGTCTGTTTTTGTCATGTTGATTGAGGGATAAATATTGGCCAGGACACCGGGGATAACTCCCTTGCTCGTCTTCAAAATAGTGCCAGGGGATCTTTTACGTCCACCTGAGAGAGCAGACGGGGCCTCGGTTTAACGTCTCATCCAAAAGGCGGCACTTCAGACAGTGCAGCACTCCCTCAGCACTGCGCTGGAGTGTCAGCCTAGATTTTTATGTGCTCAAGTCTGTGGAGTGAGGCTTGAACCCACAACCTTCTGACTCAGAGGCGAGTGTGCTACCCACTGAGCCACAGCTGACACACTGATTTCCCTGATGACACCGACGACAGAGCTAGTGTCGGAGCAGTGAATGACTGACCGCAATTTCAGGATTTCCGTTAGGATGCACGTGCGCTAAATCCTGAAGTTGCGGTCAGTTTCAAAGGGGTAATAACAGTGAATGCTGTTTGTTTGCTGTAATTATCCACCGCAAATTCCGGCCCAATGTCAGATACAGAAAGGAAAATGGTGCGGTCATTGCACAACTTGCTTTTCATTAGTATGCAACAAAAAAACACGCAAATGAGTAAGACAAAATGCTCATGGCCAGCCCCAGTCAGACAAAAATCTGAAAACCGCATGAACTCGTGGGATCTGTTGGCCGAGCCTAGTTTGAAAACCTGTGCAATATATTTTTCCAAGTGTACAGCTGGTTAAAAAAAAATGTAGCTTGGTTCTGGAAGGTTCTCTTGTGGTTGTTGATTTTTTTTTCTTTAAAACTGTATTTTACCAATACTTAGGAATGAAATTTGCAGAACAGACATTGTCCAAATTCTAATGATTTACAATCAAGTCACAATCAAAATTTAAATTTAGAGCTTGGGTTTATTGCTGCTAACCTGTTTATCACACCAACAAGACCAAAGCACTCATATCTTGCCATTTTAGATAAAACAGTTTACTGAGCTTATTTGACAATGAGTGAAAGCTGAAACTGAATCCCACAGGAAAAGTACATTATCTACAGTATGATGAAAAGCAGATGGGAGAGAGATTCGTGGCCTGCAGCAGGCTCTCAGTATCTGCAGGTCAGTGCTTACGTGCTCCTAGCTTTAACGCCAATAATTTTTAAAGCACCGAGTTCAGCTACGTATTTCCAACAGATATTTTTCCACACTACACACTGGAGTTGGGGGTGGTTGAGGGGTTGGAGAAATCACAGGAAGGGACAAGTTTTACAACAACCACGCCCTCAAGACACAAATCCACACTAACTGCTTTTGCATGTTTTACTTACTGTCTGCTCTTTTTAATGATATTAACTATAAAGTATCATTATTAACTATGACAAAATGTCCTTTGCTACAGTTTTTTATACATTATAAATCATGATCCATTGATTAGCCACTACTGTATATATTCACAGAAAAAAGTGTTCCGCTTGCATATTCAGTTTTGAGAATTTTGGGGGGGAAATTGTGGAAAGATGCTAATGTGACACAGCAGTAATTAAGTGGTGCCAACTACTCTTGGACCAGTAACTCTAATGGAGTATCAGCACGACAACCACTGAGTGGAGCTTGTGGGAAATGCAGCAGTGCTATTGGCCAACTGACACAGAACAGAAGACAGAACAGACCCGACAGATTATATACATACACAACCTTATACTCCAGCTGGTGCCCCGTGTCATTGCTCACATTGAGTCGGAGATTTTATAAGCACAGCATTGAAAACAGCCTGGAACCTCGGAAGATGGTCCGTTGCTGAGAAAGGGTCACAGGGTCGTAGCAGTACATTGAGGGGGAGCTGGGCTCCTCAGGTCTAGGAGCATTACAGAGAAAGATTCCACGAGCAATGGGCTAGGTACCAGGATCTTGGATTATTGGGAGAGGCATCCTGGGTGAAGGGAATAGAAGGGTGGCGGGAGGGGGGGCGGTCTCAGGGTCTGGGAGCACTGGAAGGGCAATCTGAGGGTTGGTGAGCACTGGGAGGGGAGATGGCCCTGAAATCAGAAGCAATGAGTAAGCCACGTACAGGAGTTTTGGAGAGCGACTGGGGTCCAATAGTAAGGGGGGGGGGGGGGGGGGGGGAGGGGGGGGCATGAGATTGAGCGTCAAACTGGCCTTGGTCCCTTTCGGACTGTCCCCCTTCGCCAGGATCTGGCCTGTCAGCTTCCTCTGCCAATTTGCTCCTTTTGCGTGGTCAGGCATCCCACCACTTTTCCCATCACTGCATTTAAGTTCCTGCCATAAATCATTCTGTTTGCTGACTTATATAGTCCTTAATAAGCATAAATCTCCGTAACTAATAAAAATTACTTCATAAAACACTTAAAACGCTCAGCATTTCCAGATTCTAAGCTTTTAATACAAAATATTTACTCTCAAGCTCTAAAAATGGTTTAAAACAAAAAACATTGGGCCTGAATTTGCGATCGGAGGCTTCCCGCGGACGGATGCCTCCGATCATCAAACTTTCTACGCATTTACCTGGTGGTCCGGGAGATACGGAGGCTTGCGATCCTGGGCCTCTCCTGGTAGAAATGCGTAGAGCCCCACATATCCCAGGGGCGAATACAGTTCACAAGCGCCCCTGGGATCACTTGGGCCGGCCCAACCAATGAAAGAAGGGAATCCCCATTCATACTTATGCGAGTTCCGTACGTACGGAACTGTCATACAGTAATCCCTCCCCAACCGCGGGGGATACGTCCCTGAAAACCCCCGTGGTTAGTAAAACCGCGGTTGGCAAATATAAGACCCTATGGGAAAAATGGGGTTAGGGGGAACGCTGGCCGCATATAAACTGTTCAGAGCCTGTGTAAGTTGCTTGTTCTTTTATTAAACACAAATAAAATACACAATAACGTAACAAAAACAATAAATGTTCAAATAACACAATAAAAAAGATCAACTGGGCGGTTTCTTAAAGAATTCTGCGATGGATGGTTGACTCATTTTTTTCTGAATATCTTTCTGGACCTGCTTGTATGGTCTCATTAAATCCTTCAAACCTCGCTTGAATTTTAAACTACGCTCCAAGAATGGGTCAATCTCCATAAAGAGGTCCGAGAGATTAGTAGCAAGGAGCATTGCCTTGCTAAGGTTGGCACTTGTCATCTTCGACCTCGCCACCATATCCTCGTCTTCGTCCTCTGCCTCACTAGAATGCTGTATCAGCTCATCAAGGTCTTCCTCCGTCAACTCCTCGCCGTGCAACTCAAGGAGCCCCTCGATGTCATCAGGCTCTACGTCGGCCAGCCCCTCGCCTCCCAAACGTCGCGCAACCTTCACTATGCGATCAACTTCATCGTCAACTGTAGGGAAGCCTCGGAAGTCATTCACTGCCTCCTTCCAAAGTTTACCCCAGCAGGCGTTGATTGTCATCCTCTTCAGTTCATCCATCGATTCTTTTATGTTGGTGATGCAGTCAGCGATGGTGTAATCCTTCCAACAGGTTTTCACCATCAGTGTTGCGTCATCCTCCATAGCCTCCATCATGCGGTCAAAGCTGCGTCGTATGTAGTATGTCTTGAAGGTGGCTATCACACCTTAGTCCATGGGTTGAAGGAGTGATGTCGTGTTGGGAGGCAGGAAGACGACTTCAATATTAGGGTGGGCGAATTGGAGTGCCGGCGGGTGGCCTAGTCGAGGATGAGTAGGACCTTGAAGGCCAGGTTTTCTCTCGCAAGGTACCACTCCACGTCATGCACAAAACAGTTCTGAAACCAGTCCATGAAGACTGCAGCAGTAACTCACGCCTTGTGGTTAGAACGCCAAAAGACAGGTAGATAATTTTTGTTTTTGCCCTTCAGAGCGCGGGGATTCAGAGAGCGGTAGAGCAGCATCGGCTTCACTAAACAGTCTCCCTCGGCGTTAACACAAAGGAGAAGGGTCACCCTATCCTTAGCCACCTTGAATCCCGAAGCATGCTTCTCAGCCTTTGCGATTAAAGTTCGGGAAGGCATCCGCTTCCAGAAGAGACCAGTCTCATCCGCATTAAATACCTGCTCTGGCAGGTAACCCTTCTCAGCGATCAACTTCTTCAGCTCCTCCGGGAACTTGGCAGCAGCCTCGTGATCGGCTGAGGCCGATTCCCCCACAGCCTTGAGGTTAGTCAAGGCGAACCTCCTCTTAAAATTTTCCAAACAGCCCTTACTCGCTTGAAACTTTATGTCATCTACATTTTCCCCGGCAGCCACAGTAAGATGCTTGTAGATACTAAGGGCCTTCTTATGTACCCATGCGGAACTAACATTCGCTTTTTTCTGGTTCTGGTCTTCCAACCAGATATTAAGTGCCTTCTCCAATTTTTTCAAGCTTATGGTCCCGTGGCATAAACGACACTTTAGCACTTTTTGAAGAGCCACCCGCAATACTAGCCCTTATCGACACCTCACTTTTTTTTATGGTTCTAATGGTGGACTCGTTAACCCCCATTAGTCATCCAACCGACGCTGTACTTTCACCACGGGCAAGCCTATTAACGACATCTAATTTCCTATCTAAGGTTAGTACATTCCTTGCCCTTTTCGCTATTGATTCACCTTTACCACTGAGATTACGTTTAGGGGCCATGATTAAGGGCTGAACGTCACACACACACAGTACAGGTATAGTATATCCACGAGTGGAGCGAGAACAAGCGTGGTTGTTATTATGCTGAAAAGAGCGGCAAACCGCGTATACGCAAAATTCACTGTCGCAATTGGCAAAAATTGTCGCAGAGAGGAAACCGTGTATACGTGAAATCCGCGTATGGCAAACCCGCGGTTGGGGCGGGATTCCTGTAATTATAAATGGGGATGATTTAAAAAATACACGAACACGTGAAATAATTTTTTTTTAAATTACATATAAAATTAATTAAGATGGCATTTAATTAAATATTTTAAATAAATTTTTGAAAACATTTTTATATATGTTTTAACGGGGCTAAAATAAACTTACCATATTAGACAGGGTTTCTAATGTATAAGTGATTGATAAAAATTTTATTTTTCTATTTTTTAAAAACTCTTATGCTGGTAAAAGCAGGCGTAAGAATTCCACAGCTTTTCAGCGGGCGGAAGTTGTGCAAATAGCGCAACTCTCCACCCATAGAGGCCCTTTTCCTGGGGATGCGGAGGATCTGTCAAGATTATTCTTGACAGATCGCAAGTGCCGGGTTTCAGCACATGCGCTTCGCCTGCCTAAACCCGGAACTTGCGTGGCCCCTATGGGCATGTGCGCACCCGTGGGGGCCGCAAAATACTGCAAGTGCTGGAAATCTGAAACAAAAACAGAAACTGCTGAAAACACTCAACAAGTCAGGCAGCATCTGTAAAAATGGAAAAATGTTGACATTTCAGGCATAACCCTTCATCCGAACTGGAAGATATTACAGACGAACTTAGAAGGAACAGAACGAGGTTGGGGGAGGGGGGCGGCGGTGGGGAATGCGCACACACAAGAAAGAATACAAATGAGCTGTAAAGTGCATAGGTAGAGAACAGGAGAGGATTAAATAACATAAGCGATAATAGCAGACAACAGAAGGCATGATGAGAAAAACTGAGAAATAAAAGACATAGCTGAAGCCTAGAGAAAGTACGAATAGCTGAAGGTGGTGTGCTAAGGTGGAAAGGAGGAGGACCGAAACATGGCGAAGCAAAGCAAACGCCAGTGGCCCACGTGACTGGTGGAAGAAAAAGGCAGGCCGACACCGGCATGCAGACCATCCCGCCGGCTGTGTTTCGATGGAGGAATTCCCAATCCCAAGCACCAACCTGCTCCTTCCTCCATCCCTGGAAGTGCTGGTACACTCATCCTACTTTAGCAGTGCCAACTGTCAGAGAGAAAGTGCAAGCTGCAGTTAAGGTCTGAAGCTGTTAAAGTCAATATGAAGGCCAGACATGCCTAAAAGAAAGATGAGCTGTTGTTCCTCAAGCTAAACATTGACCTTCACTGGAGGTCACCAAGGTCAGCGTGGGAGTGCGATGGAGAATTAAAATGGCAAGCGATAGGGCACTCAGGGTCGCACTTGCAGACAGAACGGAAGTGTAGAGCAAAGCAATCACTCAATCTACGACAGGTCTCCCCTGTGTGGCAGAGACTGCATCTTGAGCAACGAATACAGTACACTATGTTGGAGGAAATACAAGTAAATTGTTGTCTCACCCAGGAGTGTTTGGGGCCCTGGACAGTGGTGTGGGAGGAAGTGAATGGGCAAGTGTTGCATCTACTGCGCTCGCAAGAGAAGGTGCCGGGGAAGTAGGCCAGGTGTTGGGGGTGATGGCAGAGTGGAATAGGGTGTCACAGAGAGAAAAGTCCCTCCGGAATGCTTAAAGAGGAAATCCACTTCATGGAAGGGGTGAGGAAGGAGGGGATTGGGGGGGGGGGGGGGGGGGGGGTGGGGGAGAGGAGGGAGGGAAGGAGGGGATTGGGGGGGGGGGGGGAGAGGAGGGAGTGAAGGAGGGGATTGGGGGGGGGGGGGGGGAGAGAGGAGGGAGGGAAGGAGGGGATTGGGAGGGGAGGGGATTGGGAGGGGGGGGGGGAAAGAGAGAGGGTGGGGATGGGGAGGTTCCACAATATTTAGCAGCATTCACAACTTTTCTCATAATGCCAGCTGAAAGCAGGACCGAGATAACATCCAGGCTTGGGCTGACATTTGGCATTTGCATTACACAAGTGCCAAGTAATGACCATCTCAAACAGGAGAAGGCCCAGACACCTCCCCTTGACCAATGGCATCACCATCAACATCCTGGGCATCACCAATGACCGGAAGCTGAACTGGATCAGCCATACCAACATCACGGCTACAACAGCAGGGCCGACGTTGGGTACGCTACAATGAGTGGCTCTCCTTCTGACCCGTCAAAGTCTCGCCACCATCTTAAAAGACTCAATCCGCTGGAATACTCGGCAATCATCGGCTCCAACGGCACTCAAGCAGCTTGAAGCCATCCAAAACAGAACAGTTTGCTTGATTGGTCCCCACGTCACCGGACTCGATATCCAACCCTCCCACCAGCAGTGCACTGTGGCTGCAGTATGCACGATCTACTGGCAGCAACTCACCAAGTTACTTCGACAGCGTCTTCCTTCCCCCGTGACCACCATCATCGAGAAGGACAAGCAGCAATGTTGTGGGAATACCATCGCCTCCAAGTGCATCCAAATCACACACCATCCTCACTTTTCGCCATTCTTTCATTGGCATTTGATCAATGTTCTGGAATTTCCTACCCAAAAGCATTGCAGGAGCAACATCACAAGGACGACAAGGAGTAGAAAGAGAAGGTCCGCCACCTTCTCAGAACTAGTATGGATAGGCAATAAATGCAGCCTTGCCAGCGACGCCCACATCTCAAGTGGATTTTTTTTTAAACTGTGCAATTCCAAATTTAAAAATTCACTAACACTGAAAAGCATATAATAAAAACATAATGTAACTTGTATATTATCAGAGCCACTGATCTAGTGATTGAAGTTGTTACACAGAATAAGATAGTCTAGGGATGGGCAATAAATGCTGGCCTTGCCAGCGACGCCCACATCCCATAAAAACGAATTTAAAAAAAAATCCTCTGATTCACTGTGCAATGCCGTGAGAGATCAACTTGTACATTATAAAAAGTTTACTTCTATATTTGTTCATCCACATTGGGTTTTATTGATGAGCTGTATGCATTTTGGTTATCTACAGCACATCTTTAGGGCTGTGTGTTTTTCATGAAGTGCACTTTTTCCAGAAATGTCTTAAGTGCTGAGAGGTCAGGGGAGCCTATGGTTTGCAGAGAAGCCTATGTGGAACAACTCTACGCAAATCATCAGCAAGCCTTGACTTTGCAGAACTTAAGACACTCTGCAAAAATATGTGCTCAGTGAAAAATATACAACCCTAAAATTCAAACACCTTCAACCGCATAAGCTTTTCATTTAATCAGAGCCCTTTCCTTTCAGGAGACAAATGGGAGACCAAATTTTTTTTTTTTTAAACTCATTTACAGGATGTGGACGTTGCCGGCAAGGCTGGCATTTATTGCCCATCCCTAATTGCCCTTGAGAAGGTGGTGGTGAGCTGCCTTCTTGAATACAACTGAGTGGCTTGCTAGGCCATTTCAGAGGGCAGTTAAGAGTCAACCACATTGCTGTGGGTCTGGAGTCACGTATAGGCCAGACCAGGTAAGGACGGCAGATTTCCTTCCCTAAAGGACATTAGTGGACCAGATCCGGTAGTTTCATGGTCACCATTACTGATACTAGCTTTTTTTTAAATTCCAGATTTATTTAATTGAATTTTAGTTCCCCAGCTGCCATGGTGGGATTTGAACTCATGTCTCTGGACTATTAGTCCAGGCCTCTGGATTACTAGTCCCGTAACATAACCACTATGCTACTGTACCCAGGATAAATTAATTATTAAGAAAAGTATTGCAATGAATACTTTGTTCTTCAAAAACAATGAAAGATGCATGCTCTAAATTTTGTTGGCATTCACACAAAGATATCAGGCTAATACAATGTATAAATATCTATTTAAAACGTATATGAGAATAGATGTTAATTTCTAAAAAGAAATCGTGCAGAGCCGGCGCCACCATGTGGCAACACACAATCAACGCAGCTCAAAAGTAAAGCAGTGAGACTTAGAACAACAACAACTTGTATTTAAATAACCCCATCAAGTCAACTTTATACAGCACAGTCATGGACTCCACCCAATTTAAATCAGCAGGCCAATAATCACAAAGTTCCAAGAAGATAAAGCCCATGAGCCTCCAGTGCGACTCCACACTGGCTGACCCGATGGCTTAGGATCTTACAATTTGTGTGTAAAACTCAGAATTAAAATACACTATACTTATTCAGCTTCTTCTACTCAGCAGCACGCGAGCGTCCTCCTTCTGCACCAATCTCACTGTCTCTTGATGGTCATTGCTCAGACATAAGCTTCAAAAGACTGATAAAACTTCCTTTTTCTAGTTCTTTACAAAATCTCTGCGCTGCTCCAATTCTGGCCTCTTGCGCATCCCCGATTTCCTTCGCTTCACCATTGGCGGCCGTGCCTTCAGCTGCCAAAGCCCCAAGCTCCAGAATTCCCTCCTTAAACCTCTCTCTCCTCCTTTAAATCTACCTCTTTGACAAAGCTTTTGGTCACCTATCCTAATACCTTGTTATGTGAAATAACAACAGAAAGCGCTGGAAAAGCTCAGCAGGCCAGGCAACATCCGTGGAAAGAGAAACAGAGTTAACGTTTCAGGTCGAAGACCTTTCGTCAGAACTGAGGAAAAAGCAGGAAATTAAACAGATGAAAAAGCAAGTTGGAGGCTGGGGGAAGGAATAAAAGAACAAAAGGGGGAGGTCTGTGAGAAGTAGAGACATTAAGAGATGCTCAAGGCGAGACGAGATGGTAATGGGACAGGTTAAGAAACAAAAGAGGGCTCAGAAGTGTGAAATGCGCTGGCAGAATGAAAGACAGCTGCCATGTGGGAGAGAGAAAAAAGGAAAAAGGCACAAACCAAAAGTGCGGATAAAAAAAATATATATATATGGTAGGGGCCGAGGTTATGATCTGAAATTGTTGAACTCGATATTGAGTTCGGAAGGCTGTAAAGTGCCGAATCAGAAGATGAGGTGCTGTTCCTCGAGCTTACGCTGAGCTTCCGTGGAACAATGCAAGAGGCCGAGGACGGTGAGGTCTGAGTGGGCGTGGAGCAGTGAATTGAAATGACAGGCGACCGGAAGCTCGGGGTCACCCTTACGGACTGAACGGAGGTGTTCCGCAAAGCGGTCACCCAATTTGCTTTTGGTCTCCCCAATGTAGAAGAGACCACATCCTGAGCAGCGAATACAGTATACTAGATTACAAGAAGTACAAGTAAATCGCTGTTCCACCTGGAAGGGGTGTTTGGGGCCCTGGAGAGTGGGAAGAGGGGATGTATAAGAGCAGGTGTTGCATGGTGTCAAATTCTGTCTGATAACGCTCCTGTGAAGTGCCATGGGACATCTTGCTACATTAAAGGCGCTATATAAATGCAAGTTGTTGTTTTAGCTGCTAAACTCTAGCAAAGCAAGGTCTTATTTTCATTGATAAACTTTTTTTTAGATTTTCTAAATTTGATGCTCAGCTATTTCTGCTGCAGTTTAAACTCCTGACTCTCCATTTTCCTGCTGTGTTTGGGGAGGGGGAGGGGGAGGCGATAGCTCGTCTCACGTTCCTGCTACCCTCCCTTTCTCTGGCTGCTCTCCAGTCTACTGTCCTTCATTACCATTTCTGTCCAGTTCTGGCTCCTGTTGCCCTCCTCTCCCATTCCAATCCACAGTACAAACAGTTTTTAAATTATCCAATGCCACATTGTTGTCGCAATAAGTATTGCAATAAGGAGGAAATAAAAGTGTATGGCAAAGTCTTTTAATCAATTGGTGGCTGGGGGTTCTGTTGATGTAAATTTACTTTGGACACAGTCCTTCCAGAACATTTGAGAAACTGCAAAGGATGCTCTAGCTCTGGTCTTTCTTCAATGGCAGCAAAAAGCCATTACAGGTTAAACAATTTCAGATCAGAACCACTGCTCCCATTTTTTCGGATAGCAGTTGCTGGTAGTGATTATGCTTTTGTCATTTTCAGCTCCTCTAGACCCATCTTTTGTTTCTTTTATTGTCCCATTACCACCTGCTTTTGCCTTGCACCATCATCCCCTTTAGTCATTTAATCACTTCTGCCTTCCACCCTATCACAGACCTTCCCTTTTGTTCTTTCCTCCTCCCCCCCCGCCCCCTTTCCCTGTACTTGCTTAAAACCTATTACATTTCTAACTTTTTCCAGTTCTGATGAAAAGTCATCAACCTGAAACGTTAACTCAGCTTCTCTCTCCACAGATGCTGCCTGACCTGCTGAGTATTTCCAGCATTTTCTGTTTTTATTTCAGATTTCCAGCATCCGCAGTATTTTGCTTTTGTTTTACAGGTTAAACTTGTGGTGTACAAGGTGTCTCCAAACAGTTCTTCAATAGAAAGAACGAACTAGCATTTACATAATGACTTTCACAACCTCAGGACATCCCAGAGCGGGTAACAGCCAATGAAGTATTTTTGAAGTGAGGTCACTGTTGTCGGGTAGGAAACGCGGCCGACAATTTGTTCCACAAACATCAATGAAATAATGACCAGATAATCTGGTTTTTTTTTTTAAAAACTGATGTTGGTTGAGCGATAAATAGTGGGGTGAACTCCCCTGCTTGAAATAGCGCCATGGGATCTTTTACGCCCACCTGAGGGGGCAGATGGGGCCTCAGTTTAACATCTCAGCCAAAAGACAGCACCTCCCGATAGTATAGCGCTCCCTCAGTATTGCTTTAATGTGTCAGCCTGGATTATGTGCTCAAGTCTCTGGAGTGGGACCTGAACACACAACCTTCTGTGCATCCGACCACATATATTTGGATCCCATATCCTCTCCAGCACAAAGACCGCCTACTTCTACCTCCTCAACATTGCACACCTCTGCCCCTACCTCAGCCCGGTGGTGTGGAAACCCTTATCCATGCCTTTTCTCACTTCCAGAGTCAACTAATCCAATGTTCTTCTGGCCAACCTCACATCCTCCGCCTTCCCTAAACATCAGCTCACCCAAAACTCTGCTGCCTGCATCCTATCGCCACCAAGTCCCATTCACCTATCCTCAGTGATTTACAATAGCTACCAGTTCTCCGACGCTCCCAATGTAAAGTTCTCATCCCCTTGTTTGAACCTCTTCATGGTCTCGCTCCTCCTTATCTCTATTATCTCCAGCCCTACAACACCCCTTCCTTCTAACTCTCTGTTTCTTTGAGTCTGCCATCTTGTGCATTCCCCCATCAAACCTCTCCGCCTCTCCCCCTTTGAAACCCTCCTTAAAACCCACCTCATTGACCAAACTTTTGATCACCCCTCAATATCTCCTTTGGCTCAGCGTCCATTTTTTGATTACGCCTCCGAGAAGCATTTTTGGGCGCTTTTCTACGTTAAAGGCGCCATATAAATGCAGGTTGTTGTTGCGCAGCAAAGTGACAGGACACAAGCTCAGTCTCACAATAATGGGCTCTGACCATGTTCATTCCTTCAGAAAGAGATGTTGAGTAGAAGCTTTGAAAAGAGAGTGAGCAAGGCACAGAAACAGGAATGAAGAAAAAGCTGCCAAGGAGGAAGAGAAATAAAGATGTCAGATGAGAAAACAATGCAGGAGAAACAGAGGAAGCTAAGAGACAGTAAGGACTGGTGAGGAGCCATCTAACATGGTTGAAAATTAATATATTCTTTTTTCTATCCAGATCTTTTTGTATTTGACAGCTGCTCCACTGACCAGGCAAACACAGTAAGTTAGTCTACAGACAATCTCCACAACAATCTGGAAAGCATTAACTTGGAATTTTACATGTTAATACAGACAATAAGTAGTAATAGGAACATTTTTTAAAGTTCTGCCAGAGAACATTGCGAGAATGAAACAGGCTTCACTCCAACTATGTGTATAATAGTTCTGTTAATGGAAAATGCCGGTGTCCTCCAACATGACATGAAAATTCAGAGTTAACCACACTGTGAATAAAAGTTTGCTATTCTGAAACTGTTGTTCAAGGTAGTTTGTCTATAAATATGCAAAATGCAATCTAACGGAAAACTTACTATGCTCTGAAAAGTGGAGGTTGGTTAAGATAGATTCTGGCTATAGCATCAAAATTACAAAGAAAGACACAGCTCAATTATCCACTCATCATCAGTCTTCAATCTATGGGGTGGCCACAAGGAAAGCTCGTGTGAATGCTTCCAACGAAAGGGCAAACATAACAATGTAGTCTTCCCATGCGTCCTCCCAAAAGCATAGTGTTATCAAAATATGCAATGGTTTCGTAAGACATACGTGAATAGAAACTCGTAAAAATTCAATTCAAAAAATAGAGTGCAATACAACATACAAAGAGTTTAGAGGATATAATAAGTGCAGACGAAGCTCCAGCAGTTTCTCTTCATCAAAACCCCAAGAGGAGTCACCAACTTTAAATGCAACCAGATTTAGGAATTTCTTGCCACTTTAAATAAAATCTGTAAGAGTTAAGAATTCCACTCCAAATGAACAGTAGCTCTTCATTACTATACCTTGTAGTTCATACTGCAGTGCCATCGTAATGCAATAATATACAAAGTTTACTGCACATTACAGGGAAATATTAATGTGTAAATTATAATGATATATCAAAGGATAAATATAGTTTACTGAAAAACTTCCAAAAAATTCAAAGTGGCTTGGTGAAGTGATGGGATCAAGAATCACTTTACAAGTTTTGTATTGCACAATTAGTCAGTATTTTAAGAATATCAACTTGTAATGAAAAAAAAAATGTACCTGAGGCTGAGGCAAAGCAACCTGGGATATGTGGTGACCAGATCGTGCTGTAAATGACACTTTCATGGCCCCGGAACGTAGAAATCGAATCTTTTACCATCGGATCCCACTATGAGAAACAAAAGTACTGGTCAACTACTCTACAGATAAAGCCATACCCAAGATAAATGTAGAGTTCACACATCAAATAAATACAATCCGTCAGGTTGTCTGTGGGGGTATGCACAAGACACCTGGTCACAGTTCAAATGATGGGTCTCCATTTGGTGTACTGAATTTGACAGTTGTTTTGAGACCTTTTTGAGGAGAGCGTAGGGTCATTGATTGGAGAAAGCCCTTTGTGACAGCTTTGGGGATACAGATTTCTTCTTACAGAATTATACTGACAATCCACAGCAAGTCTTCAAGGAGTGGTAGTGAATGAATCTTTCAGCCAGAGGGCTGTCTGAGTTTTAAAATGCGAGTACTAGCTTTGAAAAGGTTGGTTAAGATAGATTCTGGCTATAGCAAGTAAACCTTCATTTAGCAATTACGTTCAGGGAGAAATCAAATGTGTGTGTTCAGGAGTGTAGTGAATTATATATTTAATTGTGTTATACTGCTTATTGTTTGTTCTACCTCATGTAAATAAAACCACTTATTGGTCCAAAGCCAGTCTTGATTTGGTACGCGTATTTATGCAATTTCCTGTCAGAAATCATGGGGAATTCACATGGCATATTCCAGTAGGCCGTGTACAGAGTACAGGTTCACCATTAAGAGCCCTGGATCTCACTATCCTTATCTTGGATATTGGGCAGGAATAGGGTCCGGATCACAGGGCCATGAGATCAACTTATGAGAGTGATCAGTGATGGTGAGTCTGAGAAAATACCGAGCACAAAACTGTGACAAGAGCCTTATTGCTCAGAAATGTCTCAAAGCACTTCACGCACATTAAATAATGAATTAATTTCTTTCTATGTACAGGAAACTCTTGTTTAAACGGCACCTAATTATCCGGAATTCTCTAATAACCGGCAAAATTCAGGAGTAGGTTTTGAGGCTTCCGTATACTGTATATTTGTGGCTGTGTAACTGGGGTTCTCGTACCTTTTGCAAAAGAGGTCTTACTCTATGCCTCTCCAGGATCCAACTGATCAGTCCAGTATTTATCCTGGACTAATCACAGGAAGTGATGCAATAAAGTTCGAGTCACAGGAAGCTGTATTGTGTTACCACAATCACCCTTGCTGAGAGGGCTTCTTAAATGCAGACATGGCTGAGCTAATGGCAGCTCTGCATTTCCATTCACCTTTAACCCTTCTCTTTTCCCCCAGACAGCATGGCACATTGCCAAATGTGGCTGTCGGACGATTGCATTGATGACTCCAGCTGGTCACCAAGGAGAAGGGATTAGCTGTACCAGAGCAACTTCATTCTTCTGCTCAATTCTCAAATGTTCAGAAAATCAGGCATACTGCTTCTTCTTTAAAAGGCTCCATTATTGGCAATAAAAGCAGATATTGGAATCCTTGCCAAACAAAGAGTTCAGTGCTGTTAAGATTTTATAGTTTGCTTTTATTCTGGCAAGAAACCAAAAAGTTTGTCAGAATAAAAACATGTCTATGAAAATGAAAATGAGCCTTTAAGAAGTAGAAAAAACATATGTTTTTAAGCATGAAAAAATGCTCCAACTAATCGAATAGATACATTCATTTCCAGCAGAATTTCCATTCCTTTACAGGAAAAAGCAATTGCTCTAAATGGATACTGCACAAAAATCTTTCCACTGCCTTGCCAGTTTACTTAAACATGAAAATGTGTGCTCTGTAAGCAACCCTGCCAGATTACAAGTGTTTGTAATTCATTGAATACTTCCTTGATGTTCTGTATAGAAATATTACTTAACTGTGTCAGCTCTACATCTGTAACAGCAGAGGAGTCTAGGTAAAGTTACTGTAGACATCAGCAGATATGTAATATCGAATGGGATTAAAATCAGTTTTGTACCAATTTCCACCAATAAATTCAGAGATTTGTTTTGGGTGGTGAATTGGTTAAAAAAATGATTTCCTCCCACATTTCAGAAATAATTTCCCATGGTTTTCGTACCAAAAATCAGGTTTGGAGATGAATGCACATCATACCCTTGCTTCGGGCTGTATATGCTGTGCTGGCCCAATTTATGGCAGGAAAATAAGCAAAGGCAGCATAAATTAGATTTTTTTTTGAAAAATAAGAGAACTTGGATTATAAAATTACAAAGAAGGTACAGCACAGAAACAGGCGGTTTTGGCCCAATCAGTCCATGTTGGTATTTAACCTTCATACCAGCTGTAGCCCTAATGCCATGTGCCCTCCCTGTTCCTATATCCCTTTCTCTTTCCTTCAACCTCCTATCTAACCTGTTTTTAAAAGTTGACACGGTCTCTGTTTAAATCAGTAAAGTTGTGCATTTCACAGCCTTACAACCCTGTGTGTAAAATGGTTTATTCTGCTCTCTGTCCTAAATCTCTTACATTTAATCTTGTATCCATGTCCCTTGATTCTAGACCCCTCAACTACTGAAACAGTCGGTTTCTATCTACTCTGTCCCACGCCTTCATAATTTTAAACATCTTTATCAATTTATGTTTGAGTGCAGCATAAAAGCCGGCATGGACTGGTTGGGCCGAATGGACTGTTTCTGTGCTGTATAGTCTATGTAATTCACCCCTTAATCTCCTCTGTTCTAAAATAGCCCCAATTTTTCCAACTTTTTCTTCATATTTCTATTTCCTCATACTAGATAGCATCCTAGTGAATCTATCTCCGGCTATTCCTGTAGGATGGTGTTGTTCATATTGTAACAAATCTGTCTTCCATTCCTAACTAGGTATGGAGCAAGGACAGCAACAATACAGGGAAAGTCTTGCTTGACCAACCTCACTGAATTTTTTGAAGAGGTAACAGAGAGACAAGGGTAATACAGTAGATGTAATTTATCTAGATTTTCAAAAGGCACCACATATTAGACTAATGAATAAAGTCAGAGAATACGGAGTCAGGGGACAAGTAGCAGAATGGATAGCTAGCTGGCTTCAAGACAGAAAGCAGAGAGTAGGGGTAAAGGGTAGCTAATCAGAGCGGCAGAAGGTAGGAGGTGGTGTTCCACAAGGATCAGTGCTGGTACCACTGTTCTTCACAATTTATGTTAACGATTTAGACTTTGGAATCAAAAACACAATTTCTAAATTTGCAGATGACACCAAATTGGGGGGTGGGGTAGTCAATACTGAGGAGGGCTGCAACAAATTACAGGAAGACGTTAATAAACTTGCAGAATGGGCATATAATTGGCAAATGAATTTCAACACCGATAAATGTGAGGTATTACATTTTGGTAGGAAGAATAGGGAGGTCACATTACTTGGAGGGTGCAAGTCTGGGTGGGGTAGAGGAGCAAAGGGATCTCGGAACAAATCACTAAAAGTAGCGACACAGGTTAACAAGGCCATAAAAAAAGCAAGCCAAGCACTAGGGTTTATTTCTAGAGGGATAGAATTGAAAAGTAATGAAGTTATGCTAAACTTGTATCGAACCTTAGTTAGACCACACTTGGAGTACTGCGTACAATTATGGCTGCCATATTACAAAAAGGATATAGAAGCACTGGAGAGGGTGCAGAGAAGATTTACAAGGATGATACCAGACATGCGAGGGTATACCCATCAGGAAAGGATGTACAGGCTGGGTCTCTTTTCTCTTGAAAAGAGAAGGCTGAGGAGTGACCTAATAGAGGTCTTTAAAATTATGAAAGGTTTTGATAGAGTAGATACAGAGAGTGTGTTTCCACTTGTGGGGAAGAGCATAACTAGAGGCCATCAATATAAGATAGTCACCAAGAAATCCAATAGGGAATTCAGAAGAAACTTCTTTACCCAGAGAGTGGTGCGAATGTGGAACTCACTACCACAGGGAGTGGTTGAAGCGAATAGTATAGATACATTTAAGGGGCAGTTAGATAAGCATATGAGGGAGAAGGGAATAGAGGGTTATGCTGATAGAGATAGAGATAGATGAGGAAAGACGGGAGGAGACTCGAGTGGAGTATAAACGCTGACATGGACTGGTTGGGCCAAATAGCCTGTTTCTGTGCCGTATATCCTATGCAATTCTATTTAAACACTGACATAATTACCACAATGGTCATCTTCTGAACTGAGGTCATCAAAGGTTGACATAGGTCAAACACAAAGGCATTGTTTATTAAAAGTAAGATCACATAATCATCAAGAATTTTTATTATCCCACTATCATAATAGCAGGTGAGTGGCTGGAGCCTCAACAACATTCTTCAATTTTACTTTTAATTTTAAAAAGCTATTTAGTGGTTAAATGAAAGTTGTCCGTGAACTGTGTAAATAATGTGGGCTATCACTTAGCTTTACTATACCTTTTTTTTTTCAGCGTCCTTTGATTATATTTTTCAGTTTTAGCAAAGTTCAAAATAAAAACTGTAAAAAAAAAAATGATGTTCTCCATTATTTGCCTTTTTCTAAAAACAGAATAAACTTACTACTTTTATTGTTTGATCCCACGAACCAGATACTACTAGATGTTCTCCTCGTGTCTGGTTCCAATCAACACTGTAAACCTATAACAGGAAGGGAAAAAAAAACACCAAATAGTTAACAGGACAAAATTAGGTCATTTACCTGTGGATGGGAGAGGGAAAACGGAACTTGTAATCGTTTAATATTTTTTGACAGATGCACTTCATTAAACCCTCAATAACTAACCTGTAATTATCAGCAAGTTGGCCTACACTTAATTTTTTTTTTGATGAAACAGTCTATCACGGAGAGCTCATCTAAACTGCCTCAATGAAAAACCCACAAAGGCATGTCCCAAAACAGGTCTCTCTCCCAGGGATCTGCTATTTGCATTGTTTGATCTTTTGGCAGGGAGAAAGGTGAGTTTACAAGTGTATTTATGCACTGTTTTTGAAAATGTTATCAGCAGGATGTCTAAAATTTGTTTAACTTGTCTCTTGTCTAAAGTTCACTATATTTCAGCATTTATACATTAGTGGCTATGTAGTGAACTGGGTACCAAGTATAACCATTCCCAAGGAGTCCAATGGATATTGTGAACTTTTTAAACGTTGCTTCATGGGGTTGTATACTACAGCAAGCGACCTCTTAGATTTCTTGCGATGTCCACTTTGTGACTTTCCAGCCGAATTACACTACAAAATTTCTGCTTTGCACCAATAAACAATTTCACACATCACAAACTGGGTAAACCTTTTATCCGACTTGGCAGTATTTTTGTGCCAGTCTTGCCATCCACACCTGCCCTTTCAACTTCAAAGACTTGTGTACGTACACTCCCAGGTGTCTCTACTCCTGCACCCCCTTTAAAATTGTACCATTTAGTTTATATTGCCTCTCCTCATTCTTCCTATCAAAGTGAATCACTTCACACTTCTCGGTGTTAAATTCCATCTGCCATGTGTCTGCCCATTTCACCAATCTGTCTACGTCCTCCTGAAGTCTATTACTAGCGTCCTCATTATTTACTACATTTCTGAGTTTCGTGTCATCTGCAAACTTTGAAATTATGCCCTTTATACCCAAGTCCAGGTCATTGATATATATCAAAAAGAACAATGATCCCAACTCCGACCCCTGGGGAGACCACTGCAGATGAAACTTCTGCTTTCTGTCCCTTAGCCAATTCTGTATCCACGCAGCCACTGCCTCTTTAATCCCATGGGCTTCAATTTTGCTCAGTCTATTATGTGGTACTTTATCAAATGCCTTTTGAAAGTCCATATACACAAAGAGGTGACTTTGGACCTATGGTTCCCAAAACTCTCCACCATTGGGCTTTTCCTCGTGTCATTTCTGGGTCTGTTGTAGACCAATTGATAGAGATTGATTGCTATTAGTCAACAACTCCATTATCATTGGATTGTGCGACTACCAGGGTGGTCGAAGACGAATTAGATGGACCTTGGTCTTTTTTCGTCTAGCAATTCTTATGTAAGCAGTGCAATGGCGTACCCACTGGGTGTTCACTGTTCCTGATCATGATGGACAGGGTAGCTGGTTCTGTACTTCATGGGTCAAGAATGTTTGTACATTTCACACACCTATCCTGCCATTCACTCATTAACTTCTCAAGGACCAATGCAACACTTCCCAAACACAACTGGGTTACAATGCCCTCTTCTTCTACTTGTTCTTTTTAATCTTTTTCTTACTTTTCATTTGTCTCTTTTTTTAAATCTCACACAATCCACTCTCTTCTGTTCCCTCTCTTTATTTCTCTTTCTGTCTCTATATATGTCATTTGAACCTCATTCATCCCATTTCCTTTGCTGTTGTTCGCTCTGTTTCTTTCTCTATCCTTTTCTTTCACTGGTCAAGGAGATAGACAATTGGGCACGAAGTTTACCACGAGGTCCCAGATGCGACGTTGCTATTGCTGCGCCATTAATGGATCACGTTCAGCAATTTGCAGCGCAAATATGTCAATACTGAGCAGAAAAGTTCAATTAACATTGTTGGCGGCCAGACCCGCCATTGCAGCAATTTCTGGCCCATTACAGGGCAGTACAGGGCACTGGTGAGACCACACCTCGAGTACTGTGTACAGTTTTGGTCGCCTCATCTGAGGAAAGATGTTCTTGCCATGGAGGGGGTGCAGTGGCGATTCACCAGGCTGATACCAGGAATGGCGGGATTGACCTATGAGGAGAGACTATGTAGTTTAGGGATGTACACACTGGAGTTTAGAAGATTGAGAGGGGACCTCATAGAAGTGTATAAAATTCTGACAGGTCTAGACAGACTAGATGCAGAAGGAATGTTTCCCTTGGCGGGTGAGAACAGAACTAGAGGACATAATTTAAGGATAAGGGCTAAACCATTTAGGACAGAAATGAGGGGGAATTTCTTCACTCAGAGGGTGGTGAACCTGTGGAACTCATTGCCACAGAGGGCAGTGTACGCCAGCTCATTAAATATATTTAAGAGGGAATTAGATATATTTCTACAGGCAAAAGGGGTTAAGGGTTACGGAGAGAAGGCGGGGACGGGATACTGAATTGGAGGATCAGCCATGATCTCATTAAATGGCGGAGCAGGCTCGAAGGGCCGGATGGCCTACTCCTGCTCCTATCTTCTATGTAATCTATGTAATCTATGTAAACTCTGACAAAGAACATGACAACATTTTTAAATAACAGGCTGAACTTTTGACAGTCTGAAACCTCTTCAAATCAAATAAATTACCAAGTTAAGTCTACAATTCATTCAAACTGGGAATTTGCTAATTCAATTTTACAATTAACATTGATTTACCTCTTGAGTGTGTTCTTTGAAGACTTGTAGGGGTCCAGTAGAGTTTGCTGTGTCCCACATTTGCAGAGATCCATCACCACTTCCCGTGACCAGGACATGTTCATTGTTCTCACTCCAGGTAACGTCAAAAAGACTATCATTCCAGTCAAAACTAAACAGAAGAATAACTTATTTAGAGTAGGCTCTTAGCAAACCCAATTTTCTTGAGTGTATAATGTCCACTGCATGCTGGATAGCTGGGCTTTTGTACTCACAAAGACCTGATTGTACAAATATTAATTCTCACATTTATAATGCAAAATATCATCGGACTCCCAGACACTCACAACAGGGACACATAAAAGATGTGGAGCTTCTCTATACAGAGAACATAAAAAGGTGCGAGGGAAGAACAATGTTGTTGAATTGAGAAAGGAAGGTACTATGAAAGGAAATTTTAAAACTCAAAAGGAAAAGAGAGAATAGTGTAGAAATTAAAAGTAACGAAAGAATCAAAATACTTAAGGTGTGGATTACAAAACCAAAATAGGTCAAATTAAATGTTAAGTGCAATCTCATCTTTAAACTAATGAATATACAGAAGCACGTCAGGCTGTAACAGGGAAGGCAAATTGATTGAAGGAAGGACCTCAGGTTAAGTGTTTGAATCAAACCACCTGCCCGCCAATTACAACCCACTGTATAACTGCAAGTTTGTTACCATTTGTTACCTCTCAGTTGCTGGAAAGCTCTAGGAATCAAACTTTTATTGAAACCAACAAGTCCCAAATATCTGAAGATATTTCAACTTTTTAAATGTGCATCAAAGCGGTCACACAATCTCGGTTTGGTCTCCCTAATGTAGAGGAGACTGGTGACCGCTTTGCAGAACACCTCCGTTCAGTCCATAAGGGTGACCCCGAGCTTCCAGTCGCCTGTCATTTTAATTCCCCGCTCCACTCCCACTTTGACCTCTCCGTTCTCGGCCTCTTACACTGTTCCAATGAAGCTCAACGTAAGCTTGAGGAACAGCACCTCATCTTTCGATTAGGCACTTTACAGCCTTCTGGACTCAACATTGAGTTCAACAATTTCCAAACATAAGCTCTGCTCCTATTTTTTCAGGCGGCAGCTGTTGATAATTCTGCCATCCCCATTTGCAACATTTAACCACTCCTGCCTTCCACCCTATCACAGACCATCCCTTTTGTTCTTCCCTCCCCGCCCCCCGCACCTGGTTAAAATCTGTTACATCTCTAACTTTTCCCAGTTCTGATGAAGGGTCACAGACCTGAAACGTTAACTCTGTTTCTCTCTCCACAGAGGCTGCCTGACCTGCTGAGTGTTTCCAGCATTTTCTGTTTTTGTTTCGGATTCCAGCATCCGCAGTATTTTGCTATTGTACTAATTTTATAAGTGTGTTCCACCCATTGTTAGTTATATTAATTTTATTTTGATTCAGCAATACTGTAATAAAACCTTAAAAAGCAACTGTTCAGTAGATTGTAAATGAATCAACTATTCACTATAGAGTACTGGAGACGACATTACAAGTAGCTATAGATGAAACTGCCTAATAATGCCAGTTGTGGGGAAAGAAAGTTGAAGATACTGCTGTACTATAACAAGTAACTAGTGCAGGGAATTTAAAAGAATACTCGCGGTAACACATTTTAAATACCTTATGGTTGAGAACCAATAAAAATAAAGCCCAGCGATTAAGTGTTTTAAAAAAAAAAGTTAATTGAGTAGTTAAACTACTAATTGGTGTTATCAAGGCTAGGAACTGAAAACATGATATTCCTTGACTGAAGCCCTGGCTCGAAGCACTTTTCCTCTTCCCCAATGTTTACTGAAAACACTAAATAGCAGAATGTGCGAGGAGCCAAGACTCAATGCAAAATGTTATGTTTTGAACATTTTGCAGTAATAGAGCTACTCATGACACCTGAACAGCATTACTGTAATACTGAAGATTCGGTTCAGTGTCACTGTGCATGAAGCAATTTGTTTTAAATCTGGTTGGCTCAGGGAGCCAGGGATGTCCCAGACCTGCTTGAAATCTAAGGTTTAAATGGCAACTCAAATGAAATAACCACTTTGTTCATTTTTATGTTAGTTGCCATATTTTTATTATTAGAATCACAATATCAACAACTTGCCTTTTAAAAAAAAAAATCACACCCTGCGATGAAGAATAGCCAACTGATTAAATTAAATAAAACCCAACTTTAATCAGTTTTTTTCTGCCAATATTCCAGAACAGTCCTTGATATTAGAAAAAACAAAAGAGTCCTTGTTCATTTTACAGTACCTCCTGAAAAGGATAATTCCAGCTTCTGTCTGTTCCAGCACCACTAATGTTCCACAGCCTGAAAAGTAGCATGTATAAAACAGTGTCAACCAGTTCAATGCCACAAATGGTACTTATTTATTATCACTGCAGCACTAATTCATATATATCATCACAAGGGCTTGGGAGCATTAACTACCAGAAAACTTGGCAAAAAATATTTAAACTTCAATTTTGCAGTGATTACACACTGAATTACACTTGCATTATGCAACCAAACTGCAACAAACTTGGTGTAATTCTATAGTTTAAAGGCAGTAACAGAAAATTATAACCACGGTTATTTTCTATGGCAGAAAAATATAACCGATCAGGCATGCACCTTTTTTAAATGGCAGCAGAATTCAATGTAGTTTACCCAGGTAACCACAGTGTAGCAGAGTCAAACTCCTATTCAGAATCCTCGGAATAGAGCACTGGCGAGTATTTTTCTTCTGGCAGCTGCATGGTCTGAACTACAACAGGCAGCTCTTTTACATCAAACTGAGGGGGATTTTTCTGTCCTAGCTGTCTCTCTTCGAACAGGATTTGCTGGAAGTCTGGAACTTGATTTCTTCCAGCAGTTCTCTTCCAACCAAGGATGTAGCGATACTGGCTCGGCTATTCCTCCAAAACTTCCACCTACGCGTGCCTAGCTTTAACACCGCATGGATCAGAGAGAGATGAGCCCTAGCTACGAAGGTCACCAAGGTCAAGGATGTGCTACATGGCAATGGGACAAGGATGGATCTCATCAGACTCATTAGCCACCCAGATCTCGGAGTGTTACGTCCATCCTTCAATCAAAGCCATTCAGAAAATAATCTCTGCACTCACCCCTGACTCAGTCAGACGTATCGAGGCTCAAAAGTTCCATCCGTATTCACCCCTGTCCAGACAGAGTTGGTTTTTGGCACAAGGGCCTGAAAACTCCTTTCAGGCATCTTTGCCTTATAGCTTCAATTGTCTCTTAGAAAGGGTCTCCTTGTCATTCCATTCTGCATGAAGGGATTTCCTTCATGTTACTGCAACACACCCTCCACTTCCTCACCCTCGTCTTCCATCAATATACCGCCTGCCAGAACATTATGTCAACTAGCGTAGGTGAGTAACACTGGGGCTCTGAGGTGCAGTGGCCTCAAATCAGTACCTGAGCCAGTCCACAGAATGGACATGCAGTCCGGACAAAACTCTATTCCATGCTTACACACCCTGCCAGAGTCTGCAGAACCTCTTGCACTACCCGTAGGAGCTGCTCCTCAATTGTAGGCTTCATTTCTCTCCCCACCTTTTTCATTTTTTCTGGAGAACAGCATGAGATCAGAGAACCTCATGGTGGATCTGCTCCTGGGACTGGCGAAATCTGTTCAGGATATGAAAGGTCACCGGAGATGGCCTCTCCACCTGCTTGCCCGTGTTTCAATCACTACTACATGTGAGTGTGACTAGGAAGCCTTCTGTAACCAGTGGTCACCACAGAATATCAACTGTCTTAACTGGCACAAGTGTTATTTAAGCTTAGCACCATGCATTTTTAGTTTGGACTGGCTGTACATTTGTTTTTCATGATTAGTAATGCACTAACAGATGCTCTCTTCTCAAAGCCAAAACCCCATTTTGCAGAGAAAATAGGGCCAAAAAAAGTGACAGTTGCTGCACGATCATTCTTATTCATTTTAGTACTTACAATGCAACTTATGTACACAAACAACCCGACCCCAGAATAAGCCACCTTTCAGGAGAGGAGAAGTAAGGAAACAAATTTAGTAAATCGAGAGGAGAAACTGTACCTAAAATTGTTTTACAGTTCATTCACATTTTTTATTGAAGCTTTTTATTATTATTTTACTTCCTTTCTCATTTTAGACACCCACATGCAACCTAGCAGTTCCTAGGCTAAGAGGATGGCCTGACTATCTGCGCCATTGGGAAGTGCACAAGACCAGCCTTATCAATGCACCCGACATGTGAGGAAGCATCTGACTTTTCCCAAACATCCTCCTCTCCCAAAGGCACCTCTGAGCCTAGGCATCCAAGGTGGGCACATCGGAACAGAAGCAGGCCATTGAGCCCCTCAACCCTGTTCCGCCATTCAATTAGATCTTGGCTTATCTGTACCTCAACCCCATTTACCCATCTTTGCTCCATATCCCTTGATACCCTTACCCAACAAAAATCCATCAATCTCAGTCGTGGAAGCTTCAATTGACCCAGCATTTTGAGGGAAGAGAGCTCCAGATTTCTGCTACCCTCTGTGAAGAGGTGCTTCCTGATTTCACTCATGAACAATCTGACTCCAATTTTAAGATTATCTCCCCACCCCACCCACCCACTTGTGCTGGATTCTCCCACCAGAGGAAATAGTTTCTATTTAACTATCCTCCTGAATCATTTTACATACCTCGATTAGATCACTCCTCACTCTTCTATATTTAGGGGAATACAAGCCAAGTTTATGCAACCTGTCTGTATAATTTATCCCTCTTAGCCCTGGTATAATTCTGATGAATCTGCACTCCAACCCCTCTCTGGGGGAAGAGGGGAAAACTAGGCGTTGGGGATGGGGGAGAAGGAGACTGGGGATAGAAGGAGATGGGGATGGGGAGACTGGGGAAATAGAGTTGAATGTGGGGATCAGGGGAGAGAGGGAATAATCCAGAGGCCTAGTCTAATAATCCAGAGAGCCTGAGTTCAAATCCCACTATGGCAGTTTGAGAATTTGAATGCAGTTTTAAAAATCTTGCAATAAAATGCTGGTATCAGTAAAAAAAAAAAAATGATCATAAAGCTATTGGATTGCCGTAAAAAAAACAATTGATTCACTAATGTCCTTTAAGGAAAGAAACCTGGTGTCTTTCCCCGGTCTGGCCAATACATGACTCCAGTCCCCATACCAACGTGGCTGACTCTTAACTATCCTCTGAAGTGGTCTAACAGGCCACTCAATTGCATCAAACCCGCTACCAGTGGTCCAAGGAGAAGGCCCACCACCACCTTCCCAGAGCAACTAGGGACGTCCAATAAACGCCAGCCTTGTCAGAGATACCCACTTCGTGAGAATTTTTTTTTAACTATTAGTTATCAGTGAAATTTCAGTGAGTTACTATTAGTTACGGGTGGGTCAAAGTTCCTCCCACCACAGATTCCCCCCTTGCAAGTTCCTCCCCCACCTTCTGTTTCCCCTCTTCCCACCACTCGGTTTCCCTTCTTAGCCTGCTCACGGGTGGTCTCCTGGTTCTCTAAACTTCTCGCACAACAGCTGCTGCCAAGAAACCACGAGCAAAGATACTCAATAACAGGGGAGACAACTTTTATAATGCAACGGCAATAACACGATCAGGCATCACGTGGTCAACCCTCCAGGAATGCCTCCAACCAGAATTGGCAAAACTAGCAAACATGGTCTCTTATTTAAAAAGGGCAACAAATCAGGCACAGCAACTACAGGCACATTAGTCTTTTCGATCTTGTGTAAAATAATAGAATTAATTGTCGGGTGTAAGCTGGAGAACATCTGTACAATAACTTAGTTATCAGCACTCAGCACAGATTCAGAAGGTGAAGATCCGTTTACCCTCTCCAATGCATGAATATGATTTTTTGTGGTGTGATGACCAGAACTGAAAATAGTACTAGAATGTGGTCAGACCATTGCATTGCAAAGCCTTAACATAACTTCTAAACTTGTACTCAGAGTCATACAGATCAGAAAGAGGCCCTTCGGCCCATCGTGTCCGCGTCAGCCATCAAGCCCTGTCTATTCTAATCCCATTTTCCAGCACTTGGTCCATAGCCTTGTATGCTATGGCGTTTCAAGTGCTCATCTAAATGCTTCTTGAATGTTGTGAGGGTTCCTGCCTCTACCACCCTTTCAGGCAGTGAGTTCCAGATTCCAACCACCCTCTGGGTGAAAAAGATTTTCCTCAAATCCCCTCTAAACCTCCTGCCCCTTACCTTGAAACTATGCCCCCTGGTTATTGACCCCTCTACTAAGGGGAAAAGTTCCTTTCCACCTACCCTATCTATGCCCTTCATAATTTTGTACACCTCAATCAGGTCCCCCCTCAGCCTTCTCTGCTCTAAGGAAAACAACCCCAGCCTGTCCAGTCTCTCTTCATAGCTGAAGCGCTCCAGCCCAGGTAATATCCTGGTGAATCTCCTCTGCACCCTCTCCAATGCAATCACATCCTTCCTATAGTGTGGCGACCAGAACTGCACAGTATTCCAGCTGTGGCCTAACTAGCGTTTTGTACAGCTCCATCATAACCTCCCTGCTCTTATATTCTATGCCTCGGCTAATGAAGGCAAGTATCCCATATGCCTTTTTAACCACCTTATCTACCTGTCCTGCTGCCTTCAGGGATCTATGTACATGCACACCAAGGTCCCTCTGATGCTCTGTCCTTCCTAGGGTCCTACCATTCATTGTGTATTCCCTTGCCTTGTTAGTCCTCCCAAAATGCATCACCTCACACTTTTCAGGGTTAAATTCCGATCACACATCTGCGCCATCATTAAGACCGCCTATTTCCACCTCCCAAACATTGCCAGACTCCGCCCCTGCCAAAGCTCATCTGCTGCTGAAACCCTCATCCATGCCTTTGTTACCTCTAGACTTAACTATTCCAACACACTCCTGGCTGGCCTCCCACATTCTACCCTATGTAAACTTGTGGTCATCCAAAACTCGGCTGCCCATGTCCTAACTCGCACCAAGTCCTGTTCACCCATCACCCCTGTGCTCGCTGACCTACATTGGCTCCTGGTTAATCAATGCCTCAAATTTTAAAATTCTCATCCTTGCTTTCAAATCCCTCCATGGCCTCGCCCCTCCCTATCTCTAATCTCCTCCAGCCCTACAACCCTCCAATATCTCGGCACTCCTCCAATTCTGGCCTCTTGACCATCCCCGATTTAAATCACTCCACTACTGGCGGCCGTGTCTTCAGCTGCCAAGGCCCTCAGCTCTGGAATGCCTTCCCTAAACCTTTCCACCTCTCTTCTTCTCTTTCCTCCTTTAAGATGTTACTTAAAACCTACCCCTTTGACCAAGCTTTTGGTCACCTGCCCTAATATCTCATGTGGCATGGTGTCAAATTTTGTTTGATAACGCTCCTGTGAAGAGCCTCGGACGTTTTACAACGTTAAAGGCGCTATAATAAATACAAGCTGTTGTTGTAAATGTGGAACTCCACACCACAGATTGGTTAAACCGGATAGCAATGACATGTTTTAGGAGAGGCTTGATCCATACACGAGGGAGAAAGGAATAGAGTGGGAAGATGTAATTAGAGGAGGAGGAGGCTTGTGTAGATTATAAACACCGGCATAGACCAGTTGAGCCGAATGACCTGTTTATGTGCTATAGATTTAAGTACAGATGCACACAGCTGTTTTCCCCACAAGTCAATACCGAGTGAGTTGTGCATTAGTTAGACCACACTTGCACCATATTATAAAAAGGATATAGAGGCACTGGAGAGGGTGCAGAGAAGATTTACAAGGAGGATACCAGAAATGAGAGCGTATACCTATCATAAAAGGCTGGGTCTCTTTTCTCTTCAAAAAAGGCTGAGGGGTGACCTATTGTAAATTATGAAAGGTTTTGATAGAGTAGACACAGTGTCTCCACTTGTGGGGAAGAGCAAAACTAGAGGCCATCAATACAAGATAGTCACCAAGAAATCAAATAGGGAATTCAGAAGAAACTTCTTTACAGAGAGTGGTGAAAATGTGGAACTCGCTACCGCGGGGAATAGTATAGATGCATTTAAGGGGCGGATAGATAAGCATTTGAGGGAGAAGGGAATAAAGGGTTGTGCTGATAAGAGTTAGATGAGGAAAGACGAGAGGAGGCTCGAGTGGAGCATAAACGCCGGCATGGACTGGTTGGACCGAAAGGATATATGGCACAGAAACAAACCAATGTAATTTAGAGAGACAATACTGAGTGACCACTTGCAGTACTCAGTGTCACAACGGAACAGGCGGTTAAAAGTGCACTATTCTCGTCCCTAATAATTACTTATGTAAAACATGCAACAAAGAAAATCCAAAACAAGTGTTCTTCCAGCAATGTGTCCCTATTATTCTGACATGTGCACGGACTTGCCAAATGTCACTCTTTCTGACTTGATAACTCATGTATGCTTTGAAAATGTATGCGTGCACCACTCTTAAAGCTAAACACAATTGCATATGCAGAACTGCGTTGCTGGTCACGAATGCTTCTCCTAACATTTCCCTGATGCATAACTTAAGACACAGACGAGCCTCTTCGCCCCTTCAGTGTCCAGCACGGTACCTGCTATTCCGTAGTACTGGGAGGTAGCGCAGGCCAATCTGGCGGGGAAATAAGGAGAAGCCTCTACGGCGTAACCATGTCGTGCTGGCACCCGAAAACTTTTCACCAAGGGAGCGTCCACCATTCTTATAATTAAATAGCCAAAGTTAAGAGTCGGCGAGTGGAGTCTCTCTGACCCCACCAAACGCCTTGACCCACGGAAGGGGAGGATGCTGCAACGCTCCTGAATCCGCGCGCCACGCTCACCCGGAAGCGCAGTGAAACCCGAGCCCAGAGCGCGCGACTGCAACATCCGCTGGAACCCGAGCCCAGAGCGCGCGACTGCAGCATCGGTTGAAACCCGAGCCCAGAGCGCGCGACTGCAACATCCGCTGGAACCCGAGCCCAGAGCGCGCGACTGCAGCATCGGTTGAAACCCGAGCCCAGAGCGCGCGACTGCAACATCCGCTGGAACCCGAGCCCAGAGCGCGCGACTTCAGCGCCAGCTGGAACCCGAGCCCAGAGCGCGCGACTGCAGCGCCAGATGGCACCGCAGCCCGTGTGCATTTAATTAACGCTTGCAGCGAGAACTATGCATTTCGTGTTTGGTATCACTATCAGCAAGGTTAGACCAAAAAAAACCACAAATAGTAGATACAGGAAGGTTGCATTTATTCGCAAGCAAAAAACAATTACTGAAAGGAGAAACGAGCGAGATTTAACCAGCTGGTGTTCCTGTTTGTACAAAGTCATGATTGCTCTTCTCCATTTGTTCTCGCCAACCTCCACTGGCGCAAGGTTCTCCCATAACATCAAATGCTGAATCCCATTCGTCAGTTATAAGTCCCTCCATGGCCTCGTCACACCTTACCACTGTACATTACTCGTGTGGAGGGTACGTGCCGACACAGGCTGATTGGCCTGTTTCAGCTTCTATGTATTTTTTTGTATAACCTCCTCTCCTCCAGTTTGTGCTTTTTAGTGCTCTAACTCCGGCCTCCTGTGTAACTATCCCCTCCCCTACTCCCTCTGCACTGGCATTGGTGGCACAGCCTAGAGCCATCTCAGCCCAACTCTGAACCTCCTTTCCTGAACCCCTCCACTTGCTTTCAGTCTTCTCTCTTAACTGTTACTGCTGCTGCTTGGCATCAATTTCTCTAATGAAACACTTTGGCATATTTTTGACATTACAACACTATATAAAAGCAAGTTGCTTATGTGGCACTGGAATTCTAAAACAGCAGCACCAATAAACAGTTATTTGAATGAAAATGATAATTAAATGATTGAGTGGTGTGCTTTGTAATTTGTGTGTTTCAAAATTTTTAAAGAATGTAACTGGATTCCACTTGAGGCTTTGAATCTACCATGTGATGTGATAGTGTCAATGGGCCAGAAAGGTCCCAGGTCCCAAAGTTTGACTTTTGAAAGATGTCAAAAGTGAGTTGTACCAATAGCTTTGATTTGTCAGTCCGGAAAATTTAAATTAAACAAAATTACACAATAAGCTGCCAGAAGAGGCTGAGGCTTGTGGGATATTTATGTGTGGTGTTAACAAGGAAACAGTTTTTATGGCTTCCTTTACCATTTGTTTTTTTTATACTGGCTTACTATGGCTTTCAATGTTTCTAACCAGTGAAACTCCGATCATCTTAAAATTTCCAAAGTATCAGATGAAATTAAGTTTTAACTCTATCCTTTTGTATTTGCTCCCACTTTTCCAACAGTAAAATTCATTGTGGATTGGTTGAAAAGCAAAAGACAGCTTTCAATTTGTAGCAGGATTCCTTGCAGGATGTCAATGAAATGCATCTACTTCCCATCTATTTAATGAAATCTTGGAGAGCTAGAGCCCAACCTGCACAGCACCTTTAGTCAAGAATTATACTCAGTAGGTGGATTTTGTTTTAGTAAACTAAAGATGCTGGTGACCAACTGTTGCCATAAAGTAGTGAGATTTGTGATCAGAAAGAGTGAGACAAGTTGCAAAACTATTTAAACCACAGGAATTCTATTTATTTTTAAGTTACATGCATCAGAATGTTTCATTTTAAATCAAGGTGAATCAGTGCCACTCCTATTCGGTAAAACATGATGGATTTGCAAACTAGATACCTAAGAGCAAATATTTTTACATTTAAAGTACTTTCCCTACAATTTAATATTAAAATAATTTAATTCAGAATCTTTATATCACCTGTATTTCTGCTGTCACAAAATGTGCTATTCACACTAGGAGACATGATCTGAATACAGATACAAGCTCGGAGACCTGCAATTAGACTACAACTCCCAGCATGCATAGTAGGACTACGAACAGGAATAGGCTGGGATTGGTCTGTTTTATAACCAGCACCTGCACAATTTATAAAAGGCAGCATCTAGCTTAGCAAATATATATACTTGAAAATATTCTTATTTTTCTGTTTAAAGTCAAAATGATGTGCTTTAGAATTTAATGTCAAATAACTGTACTCCCATTACTTGTCATTTATGTTGGGAAATCTGACCATTTGCCAGTTAAGCCTGCAAGGCCTGTGGCTACAAGTCCCAGAATGCATAGCAATGCCTCAATTAACTCATAGGAAGTTGCTGATCTGTCCAATAACTTACTGTATCCATAGTTACAATGAACTGTTGCTGGGCCACGCATGTGAAAATAGTCTGAACAGAGTCTTGTAAATGAACCACAAAACTAATTGCTGTTATTTAAATTTCATACTTTGAAATAGCTACAAAATAGGAATCTTGTGAGAGCTTATTTTTGGTAACTAATTCTAATGCTGTTTAATAAGCATGGAATATTCTATTTAAATGGTGAATTCATTTTTGTAATGGATGTCTGGCTATATTATTAACAAGCCTGATTAGAAGCGGATTGCTAAAAATAGAAAGCCCAGAAACTTATCAAAATATACTTGCAGCTGCTGTACGAAATTGCTGTAAGTTAAACTGCTCAGTTAGGTTACATAATGGCGCTATAATTAGCTATGGTCTGATAAACTGGTAATTTAAAAAAAATCAAAACTGTTTCAAATGCAGAATATTCAAGTTAACCATATATTTGGGTTCTATTATAGTATCATAGAATTTTACAGTACAAAAAGGAGGCCATTTGGTCAATTGCATCTGTGCCAGCTCTCTGAAAGAGCTATCCGCCTCATCCCATTTCCCTGCCCTTTCTCCATGTCCTGGTAATTTTTCTTTTTCTTCAAATATTTACCACTTCCCTTTTAAAAGGTTCCACCATGCTTCTAGTAAGGTATTCCATGTCCTACCCACACTTCAAAAAAACAATTATCTTACCCTCTCCATTTGTACTTTGGGTGATTATCTGAAATTTATACCCCCTAGCTACTAATTCACCAACCAGTGGAAATAGTCTTTCCCAATTTACCTTATTAAAACCCCTCTTAATTTTGAACAACTCTATCAGATGCCCTATTAACCTTCTTTGTTCTAATGAAAAGAGCTGCAGTTTCTCGTCTTTTCCATCATTAAAGTTTCTCATCTCTGGCATCATCTTAGGACCAGCAACCTCACCATAGCCTTGACATTCTCCCTAAAGTAAGGCGCCCAAAACTGATGGCCTAGAAATTCGATTGCACTTTGCCGGTTTAAAACTGTCACCTAAGGGTCCAATCTGGCGGAAGCCGTTTACGTATTCATTCCATGCTGGAAATGTGCCACCCTCCATATTGGTAAAGGCTCCTCCACAGCAGTCAAGAGTGCTTAGCCCCTTTGCATATGCAAATAGGAGGCCTAACGCCTGCTTGAGGCCCCCTTTGCAAAATTAGATCTTGTTGTCTGCCGGGACCAGAAAGCTGCCTCTCGGGCAGTAATAAGCAAATGAAGCCGGCGAACCAATTTACCGTGGTCTTGCCGCCAATCTCATTAAATGCCAGTTGTTGTGGTTGTATAAATATGCACACAATCATGGAATTCAAGCTTGCAAATACACTCCCACAATATTCGGTTATAAAAATGCAATTTAACTTATCCAATCACTGTAAATCAGTGGTTTGTTCAATATGTTGCATGTCATATAGGATGCAACAGCATATCCTCCGACTCACCGTAAACAATGCCATGAAAGATATGCTAGTAGCAGAGAACATTATGAACACCCACGAGTGGACTAAAGACTAATTGAGATTCAGATGAAATTATAAAAACCATGCCAGCTTTACTGTCTAGTGGACATTATCTAATCCACCTCTCACCTTCCACAATTAAATTATGATTTGGTGTAATTAATGATTCCGATGCAGCAAATAATTATATCGTTCAGAAACCTTTTAAATCTGTAATAGCACTGGTAATGCATTAATCAGCAACAGTTGTGTTTACCATACTTGTAATTCCTTTTACATTACATTCTTGTGTTTAGACACTAGGTGGCTCCCAAAAATGTGTGCAACCTTGGCAAACAATGCACGTAGCTGTGGTATGCTGCATCAAAATGCCATAGTTTAGTCATATTCCAGGAGTATTAGGTATCATCATTCCTAACGGATTACTTGTAACATTGCTATTTCAGTCTGTTTAAACAGTAGGGGATAAAATAGTTTAAGATTTGGGAACTAAGTTACGTATTAGGTTAAAACACTTTCCTTTCATTCTGGGACCAAGATTTCTATCCCACAGAGAGGGGATGAATACAGATCTGTATAAAAATGGGAAAGACTGTCTGGTTTGAACATCATAAATAAATGCTTTATGCTTTTTTGATGTGAAGGAATAAATATTCAATAGGTATTTTATAAATTTTGGAAAATACTGTGGAAAACGAAGTAATGCCGGTGCACCAAGTGGTACTTTGACTGCCCAGCGGATGGTTCCAGGAAAAATGGCAGCGGAGTGCTAAGTTCATAGGGTTGCCAACCATTTTGGATTGCCCGGAGTCTCCCAGAATGGGTATATGGATCTCCCGGGCGATGCTACTAGCAGCCTTGGAGATCTACCCTCTTTAAATTCCCCTTCGCAGCAGCAGCAGCCCCATCCCATTTAATTTCCATGTTTTTTTATAAAAGCGGTCACAAAACATTCTTGTTTGTTTTTATCCTTTGACAGTGGTTTTCATAGCAAGAATATAAATATAATTAGCTTATATAAGCCTAGTTATAAATACAGAAAAGTGAAGTTTTGATTTATAATTTTTTGTCATGAATTTTTGTGCCTCTCAAACTAAGGAATGGAATGGTTTTCCATTTAGGGTTGGCATCAAGTATCCCTGGATCAAGCATAGCACAGCCAACTAAAAGTAAAACTCCTCCTGCTCTGCCCCAAAGGTGTTTTTAGCCCCAAATTGCACCAGTGTGGCATTTCTGTTTTCCACATCAGAGGTGGGAGGAACTTTGATTCGACCAGTAACTAATAGTAACACACTCAAATTGCACTTACAACTTGATAGCAATTCTGGTAACACTCAGATTCCCTTCACAACCAACAGTAATACAATAGCTCACTGATACACCAGTTACATATAGACTAACGCCCCAATATCCTACCTGTAACTAATCCTAATCCTATAACCCACTGATATACACCCTGTAACTACAGCCAGAATCGCCCTGCACTGCATAAGGTGAGGTCAGGCTCCCCAGTCAATCCCATTTTTAAAAGGCCCCATATCTCTCCCTATCTCTTCGACTCTGGTTTCACAGAATCATAGAAACTTACAGCACAGAAGGAGGCCATTCGGCCCATTGTGCCTGTGATGGCTCTTTGAAAGAGCAGTCATGCTTAGTCCTACATCCCCGCCTTTTGTCTATATACCCATTCTGGGAGACTCTAGGGCACTCTGAGAGGGTTGGCGATCCTATGAATTTACCACTCAGCTGCCATTTTCCTGGAGCCATCTGCTGGGCAGTCAAGGCATCCACCTGAATCGAGCAGGCGCATCATTAATCTATGCAAATTGTGGTCCTATGATCTACATATACAATGCTAATGACCTACTGGGAAGCATGCACCACGGACATTTCGCTCAGTAAAACCTGGTGGTATAGTAGAAGAGGCCTGACAAGTTAAGTGTTAAAATTATTTTTGTGGGGCCAGGAGCAGCAGGAGTGCTTCTCCAGGTTCCAAAAGAATAATGTGAGCCACTGCTGCCCCGGGCAGCCTCCGCTCCATGATCGACTTGGCCTCCGTAGCGCACCAGCAGTATGGTAATGAGGCCCCGCGTCTCTCGCCGGTCAGCCGACCAATAGAAAGAAAGAACTTACATTTATATAGCGCCTTTCATGACCTCAGGACGTCCCAAAGCACTTTACAGCCAATGAAATACTTTTTTCTTTTTGAATTGCAGTCACTGTTGTAATGTAGGAAATGCGGCTGCCAATTTGTGCACAGCAAGGTCCCACAAACAGCAATGAAATAATGACCAGATAATCTGTTTTTAGTGATGTTGTTTGAGGGATACATATTGGCCAGGCCACCAGGGAGAACTCCCTTGCTCTTCAAAATAATGCCATGGGATCTTTTACGTCAACCTGAGAGGGCAGATGGGGCCTCAGTTTAAAGTTTCATCTGAAAGATGGCACATCTGACAGTGCAACACAATCAGTGCCTAGATTTTGTGCTCAAGTCCTTGGAGTGGAACTTGAAAACACAACCTCCTGACTCAGAGGCGAGAATGCTACCAACTGAGCCAGAGCTGAGTTAAAATATTTAAAATTTACCCCCTCAACACTTAGTAATACCGAACAATACTTTTGTTGCGAGTTCATAATAAGTAGTTTTGCACTTAATGTCTGGATCAACTATAATCTCAAGCCCACAACTTTTATAATTATAGTAATCTGTACTCTGGATGGATCTTTGTTTACAAAAATAGTTATTCACATTTTGTTTTTGTTAACTGCTGAAGCTGAACAACAAAATATCCAGCCTGCATGTTTGGTAGTAGAAGTAGACACACTGCCTTTAATCCAAGAGCAAGAGCTCAAGCAGCCTGAATACAGTTAGCATTTGCAGGTGGCTTGGGATGGCCAGCCAAAAACATCCAAATGATCTGCCAACATAAGCAGTCTCAAGAACATACTGTGAATTAAACCTGGCAGTATCAGTTAGCTGAATCTGTGGCACAATTACTACTGGTAATGTACTGCAAAAAAATGAAAATTGAAAAGAAAGCAGGCACAGTAATTTATTACATAATTCTTTACAAATGCATTCTATGAAATTCAAAGAGATGATCGAGGAGTCGACCGAGTTTTCACCCAATTGCAAATATTGTAATGAGAGATTTGTACACTTACCGGTGTTTTTTCTGATATGACACCATGAATGGAAAGTGAAGCATGTGGCTCAAGATTCCGATTCATCCTGCCAACAGTGGGGGGAAGTGTTCTACATGAAACGTCGTTCCTCAAACTATCCCTAACTTGTAGTTTTAAAGGGAGAATATATCCTGCTGAATTGTTCTCGAATTATGAAGGTATTGTATCTTTTGGTTGACCCTTATCTCAGTGCTTTATACTTCAGAGTTGGTGATAAGGGATAGAATTAGAATGGATATTTTGTACAGAAGTCCCATGTCTCTGACATCTCTAATAGAAACAATAGGCTGAGGTTAGCTATCTCTATTCATAATATAACATAAGAGGAAACTCTATACAAAATGTCTTCTGCCAGACCTCCTCTGTCCATCAGTTCAACACAATAACCAGAAATTAGTGAAAAACACCAGTAAGTATTCAGATATAATTTATAATGTTGAGGGGCGTCCCATTGATCCAGCACACTTTAGTCATTCTCTTTTTATGAGCCAGTTCTGTAAGATACACTTCCCTTTTATGAAAACATAGTTGTATGATAATGGGGCCGGCTTGATGAACCAACTGGTCTTTCCCTGCCTGTCAATTTCATATGTTCGTATGATTGGATCATCCTGTGAACTACAGCCTCAGGATGATTTCACCTTACTTCTGTACTCCGATTTGATAATATAAACAAATGCTTGGGCTCCATGAGAGTCCAATGAGTAAGGGCATGTGTAGCACTAAGCATTATAAATTTAAAATGGCCCAGCTTCAATTCTTAGTTTGCACGGAGTAAACTGATCTCTTCCAAGGCAGCAGTTGGAGGGCTGCAATTGGCCTCAGTGGTCCTGGGCTAGAGAGAGGAAAATCAGCATGGCTTTTTGCTCATGATTGCCAATCAGTGGTCCCTGATGTAAAGTGAACATGTGTGACATTGGGTGAGAACAGGATTGAGCTCTGAAAGAAGGCCCCCTACTCCACTAGCCTGCGTACAGTCACTGTCTAAGCTCACAAAATAATGGCAGAACAGGGGGCTGTCATCACCTACAGAACTAAACCTAAATGACAGCCAATGCCTCAAGGAGGAGAGGAAATGGAGAAACCTGAAGAAAATTGAAGGGGGTTGGGTGAATGAACAGTTGCTTTAGTAACAATCTAGCTAATTACACGTATAATCATAAACTATTTGTCAGGATTTAGTCAACCATGCTCCGACTTTGTGCTAATGATGTACTGGGAAAATGAAAGGCAGGAGATCAGTAACTAACTTAGTATAGCAACTAACTGCAGGTTAGATTATCCTTCATACATGTGTTTATTATTATACTGCAATCCATGGCAAAGTATGGCGCATGCATGACTGATAGAGAATTCACTTACACAGATGAGAACTTTTTTCCATGCCGCAGTTTTATGAATGAAGATGAACTGATGACAGCAATTTTTAAAGTTCAATTCACTAGATGTTGAAAATACGTGGGATTTTTAAAAAAGTTATCAATCGTTCACAAACTATTAATCCTCTTTCAGATTGCCCAACATCAGTAATTTGTTTAATGTCATGGAATGTGCTAGAAGTTATTACAATCTGACTCAGCATCCCACTTATGTCAACTATTCTCTAGTTTCTAGCCTTTTTAAAAACTACAAATTGTCTACACACAAAAATATGAGATTGTTAAAGCAAAATAACTGTAGTCTGAAAATAAATGACTTCATTTTATGTGCAGCTAAAATCCCTAATTACAGCCGCAAGTTGTATTTTACACTGGTGTTTTGAATTTAGCTAAAGAAGGGCCTGGGAGGGATTCCATAATATTTACTTACGTTGGAACCATGTATAATTTAAGTGGACTTCATAAATGAAAAATGTTAGTTTCCTTCAATTTAATTGAATTTTCAATGCCTACTAAGTACAGCATATTGCAAACTACTCTAATGAACTTGATCTCTACAGTTATAAATATCTGATGGGAAAAATCATAATATTGAAAATGAACTGAAAAAGTAGGTGATCCTACTTTTTTGATACAAACCCAATGAAATGAAAATGATTACATTACATACATACAATTTCAGAAAAGATCTGCTGTAATTTTTTTCAGAATATATATGACCAGTTATACTTTGAAACAAATATTCGAACATTTTGTTAAAATTTCCAAAATGTACTAATTCCTCTGTATTACACAATGATAACAAAGTATAAATATAAGAAAGGTCATTCAGCCCACGAAGCCCACTTCCTTCAACAGACCATATACAACTTGAACTGTCATGGACTCTCCCCAAATGCCAACTAGATGATGTAATAAAATGAATATCTACCAGCTCTATATATTCTAGCCGAAGAATAAATAATTGTTGATCAAAATAGTTATGTCTTAAAAATTATAATATCTTATGTTTCTTGTTTATAGCAGCTTTATTTCTGAAGTAAAGCATACTGCCACCCGGATATGTCTGAAAACAAGAAAGATTATAGTTTATTGAAGGAAAGGTATAAAAAAAAGTTAATATATATTTTGCTTGTTGGATGTGCAGTGTGTTTTTAAAAATCAGTGAATTATGGTTAAGAAGAATTGGAAAGACAACAGCAATTTTGTGTTGGTGGGTGGCAGTTTGGAATAAGAGTGATGTGCAGGAATTCACGGGAAATTTGTTAAAATTGAAAAACCAAGGAGAACAGCCACAGTGCATGACATCACCAAGGTTGAAAAGAGTAATTGAGAAGCTAAGGTAAATCAAGAAATAATGTCGAAGTGATGCAAAGTTTTGCTTTTTAAAGCCTGAAAATTGTCGGAAAAAGACTGAGGGAGGTGATTTCTACAGTGTTGAGGTTGAAGAGATGGACATTGATTGGGCTTTTGAAGGTAGCGATGGAGGTGGCAAGGCAGAGAGAGAATTAGCAAGGGAGTTTCAGAACACAGGACCATAAAGTGGGGATAAAGAGTAACCCAGCATTAGAGAAATGGAGAGTACGAGTGGAACATGAGCTGGAGGATATCAGTGGGTTAAAACCACTGAGGGATTTGAAGGCGAGGTCCAAGAATTTTGAAGTCCACTCTTTCAGACACAGGGTGTAGAAGGGTGATGGGACTTTGTGTGGGTGAAAATGCAGGCTACGGCATTTTCAGTAAGTCGTAACTTGCAGGAAAACCAGTTGGACGGTATTGCAGAAGTCAAGCTTTGAGGTGAGGAAGGCATGGCCTAAGGTTTCAGCTATGGTGGAGGGGAGATGGGACTGGATGTGGGTAATGTTGCAGAGGGGAAGGAATGTGGTAACAGAATAAATGTGGGCATGGATGCTGAGCCCAGGGTCAAGTAGCACGCCAAAGCCTGCACCTCAACCTATGGTGGCAGCTGGGGAAGGTGAAGGAATCTTGGCCAGAAGCACATAGGTGCTGGCAGGAGCCAACGAGGATGGCTTCACAGAGGATGGCTTAATTTTTCCTGCCATCAAGCTGGAGTAAATGTTTGTCATCCTGGTCTTGATCTCCAACAGGCAGTTGGAAAGTGTAGCAACAGTGTCAGCTGTGGCTCAGTTGGTAGCACACTTGCCTTTGAGTCAGAAGGTTGTGGGTTCAAGTCCCACTCCAGAGACTTGAGCACATAAAGCTAGGCTGATACTCCAGTGCAGTGCTGAGGGAGTGCTGCACTGTCGAAGGTGCCGTCTTGCAGATGAGACGTTAAACCGAGGCCCCGTCTGCTCTCTCAGCTGGATGTAAAAGATCCCATGGCACTGTTTTGAAGAAGAGCAGGGGAGTTATCCCCGGTGTCCTGGCCAATATTTATCCCTCAACTAACATAACAAAAACAGATTATCTGGTCATTATCACATTGCTGTTTGTAGGATCTTGCTGTGCTCAAATTGGCTGCCACATTTCCCACATTACAACAGTGACTCCACTTCAAAAGTACTTTATTGGCTGTAAAGCACTTTGAGACGTCTGGTGGTCGTGAAAGACGCTATATAAATGCAAGTCTTTCTTTCTAACAGCCTTTGTATCAATGGAGGAGACAGAAAGTTAGAGCTAAATGTTGTCAACATGTGGAAGGTGACCTCACACTTCCAGATATCACCAAGGGGTAGCATGTGAATGGTGCAGTGGAGGGGACAAAGGATGGATCTCTGGGGTGCATCAGAGGTGACCATGAGGAATAGCAGTTGCACTGTGATGGATATGAGTGGAACCAAGAGACAGTAGTTCCAGAGATGGACTGCAGAAGGGAGATCTTGGACAAAGTCAGAGGAGCCTAATAATATTGGCAAAATAAAGAAAGGATTTTTTTTAGCAGAGATGAGTTAAAGGGTGGAGGTGAGAAAGGGATCACATACCAGACAACAACCTTTTGGGTGTATCCCATACAGGAATGTAAGAGTCAGGCTACATCAGTCCATCCAGTTTTGATACTGTGGTCTGGTTCACTTAAGATCAGTCAAACCTTGGTGTCATATTTGACCCTGAAATGAGCTTCCAACCACATATCCGCGGCATAACTAAGACAGCCTATTTCCACCTCTGTAACATAGCCTGTCTCCGCCCTTGCCTCAGCTCATCCACTGCTGAAACCCTCATCCATGCCTTTGTTACCTCTAGACTTGACTATTCCAGCGCACTCCTGGCTGGCCTCCGACATTCTACCCTACGTAAACTTGAGGTCATCCAAAACTCGGCTGCCCGTGTCCTAACTCGCACCAAGTCCTGTTCATCTATCACCCCTGTGCTCGCCGACCTACATTGGCTCCCGGTTAATCAATGCCTCGATTTCAAAATTCTTTTTTTCAAATCCCTCCATGGCCTTGCCCCTCACTATCTCTGTAATCTCCTCCAGCCCCACAACCCCCTGGAGATATCTGTGCTCCTCTAATTCTGCCCTCTTGAGCATCCCTGATTATAATCGTTCAACCATTGGTAGCTGTGCCTTCTGTTGCCTAGGCCCTAAGCTCTGGAATTCCTTCCCTTAAACCTGTCCGCCTCTCTTTCCTCCTTAAAACCTACCTCTTTAACCAAGCTTTTGGTCATCTGCCCTAATTTCTCCTTATGTGGCTCGGTGTCAAATTTTTTGTCTTATAATACTCCTGTGAAGCACCTTGGGACGTTTTACTACATTAAAGGCACTATATAAATACAAGTTGTTGTTGGTGTGTTAAAGTTATTCTCCCCTGGCTCCAGCGAGCAGATGAGCTATACAGATCAGCCATTCCCAAGTTATATCCGGATTCATGCTGAGTGATCTGATCTCAGCCAGTTTAATAGCAGGAGGTCCTAAAATTGCGACCAGTGTCCCTGGCTTCGGGAGTGGAAAAGTCGCTGAGGAGTAACGTCCCCATGATTGAATAGCCTGTCAACACTCTCTATCAAAGTTTACACGGGAAGAATGGTTACTTGATTGAGGCATCGTCGACAGAACTAGGTTCCAGCAGGAAATCATGTCTGCGGGAGATCAGGAGAGGACGGAAGAAATTGGGGGCGGGGGAAAAATCATCTTAGTTTGGAATCAAATAACCAAGGATTTTCTGACGGGGCACTTCAGGAATTCTGCCCAAACACAGAAAGGGTGGGAACTTTCATAAACAGGTCGTGCAAATATTGACGTTTCTGGTTGAGTTACAATTCCCCATGACAAGCGTATTTGTATATTTCCATAAAAAATGGGATACAATATAACCCAACCCATTTCATATTTGTAACTCTGCAAAAGTAAAAAAGATGCAATAAAGAAACAATTTTTAAGTATGACGTGAATGTTTAAGAAATCCCACGCAGGGCATGTTCAGCGGTGGAGTATTTGCACAGCTCCTGCTGCACTGTCCTTTCCCCACGCCTCCTTCTCTTGGTGTACTGCAGTCGGCCATCGGGTTGGATGTTGTCCTATTTTGGTAATCGGACGGCCCCCAAAACCTAGACTTGGGACTGACTGTCTTGTGTTAGTGATTGGGATACACACACAGTGTTAATCGGATGAAGTGCTGCATATAAACATCACTGTTCGGAGTCTAGTGCTGTGTCGCGAGTTTGAAGTTTAAAAAAAATTAATGTAATTTCTTTGCATTCCCGGAAATAGCAGAAGATGCAGAGGGGGAACCGAGGAGCGATCATTTGAAGTCTCCCATGTGGGTGCGAGGAAGCCCGGCTGCTACACTGTAGCGAGACGAGCGGCGGTAACAGTGTTGCTGAAAGCAGCGACTGCAGGAGCCCCGCTCCGATCATGAGCCTGGACAGGGAGGCGGTGGCGGCAGCGGTAGCAGCCGCGACCAAGGCAGCCGTGGAAGGCGACGGTGGCGCCTTGGCCATCCCGGTGCCGCTCCTCTCCCCCGCCATCTCCACCACCAGCCCCGGCGGCAGCAGCGTCCCGGCCGGCACCTATTGGCAGGATCACACGGCAGCCGCTTCGGCGCCCGCCTTGGTGCCGGCGGCTCGACTCAAGAACCGGCCAACCACGGTGGTTTATGTGGTGAACGAGGCGGCTCAGCTGCAGCTGGCCGAGAGCCTGGCATTGCAGTGTTTGAGGGAGGCGTGCGAGAGTGTCAGCGCCGCCCTGCAGACCGTGCCGTTCGAGAAGCTGGACTTCGGCGAGACCGCCGTCTTGGACTATTTTTACAATGCAGGTAAGGGAGAAAGAGGGCAGGACGCCGGGCTGCGCCGAACCACGGTCCACGATTGCAGCTCAGCGCTGCTGCAAAACTTGCTATGGACAAGTGTCCCGTGCTGTTCTGTTTTGTGTGTCTCGCTGCTTTGGTGAAATTTGAAGGCAAAGTACCAACAAATGTGACGTTTTAACCTTACCCAGACTGTGATTGATGCACTGTTTAGTGCTTGGATAGACAGCTTCATTCGGCGCGTCATATCGCGCACAATAAGCAGGAGATGAAAACTTAGAGCGGCATCTCACTTAAAAGAGACAAAAGTTGGTGTTGATTCACTTGACACTTTCTGCGAGTCAGGCTGTGTAGCTCTGCTTTGTTGTAAAGTACATTACACTCATAACTATAACTCGAGTGGTGTTGATCTCTAAGAAAGACTAAGAATCTATAAGAATTGAACTACTGTTTGTTTAAACTTGTTGCCAGATGTTCTGTGCATAGGCCTAACTGTTCAGTAATACTCACGCTCGGTAATGTGTAGCAAATAAACCAGGCGCAAATTAATTGTGATTTTTCCCAGTCAGTTCAGTAACATTGTGTTCATGGCGCCCTGTATTTGTTCTGGAGATTGATGAAACCATGACCTAACTATTGGCACAATATTCTGTCAGAAGTAACTTGTTGTAGCGCTGGTGTATGAAGTCGCTTCAACTCTATTGCAAGTTGTGTTTGGAACCATACCATTTTTTCTGTCCTTTATTCCAGATTTAAAACAAGTGTTAATTTTGGGTTGTGTGCCATTTCTGTGGAGCTACAGAGGTAACAGTTATAGCAAGATACTGTGAGGTTCAGCTGTGTTTGCCTGAGTGATATTGATCCGTGACTGCAGTTGGGGGTTGGATTTTTAGACTGGTTTGACTGCCGTGTTCCTGTATAAATGGAAAGACCTGCATTTCTATAGCGCCTTTCACGACGTCCCAAAGAGTTTTACAGCCAAGGAAGTACTTTTGAAGTGTAGTCACTGTTGTAATGTAGGAAACGCGGCAGCCAATTTGCGCACAGCAAGCTCCCACAAACATAGAACATAGAAAAATAGGAGCAGGAGTAGGCCATTCGGCCCTTCGAGCCTGCTCCGCCATTCAATATGATCATGGCTGATCCTCTATCTCAATACCATATTCCCACTCTCTCCCCCTACTCCTTGATGCCTTTTGTGTCTACAAAGCTATCTATATCCTTCTTAAATATATTCAGTGACTTGGCCTCCACAGCCTTCTGTGGTAGAGAATTCCACAGGTTCACCATCCACTGAGTGAAAACATTTCTCCTCATCTCAGTCCTAAATGTCCTACCCCGTATCCTGAGACTGTGACCCCTCGTTCTCGACCCCCCAGCCAGGGGAACCATCCTCCCTGCATCCAGTCTGTCTAGCCCTGTCAGAATTTTATACATTTCAATGAGATCCCCTCTCATTCTTCTAAACTCTAGTGAATACAGGCCTAGTCGACCCAATCTCTCCTCATACGACAGTCCTGCCATCCCAGGAATCAGTTTGGTGAATCTTCGCTGCACTCCCTCTATGGCAAGTATATCCTTTCTTCGGTAAGGAGACCAAAACTGCACACAGTACTCCAGGTATGGTCTCACCAAGGCCCTGTATAACTGTAGTAAGACATCCTTGCTCCTGTACTCCAATCCTCTTGCAATGAAGGCCAACATACCAATTGCCTTTCTAACTGCCTGCTGCACCTGCATGTTTGCTTTCAGTGACTGGTGTACAAGGACACCCAGGTCCCTTTGTACATCAACATTTCCCAATCTATCACCATTTAAATAATACTCTACCTTTCTGTTTTTTCTACCGAAGTGGATAACTTCACATTTATCCACGTTATACTGCATCTGCCATGTATTTGCCCACTCACTCAACTTGTCTAAATCGCCTTGAAGCCTCTTTGCATCCTCCTCACAACTCCCACTCCCACCTAGTTTTGTGTCGTCAGCAAACTTGGAAATATTACATTTGGTTCCCTCATCCAAATCATTGATATATATTGTGAATAGCTGGGGCCCAAGCACTGATCCCTGCGGTACCCCACTAGTCACCACCTGCCACCCCGAAAAAGACTCATTTATTCCTACTCTCTGTTTCCTGTCTGCTAACCAATTTTTAATCCATGCCAGTATATTACCCCCAATCCCATGTGCTTTAATTTTACACATGAACCTCTTATGTGGGACTTTATCAAAGGCCTTCTGAAAATCCAAATACACCACATCCACTGGTTCTCCCTTATCTATTGTACCAGTTACATCCTCAAAAAACTCCAGTAGGTTTGTCAAATCCATGTTGACTTTGTCTAATCCCGTTGATATTTTCTAAGTGTCCTGTTATCACATCCTTTATAATAGACTCTTGCATTTTCCCTACTACTGATGTCAGGCTAACCGATCTGTAGTTCCCTGTTTTCTCTCTCCCTCCTTTTTTTTTAAATAGTGGGGTTACATTTGCCACCCTCCAATCTGCAGGAACTGTTACATAATCTATAGAATTTTGGAAGATGACAACCAATGCATCCACTATTTCCATGGCTACCTCTTTTAGTACCCTGGGATGCAGATTATCAGGCCCTGGGGATTTATCAGCTTTCAGTCCCATTAATTTCTCCAGCACTATTTTTTTTACTAATACTAATTTCCTTTAACAGCCAGATAATCTGTCTTTTAGTGATTAAGGGATAAATATTGGGCAGGACACTGGGGATAACTCCCCTGTTAATCCTGAAATAGCGCCATGGGATCTTTTACGTCCACCTGAGAGGGCAGACGGGGCCTCGGTTTAACGTCTCATCCGCAGGACGGCACCTGCGACAGTGCAGCACTCCCTCAGCACTGCACTGGAGTGTCAGCCTAGATTTTTGTGCTCAAGTCTCTGGAGTGGGACCTGAACCCACAACCTTCTGCCTTTGAGACGAATGTGCTACCAACTGAGCCACAGCTGACACATCTATTTAACTTCATATATTTAACATTTTCCCCCACCCCCCCGCCCGCCCCCAGGTTTTCACACACACTCTTGTTTAAATAAATAGCAACTGCAGCAGAAATGGTAGTGGTAGCGAAGGGGTGTCAAAACGAGAGCTGTTTTAGTAGCTGGAGGTTAGCATTTTTTAATTATTTGTGTCAGATGTCAATGACTACACGTGGAGCAGCATAAACCATGTTTGAGAAATTCCGTTTTACTTTTTAATTATAATATGTGATTAGTTTTGAGATTTGTAAAGAATTGGTGAGAGATTCAATGGTGATTCTTTTCACACGCCCACCCAGCCACATTTATGCTTCAGTGGTTGGGGAAGCGTAAGTGCACACAGACAGACCCGTGAGAAAGAAACTCTCCGTCGCCCAGCGCTCAGCTCACCGGTAGCCAGAAAGCATGCAGCCTCTGTGATCCTGGGAACCCTGCTGTCTCCCACTGCCTCAATAGCAGTGGCCTGGAATTTGCGATCAGCGGCGAAGTGATGGCACTCGCCGCTGACCTCGAAGGAAGCTTCACACAAAGATCGAGCTATCTCCGTGGTGTTGATTTCAGCTCTCCCAACCTTTGTTTGAATCTGGCGCCAAATCAAGCGAATCGCCAGCGTCCAGCAACAGTGATGTCGTCAAGCAGGCTGAGCAGCCAATCACATTCAAGAATGCTCACCCAGCAAACCAGGAAAGTAAAATGCGCAGATTCTAATTTACTTTTTATAAATTTTACAGAGAGCGAAATAAAGATTGGGATATTACACATAGGATTAAGGTAGAGGTTGAAATAGCATGAACTTAAAAAAGAAAAATTATTTTAGGAACCATGTAATTCTTAATCATAGTGATGGAAAAATTTGACATTCCACAAATATAAAATGATTTTTTTCAGGGCCTGAACGGTTGTTCAGCAGTCAATACGCTGTTAATAACCCAATTATACCTCTTTCAATGAGGCTTAACTTTTTCGGGGGGGTGGGGGGGGGTTGTGGTTTAACAGCGATATTCCAGTGTAATAGGGCAAGTTTTCATCCTTAAGGTAATTTGAATTGATTGCCAGCTCTGGGGAGTTCCACAGCTCAACTGTGGCAGTGCAGGGACTGACTGATCGCAACTTGTGGATTTCTGTGTTTATCTGAGCATGCTCTAAATCCTGAAGTTGCTGTCAGTTTCAGAGGGGTAATGACAGTGAACGCTGACAGTTTTGCCATCATTACCACCACAAAATCCAGGCCAGTATCTCATTTACTGCACTCTGCTGCTGAAATCTCAATTGTTGTGAGCGGCAGGACTGTGAATGCAGCATTAGTCCGCTATTTACACCCCCTCATGTTTACACTGAATATCTGTAGGGGGTGGTGTGGTAGGGGTCAGCCTCACCTCTGACTCAGCGAGCGGTTCGAATCGCTCCCACGCCCCTGGTTCTGGACCTTGGACTTATTTGGGGGTTGTGAACAAAGATGCAGTAGACAACAGGTTCCGATGAAAGAATTTTGACTTTTATTAAAAGAAAAGGTAACAAACTTAAAACACACTTAACACTTAAACAGGTTGGGGAACACACGGTACAGGCGAGGGAGAATGACAATATACAAAAACCCTTATCCCTCCCAAAAATCCCACTATCTAGCTAGGTTTTGGTTTCAGGAGATCAGGGATAATGCTCACCAAACAGGGGTTTTGACAGTGCGAAATCCAGCCAGGTAAGTTGATTGCGATTTTGAGGTACTCTTTTTTTTTTGTCCTTTGGGGCCTGCCGTCCCCATGTGGTACCGGTCTGTGAAATCTGCGATGGTGGTCTGGTCGTCGAGTTTTGTTGCGTTGGAGGCTTGTCAGGGGCGGTACCTTCTGGGGCTGGACCGTGGGTTGAGCGATGCCGACTCGCTCCAAGCCTCCAGTGACCTTGGCTAATGGCTGCTAGTGCTAGACCGTGTGCTGAGCGATGCCGACTCGCTCCCAGTGGCCTCAGCTCTAGCCCTTGCCTGGCCTAGTCTGTCCTTGCCTCCGATCTTGCCCCGGGTCTGCCTCGTGGCCTTGCTGCTTCTCTCCTCCTCCTGCTCGTGTCGTGTGGCTGGTAGTGTCTTGCTGGAACTTGCTGCAACTGGAACAGAGCTGAGAGAGACTTTCTTTGGGGATTAGGCCCTCAATTATACTGTTCAGATCCTTTGTCTTATTTGCGCCAAAACCCCTTTTACTAAATCGGTTTCTGTGTTGAAGTGATTTAGGTTTCAGTTGAGGCCTGTTCATTCCATTGTCTTAGTTTTGCGGGCTTGTTAAGTTTTGATGGTTTTAACTTGGTGTTAAATTGTCCTGATGGCTTCCGATGTCTCCCATTTAGGCAGGGCCTTTATCTATGCACCAAATCTTGTCCCTATAGATACCTAGCTGATTGGTTTTTGATGAAGTAATGGCTGTACTAGATGTTTTATTGTTTACAGGCTTCTGGCATCCTGTTTGGGCCTGGGGATATTCAAAAGATGTCTTGAATTATTCAATTTTGGATGTGTTGTGAGGTTTTGGGTGAGGTGCTTCCTCCTGCCTGGATTGCAGTGCAATCAAATTCCAGACAGCTTGACTCCAAAAGCTGTCCACTGCCTCGCCACACCCCTTCGCAAAGGTGTTTTTTCCCATAGTCATTTTCAAAAGTCATTTTTCCTCAGGGTTTTTCTTCCCTGATCTTTAAAATGTCCAAAACTGAGGTTTTTACCTCAAATCACTTTGCTTATGTCCCATCATCCCAAATTCGTAGGAAAAATCCAAAAATCACCCCTTTTAGGGTTCTATACGAGTTTCTGGGGAATTTTGCGAAGCTTACATATCCTATGGCTGGGGGTTAATGAAAAAGAAGAATCAGATTTTGTTAACTGTCATAGCTAATAATATAGAAATTGACAAATAAATAATGTGCTGTTTTGTTATGTTACTTCGTGATTACCCCCGTACCCAAACTTCAGTCTTTAGTGTTACATAAGAACATAAGACGTAGGAGCAGGAGTAGGTCATTTGGCCCCTCGAACCTGCTCCGCCATTCAATAAGATCATGGCTGATCTGATCTTGGCCTCAACTCCACTTTCCTGCCCACTCCCCATAACCCTTGACTCCCTTACCATTCAAAAATTTGTCTATCTCCACCTTGAATATATTCAATGACCCAGCCTCCACAGCTCTCTGGGGAAGAGAATTCCAAAGATTCACGACCCTCTGAGAGAAGAAATTCCTCTTCATTTACGATTTAAAAGGGTGCCCCCTTATTCTGAAATTATGCCCCCTAGTTCTAGATTCCCCCACGAGGGGAAACATCCTCTCTGCATCTACCCTGTCAAGCCCATTCAGAATCTTCTCTGTTTCAATAAGATCCCCTCTCATTCTTCTAAACTCCAATGAGTATAGGCACAACCTGCTCAACCTTTCTTCATAAGACAACCCCTTCATCTCCGGAATCAACCTCGTGAACCTTCTCTGAACTGCCTCCAATGCAAGTATATCCTTCCTTAAATAAGGAGACCAAAACTGTACACAGTACTCCAGGTGTGGTCTCACCAATACCCTGTACAGTTGTAAGAGGACTTCCCTACTTTTATATTCCATTCCCTTTACAATAAAGGCCAACACTCCATTAGCCTTCCTAATTACTTGCTGTACCTGCATGCTAACTTTTTGTGATTCATGTACAAGGACCCCCAGAGCCCTCTGTACTTCAGCATTTTGTAATCTCTCCCCATTTAAATAATTTTATTTTTTATTTTTCCTACCAAAGTGGATAACCTCGCATTTTCCCACATTAAACTCCATCTGCCAGATTTTTGCCCACTCACTTAGCCTATCTATAGCCCTTTGGAGATTCTTTGCGTCTTCCACACAATTTGCTTTCCCACCTATCTTTGTCTCATCAGCAAATTTGGCTACATTACACTTGGTCCCTTCATCCAAGTCATTAATATAGATTGTAAATAGTTGAGGCCCCAGCACTGATCCCTGCGGCACCCCACCAGTTACAGTTTGCCAACCTGAAAATGACCCATTTATCCCGATTCTCTGTATTCTGTTAGTTAGCCAATCCTCTATCCATGCTAATATATTACCCCCAACCCCGTGAGCTCTTACCTTGTGTAATAACCTTTTATGTGACACCTTATCGAATGACTTCTGGAAATCCAAATACACGGCATCTACTGGTTCCCCTTTATCCACCCTGCTCATTACATCCTCAAAGAACTCCAGCAAATTTGTCAAACATGATTTCCCTTTCATAAAACCATGCTGACTCTGCTTGACTATAATGGCCCAGAAATTAAAGACTGAGTGTTGACGCGGGGGTAAGGCTTCCCCGCGATCTCTCACTCCTCGTTGGCTTTTTCAGATCCAGCTCGCACGAACTTGATGTTCTAGACATCAGCTGGGCAGTGCTTGCGTATCCCACCGGCGTAGTGAATTCGTGCGAGCTGTGGGATCACGTGACTCAGTTAGAGCCAATGGCAGCACACCATCTTCCATTCATAAGTTTCACATAAGTGCTGTGAAAGCTATGAATCTTACACACCCCCAAAATAACAGCTAAACCTCAATTAAATTTTTTTTAAAAACCATCACATTAATAAAATAAGTATAGTTAAATAAATTAACCATTTTAAATAAAAAATTAAATATTTGAAAAAATTTAAAATCTTTTAAAAAGTTATAAAAATAAACTTACCTGTCTTTAAAGTCTCTAAAAAAGATATACCTGTTAAAAAAAATTCAAAATAATACTTAATTCACTGCTTACCTTGTTAAAAGTGGGTCTTACTCCTCCTTTTTTCATTTCTAAAATCTTCCGTCCTTACCTGCGCGTCCAAAGCACTAAGTGCACAGCGTGCGTGCAGCCTGTAGCGCGCACGCGGTGCACCGAGGAACCGCCCCCTTTTCCAAAAACCAAGTGCCTGGTTTTCAGCGCATGCGCAGTGCATGCAGAAAACCGGCAATTGGAGACAGAATACGCGAGAGTACGCAGTGCGTACTCTCGCGTCGCGGGACTAATTTTTGGGCCATTATGATTTTCTAAATGTCCTGCTATCACTTCCTTAATGATGGACTCCAGCATTTTCCCAATGACAGATGTTAGGCTAACTGGTCGATAGTTGCCTGCTTTCTGTCTTCCTCCTTTCTAAAATAGGGGCGTTACATTTGCGGTTTTCCAGTCCGCTGGGACCTCTCCAGAATCCAAGGAATTTTGGTAGATTACAACCAATGCATCCACTATCTCTGCAGCCACTTCTTTTAAGACTCTAGGATGCAGGCCATCGGGTCCAGGGGACTTGTCCATCTTTAGTCCCATTAGTTTGCCGAGTACTTTCTCTCTAGTGATAGTGATTGTTTTAAGTTCCCCCCTCCCCCCCCACCCCAATAGCCCCTTGATTATCCATTATTGGGATGCTTTTAGTGTCTTCTACCATGAAGACCGATTCAAAATATTTGTTTAAAGTCTCCGCCATTTCCCTGTTTCCCAATATTAATTCCCCAGACTCATCCTCTAGGGGACCAACGTTTACTTTAGCTACTCACTTCCTTTTTAGAAGCTCTTACTGTCTGTTTTTATATTTCTTGCTAGCTTACTCTCATAAGCTATCTTGTCTCTCTATCATTTTTTTAGTCGTCCTTTGCTGGTTTTTAAAAATTTCCCCATCCTCCGGCCTTTCACTATTCTTCGCAACATTGTATGCTTTTGTTTTCAATTTGATACCATCCTTTACTTCCTTAGTTAGCCATGGATGGTTCATCCTTCTCTTAGAGTCTATCTTTCTCACTGGAATATATCTTTGCTGAGAGTTATGAAATATCTCCTTAAATGTTTGCCACTGCTTTTCTACAGTCTTACCCTGTAATATATTTTCCCAGTCCACTTTAACCAAGTCTGCCTTCATACCTTTGTAATTACCTTGGTTTAAGTTGAGGACACTAGTTTGAGACCTAGCTTTCGCCCTCAAACTGAATTTGAAATTCTACCATGCTATGATCACTCTTCCCAAGAGGATCCTTCACTTCAAGATCATTAATTAATCCAGCCTCGTTGCACATTACCAGATCTAAAATAGTCTTCTCACTGGTTGGTTCCACAACATATTGTTCTAAGAAACCATCCCGTATACACTCTAAGAACTCTTCCTCAAGTCTACCTTTGCCAATTTGCTTTGTCCAATCAATATGAAGATTAAAATCTCCCATGATTATAGCCGTACCTTTCTTACAAGCCTCTATTATTTCTTGATTTATTCTCTGTCTTACAGTGTGGCTACTGTTTGGGGGCCTGTAGACCACTCCCACCAGTGACTTTTTACCCTTATTATTTCTTATCTCCACCCAAACTGATTCTACGTCTTGATCTTCTAGGCCAATGTCATTTCTCATTACTGCACTGATCTCATCCCTTATTAACAGAGCTGCACCACCTCCTTTTCCTTTCTGCTTATCCTTACAAAATGGCAAATATCCCTGAATATTCAGTGCCCAGCCTTGGTCACCTTGCAACCACGTCTCTGTAATGGCTATCAGATCATAATTGAGAGGTCGCACAACACCGGGAAATTAATGGTGGGAAATATGGAGATGGCAAAAACACTGAATGAATATTTTGTATCAGTCTTTACAGTAGAGGACACTAAGAATATCCCAACACTGGACAAACAGGGGGCTATAGGGGGAGAGGAGCTAAACACGATCAAAATCACTAAGGAAGTGGTACTCGGTAAAATAATGGGACTCAAGGCGGATAAATCACCTGGACCTGATGGCTTACATCCTAGAGTCTTGAAGGAAGTGGCGGTAGGGATTGTAGATGCATTGGTAATAATTTTTCAAAACTCCCTGGATTCCGCTAAGGTCCTGGCAGACTGGAAAACTGCTAATGTAACACCCTTATTTAAAAAGGGCAGTAGACAGAAGGCTGGTAACTATAGACCGGTTAGCCTAACATCTGTGGTAGGTAAAATTTTGGAGTCCATTATTAAGGAAACAGTAACAGGACATTTGGATAATCATAATTTAATAGGACAAAGTCAGCATGGTTTTACGAAGGGGAAGTCATGTTTGACAAATTTGCTGGAGTTCTTTGAGGAAGTAACATATAGAGTGGATAAAGGGGAACCAGTGGACGTAGTGTATTTAGACTTCCAAAAGGCATTTGACAAGGTGCCACACAAAAGATTATTGCTTAAGGTAAAAAATCACGGGATTGGGGGTAATATTCTGGCATGGATAGAGGATTGGCTATCTAACAGAAAGCAAAGAGTTGGGATAAATGGTTCATTCTCAGACTGGCAATCAGTAACTAGTGGTGTTCCACAGGGGTCAGTGCTGGGTCCCCAACTCTTCACAATCTATATTAACGATTTGGAGGAAGGGACCAAGTGTAACATATCAAAATTTGCAGATGATACAAAGATGGGAGGGAAAGTAGTGAGTGAGGAGGACATAAAAAACCTGCAAGGGGACATGGACAGGCTAAGTAAGTGGGCAGAGATTTGGCAGATGGAATACAACACTGGAAAGTGTGAGGTGATGCACTTTGGCAGGAAAAATCCTAGAGCAATTTATTATCTTAATGGCAAAAAACTGGAGAGTACTGAAGTGCAAAGGGATCTGGGGGTCCTGGTGCACGAAACTCAAAAGGTTAGTATGCAGGTGCAGCAAGTGATTAAGAAGGCAAATGGAATGTTGGCTTTCATTGCTAGGGGGATAGAATATAAAAATAGGGAGGTATTGCTTCAGTTGTACAAGGTATTGGTGAGACCGCACCTGGAATACTGCATACAGTTTTGGTGTCCTTACTTAAGGAAAGACATCCTTGCTCTCGAGGCAGTGCAAAAAAGGTTCACTCGGTTAATCCCGGGGATGAGGGGGTGGTCATATGAGGAGAGGTTGGGTAGATTGGGACTCTACTCATTGGAGTTCAGAAGAATGAGAGGCGATCTTATTGAAACATATAAGATTGTGAAGGGGTTGGATCGGGTGGATGCGGGGAGGATGTTCCCGATGACGGGTGAGACGAGAACTAGGGGACATAGTCTTAGAATAAGGGGCTGCTCTTTCAAAACTGAGATGAGGAGGAACTACTTCACTCAGAGGGTGGTAGGTCCATGGAATATGCTGCCACAAAAAGCTGTAGAAGCTACAACATTAATTAAATTTAAAACAGAAATAGACAGTTTCCTAGAAGTAAAGGGCATTAAGGGTTACGGGGAGCGGGCAGGAATTTGGACATGAGTCTAGGTTCGGATCGGTCATGGCCCTGTGGGTAGTGGAGCGGGCCCAGGGACTGTGTAGCCTGATTCTGCTCCTATTTCGTGTGTGCAATTCTGTTAGATGCAGGAGATGGTTCTGTGATAGATAGTAGATTGGCGGTTAGGATCAGATCAGCCATGATCTTATTGAATGGCGGAGCAGGCTCGAGGGGCCGATTGGCCTACTCCTGCTCCTATTTCTTATGTTCTTATGTTCTTATGACCTCTCAATTTTGTCCACCCCAGTCCAACACCGGCATCTCCGCATCATATCAGATCATACCCATTTATTTGTATTTGTGCTGTCAACTCATCTGTCTTGTTACGAATGCTGCCTGCGTTCAGATATAGAGCTTTTAATTTTGTCTTTTTACCATTTTTCCCTACTCTGACCCCTCTTTCTGATTCGATAGCAAAATACTGCGGATGCTGGAAATCCGAAATAACAACAGAAAACGCTGGAAAAACTCAGCAGGCCAGGCAGCATCCGTGGAGAGAGAAAGAGAGTTAACGTTTCAGGTCGATGACCTTTCATCAGAACTGGGAAGAGCCGGAAATCAAATAGATTTAAGGCCAGGGTAAAGCTGGGAAAAGGGGGAGGGGATAAAGGAACAAAGGGGAAGATGAAGATACATTAAGAGACATTAAAAGATATGCAAGGCTAGAGGTGGTGTTAATGTGACAGATTAAGGCTGAATGAAGTGTGAAATTCACTGGCAGAATGAAGGACAGCTGCCAGCTTCTAGGAGGAAAAAAAAGGTGGGGGGGGACAAATCTTTCTGATTCACTCTTATGAGTATACGCTCTGTCCCTTCCTGTCACACTCTGGTTATCATTACCCCTATCGCTACCCTGTACTTTTGCCTTCTCATTTTTCTTTGACTTTTTAAATTTCTGCTCAGCATATCCTTCCGCGCCCCCCCCCCCCCCCCCCCACCCACTATTTAGTTCAAAGCCCTATCTACAGCCCTAGTTATTCTATTCGCCAGGACACTGGTCTCAGCCTGGTTCAAATGAAGCCTGTCTCGATGGAACAGCTCCCTCTTACCCCAGTACTGGTGCCAGTGCCCCAGGAATCGAAACCCATTTCTCCCACAACAATCTTTGAGCCACTCGTTCATCTCTCTGATCTTATTTGCCCTATGCCAATTTGCACGTGGCTCAGGTAGTAATCCAGAGATTATTACCTTTGTGGTTCTGCTTTTTAATTTAGCCCCTAGCTGCTCATACTCCCTTAGCAGAACCTCTTTTTGTGTCCTACCTATGTCGTTGGTAGCTACATGGACCACGACAACTGGATCTTTCCCCTTCCACTCTAAGTTCCTCTCCAGCCCAGAGGAGATGTCCTTTACCCTGGTACTGGGCAGGCAGCACAGCCTTCGGGACTCACGCTCTCGGCTGCAGAGAACAGTATCTATCCCTCTAACTATACTGTCCCCTATCACTACCACATTTCTTTTTGCTCCCTCCGCTTGAATGGCTCCCTGTACCACGGTGCTGTGGTCAGTTTGCTCATCCTCACTGCAATCCCTGCTCTCGCCCACACAGAGAGTAAGAACCTCGTAGCTGTTGGACAAGAGCAAGGGCTGAGGCTCCTCCACCACTACCTCCTGGTTCCCCAGACCTGCCTCGCTCGTAGTCACACCCACCTGTCCCTGACCGCGGACCAAATTTTAATTAATTAATCTAAGGGGTGTGACTGCCTCCTGGAACACAGCATCCAGGTAACTCTCCCCCTCCCTGATGTGTCGCAGTGTTTGAAGCTCGGACTCCAGCTCATCAACACAGAGCTGATGTTCCTCAAGCAACCAATATTTACTGCAAATGTGGTCACCGTGGACCTCAATCGTGTCCACCAGCTCTCACATGTTGCAGCAGTAACACATCGCCTGCCCTGCCATCTCTAATGTATTTAATTAATTAAGTGTTTAAGTTTTGAATGTTTAGTTTTTAATCCCGGCTCTTAATTTAAACCAATGCCCAAGAAAAGAGAGAAATACTGACCAACCAGTCACTTCTCTGCTTTCCTGTGATGTCACTACTTGTTTTTGTTGTCAGGTCCACTGCATCTGCTCTCGGGCCTTCCTCTGCCACGCTGTTTATTTGCTCCGCCTCCACTCTCGCTCCCGCTCAGGTCCGCTGCCTCTGCCTTTTCCCTGTGATGTCACTTTTTATTTTTCTCCAAATACGATTGGGGGGTTTCACAGAGCCGAACTCCCGCTGGTTCTCTGTCCCCTCTCATGCAGGATTTTTAACTCCTGCTCTCCTGGAGGCTGACAAAGATGGAAGATGGAAGGAGCACCTCCCTACCCTCCTCACCACACTCCCTTACTCACCAGACTCGCACGTTTATACTCTGTTCCAAACTGCACTCCGTGACAAACCGCACTCTAGCCTTCCTTTTTTATACTACTGAGATTTATGAGCCACTTCTCTGGCAATTGCAGATTCAGACCAGTTAATTAATTAACTAGCCCCATCCGCTCTCCAGAACAGAGCTTGCTTTGCCCTGCCCAAGCCTGGAAGAAACTTAAAACTTAAAAAACAGTAAATTTAAGTTTAATGCTAATTGCAAGCACACAAGACTAGATTTTATTTTTTAAAAATTAACCCTTAAGATTCACTCCCTTACTCACCAAACTCGCATGTTTGCACACTGTTTGAAGTTCAAATCCTTGCTTTAAATGCGTGAGGTGCACACTCGTTCTCCCGGCTCTTTGGAAAAGTAGAATTACTTTGTGTAATAAGCCCAGACAGCCATAATTGTGTGGGAGAGGGGTCGGGGAGGAGGGGAAGTACTGTAATGTTTTTCTGAGGCAAATTCAGTTCACGGGAGCAGCATCCTTATTAGGGTTTGAAAATTACAGGTAACTACACTGCACATAAAACTACTGTAAACTTGTTTTCTTTTGAAAAGAAAAAGCTTTGTGTGATATGGTCTCATTCAGAGACTGTAATTCAGTTCACTTGTAAACATATTGTGTTACAAGTTTTCACATCTTAGAGTATGTGGATATTTTGCAGAATATTGTTCAATAAAAAATTCCCTCAATGTGCAGAATCCTAAATTTTTAAATATAATTTATTTTTTAATTAATTAAAAATTGAACTGATAAATTTTGCAGTGACATCCAATTAAGACACGCTCTTAATTTTGGTAAACACAAGTCCACTCAGCATCAACACTGTGTACAAAACCATTGCTGCTTATTGTAATATCAAATATTTTGAGATAAATTCCATAAGCTGAATTCTGATTTAGATGAAAGTATTCGACTCATAATTTGAATTCATGATCATTAAATCTCTGCATAATTTTTCATATTGATTTGGTGTACCAGTTATTACTATGAGATAGCTGAAGGCCCTGCCACTGATGGTGGCTTGGAAGGTGTGGGATCCAAAGTGGTCTAGATTCAAGAGCAGAGGGTATAAGCTCTGACATGGGGCTGGAGGAGGTTGCAGAGGTCAGATGGAGAAAGGCCATGGCGAGATCTGTAAATGGGGATCAGAATTTTGAAATTAATATTTTGGAGGATGGGTGTTGGTGGAGGTTGGCAAGGAATTTGTGAGTGATGGGATGCAGGCTGTGGAATTCTGGAGGAGCTGGAGTTTGTGTTGGATCGAGCTCTTGTGACTGGCCAGGAGCTTGTTGGAAAAGGCAGACTTGGAGTGACAAAGTTGAGGCAGTTGCAGTCAGGGTCAGGTACGAGAAGATGCTGATGATGTTTCAGAGGTGGAAATAGGCAATTTTGGTGATGAACTGATGTGAGGTTGGAAGAAATTCCATTCATAGAATCATACAAATTTACAACACAGAAGGAGGCCATTTGGCCCATAGTGTCTGTGCCGGCTGAAGAAGAGCTATCATTCATATCAGAAAAAAACACTTAAGCATGACTTGCAGTACATAAAATATCCCAAAGATTCACTTTTACTTTAGCAAGTAGAAATTGACCCGAGAGAGAGTTCCACTATATCACCACCGGATACACCATCAAAATCTTATGATTTACTTTCATGTATTATGCACTGAAAATATGGATATGTGTTAAGCGATGATTTTTGATGGTCTTAGACAGCTTCTCTGAACACTGTTCAGGATAGAGTTAATGGGCAGCACCTTTTTGTGGGAAGACAGTAACATCTGTGTAATGTAAGGTAGGTGTGCACCATCTTTAGATGCTCTCGGATAAATTCTAACATAATTTATTCAACAACAACTTGCATTTATATAGCGCTTTTAATGTAGTAAAACATCCCAAGGCGCTTCACAGGAGCGATTATCAAACAAAATTTGACACCGAGCCACGTAAGAAGCAGTTAGGACAGGTGACCAAAAGCTTAGTCAAAGAGGTATTTTTTAAGGAATGTCTTAAAGGAGGAGAGAGAGCGAGCGAGGCGGAGAGGTTTAGGGAGGGAATTTCAGAGCTTAGGGCCTAGGCAGCTGAAGGCAAGTCTGTCAATGGTGGAACGATGAAAATCAGGGATGTGCAAGAGGCCAAAATTGGAGGAGTGCAGAGATCTCGGAGGGTTGCAAGACTGGAGGAATTAGAGATATGGAGGGATTTGAAAACAAAGATGAGAATTTTAAAATTGAGCCATTGCTGGACTGGGAGCCAATGTATGTCAGCGAGAACGGGGCGATGGGTGAATGGGACTTGGTGCGAGTTAGGATACGGGTAGTAGAGTTTTGTATGAGTTCAAGTTTATGGAGGGTGGAAGATGGGAGGCTGGCCAGGAGAGAATTGGAATAGTCGAGTCAAGGACTACAGCTTTTATTTTTTTTTTAAATGTCAGTGCTGACCTTTTGTTACAAACTCATGAACATTTCTCCACAATTCCAGTTACTGTAATATCCAAATACTTCGGACATTTTCCATAGCATCCCTGGGCCAGATTAGTCTATTGAATGCTAGATTTGGACCCAGACAGGGTTTACTCCACGTTTCAACTTTCTGAGGTAGATGAAACAACCTTCTAAGGTTGAGATAGATAAAATGGGACAAATAGAAGACTGCAGTGACCAAGCAGTGTTTGCCACACTGTTGTTGTGTCTCCTGCCAGTTTGGCAATGGGGACAGCAATCAGTATACCCACAAGCATTCTGCAGCTAATGGAGGCTGACCTCTCATTTTTCTTTACCCTTCCTACTTTTCTCATCCCCAGTAGGGCAGAAAGAAATGCCTTGAGATGTCTCATTTTTCTGGGGGAAAGATTCAGACTCTTCTACACAGTTGAAAGTGACTCACTATCATTGTTTCCAAATACATCTCTTGGTCTCGACAATTTGGCACATTGGATCCAAAATTGGCTTAGTGGCAGGAGGCAGAGGGTGATGGTCGAAGGTTGTTTTTGTGACTGGAAGCCTGTGTCCAGTGGTGTACCAGGGGGCATAGATTCAAGGTAAGGGGCAGGAGGTTTAGAGGGGATTTGAGGAAAAACTTTTTCACCCAGAGGGTGGTTGGAATCTGGAACTCACTGCCTGAAAGGGTGGTAGAGGCAGGAACCCTCACTACATTCAAGAAGCATTTAGATGAGCACTTGAAATGCCATAGCATACAAGGCTACGGACAAAGTGCTGGAAAATGGGATTAGAATAGACAGGGCTTGATGGCCGGCGCGGACACGATGGGCCGAAGGGCCTCTTTCTGTGCTGTATAAATCTATGACATGTTTGTACTCGTTTATGGGGGAATATTCTGACTTGACTTTTTTCTTGTGAGCAGTTTTAAACATAGTTATACTGGGAACTGTTCAAAACATGTTGCAGTGGAAGCTAGATGTTCAGTCTGTTGATAAATAGAACAGAGCACTAGGCAAGCAGATTGTCATGGGAACTGCGATCCTATTATCAACAATAGTGTTAATAAATAGGTGTAGATACCTACCAAGGTGCATGTGTCATTTTGTAGTTCTGTCATTACATCACAAGCTTAGCGTTAACGTTCTTGCCATTTTGTAGGTTATTCTCTCTCTTAGTTTAAATGTTATGTATTGTACAATAACATAACTGTTTATATTCCCTATTAAATCTGTTACAGTTCTGGCTTTCTCATGACATTTCTTTTCTGTGTTTATGGTAGAAAGGCAGTTTCCATAAGCAAACAAAGTTGCCTGTGAACCGATATATGTACCCTTATATATGCTGTGAGTGAACTAGTGGGAGCAACAATTACCCCTTAATTACGGCATATTCACCAGAGACCACACAGAATGCCACTACATTCTCCCATCTACTTCGAAAGGTGGCAAATATCATACTGTCAGACCTTTACAGGCGAAAACTAGTAATTACATTTATTTACAAGTAAGATAATGCACGGAAGCAGTAAGACACAATAACAACAATAGCAACTTGCATTTATACATCCCAGGGTGCTTCACAGGAGCATTATCAAACAAAATTTGATACCAAGCCACATAAAAGCTTGGTCAAAAAGGTACATTTTAAGGAGCATCTTAAAAGTACAAGACTAGACTCGCATGATATATAATCTGCTTTAAAACAAGAGACTAAAATCCTTGTAGCTCTTTTCAGTAGCTTGTGACTCGGTCTCTGGGCCTTATGTGAGAAATGGCCACGCATGGAGCTCCTATTTGGTTCCTCGTCTGTTTGAGCTAGTGCGACTGGGGACTACAACACTTTGCTTCAATTACAGGGCTGTCTTTGATGTTAAAGGAGATCTATTTACCAAACACTTTATCCTCGATGGTCAGACAATTAAGATGGTCAGCATTTTTTTTTAACACAAATAAGAAAGGATATCAACTGCAGTCTCCTAGCTGCATGATGATCGATTTGCTTTTGACAACATTTGAAATCACAACTTTTCATCTGATTGGCATTGGTTGCAGTTAATGCATAACATGCGCATGCTCCTTCAAAGAATCGACAATTTGATTGGCTTGAGTTCAAAGGTTCTTGGGACTTTGGCCCACATAACCTGACTATAGTCCATTTGGCAACATATACAGTGAGCTTTCCTTAGAAAAACTGTAGGCTGAAGCCACTTTTAAACTCCCATTTATTCTATCCATTTAAAGTCATGTTAAAAATATATCTACTAAAAATTCCCCATCTTGTCAATGTAGTGCAGACTTGTTGTTGAGTGAATTAGGGTGCAGTTATGCGAGACATTTTTCTGTTGATGCAAAATGGTTTTGGGTACACCTTAACACAGAAGTGCCTGTGTAATGAAGCACACTAAAGCCGAGCAGTACGAGACCCACTCCAGGGGTCCAGCTCACAGCTGTTTGAGTTTGCACCGAGTGTAGTGTTAGCTCCAGTCTAAGTGAACCAAAATGGCCTACTTGCAAATGTACATTTAGTGCAGGAATTGTCACAGGATCTTTTTATTTGGCTTGTATATAGAAGGTCTTTTTTTTTTGTACTGGGGTACTCTTCCACTGATATTATTGGAGTGGTTTCACACGCCAGAGATTGGCATTGAGGACTAAAGGAGGTGCCTGTGCCAGGGAATGTCCGCCCTTGCTGAGTAAGCAGATAGTACGAACTCACCTAATAAGTGATTTCCACTCAGGCTGGTTCTGAATGTTTATGTATGGAATCCTCTGTGGGATCCTTGTCTGATGCATCTATGGAGCAACTGTCTGATGTAAGGTTAAACCTGAAATAGCAGATACCCATGAAGTGAATGACAAGAATGAAAATGAGGCTATCTCTCACCACATGTAAGAGTTTACAAGATCTTTTTTACAATTAATATCAAATTAGGAATGTCCTGTGCGCTTCTTACTAACCTCAAAATGCCTGGGAAACAGTTTTAAAATTCAAAAAGATGATTTCACACCTGCTGCAGTTTATAACAATTGGTGTGAATACCCCCTTGAGGTCATACACCACTCACCAACATTAAAAGGTCAATCAAATACAGCAGGGTTGTATTGTGTAGTGTTGGTGCAGAAACAGCACGCTATTGGCCCGTAAGTGAAACTGGCCCCACCTCCTTCCCCTCCCTACCGTACACTCCACTTAAGAGGTTGCATTTTTGTGGTACTGTCAGCGAAACTCCACTGTGACTGGAATATAAATTAGCTGTCAGGTGTGCCGATTAAATAAATATTGTATCATGTCCCATTTATTTTCTATTTCTATTTGGCTATAAATAGAAAATTCAGTGTAATTTATATATTAAAAAACAAAATCTGAAAAGTATGTTTGGGTGGTGAGAGAATGTGGTTTTCTGTAAATACATTGAAAACTGTTTTTTTCAATTTAACCTTTAGTGGGTGGGGAGAGGTCCTGTGATGGTTGGTGATAGCTGTTCTGTGGGCTGAGCAATCCAACACGTGGCGTGACTTTCAAGCAGTTAACAACGCCAGTATTGTGCTTTAAAATAGTTCATTGGCATTTATGTAATTGAGCAATAATTAAGAATAAAAAAATACTGAAAGTTACCAAATGCACAAAGTACATGAGCGAAATAGATTAGGAAGGGAAAGAAGCTAAGAGAGACCCAAGAGTTTTGATGTCATCTTGCTCTTCGGGGGAAGGGGGTGGTCTTTCTTGTTTTCTGTTCCTTTCTCTCTCTGTCACACTGTCAGTATTGCTTTCTCTCTTCCTTTCTCTTCTCTCTCTCTCTCTCTCTCCAGCTCCATTCCTTAATCTTGGTGTTGCTTATTTTCTGTTCCCTGCCATCTCTATTCGCATCCATTTGGTTTGTCTTATGAATGCTCCACTATTGTCAGCCATCATATTAATGTGTTATTGTGGTATGAAAGTGAGACCAGTGAATTTGATCTTTGAAATAATCATAGTGGATTTGGGTCGTGAAAGCAAAAATAAACTATAATCAACAGCACCAGTTCTAGTTAGAAATGCAATATAAACAACACATAGTAGCAGCTCTCTAATGTTAATAACAAAAATTATGGAAACGTAAGTGATCTGATAAATCATGCTGGCTGATTACCTTGCTTTTACTCCACTTTCCAGTTCTGGTCTCCAGATTTTAACCTCTAGATTGCTCCCATGTCTACTCCTGTGGGAGTTCCAATGCTTCCTCCTTGAGTAAATAGCTACTGTATTACCTTATCTCAAATCTTATGGAAAGAAGGCTGTTCTTGATTTGTAAATTACATATTGCTAATTTTGCAAATTCCACAAACCTGTACCTAAAAGGGATATTGACTGTTCCCAGTTCATTCAAATGGTGTGTTCAAATCTGCTAAAACAACTAAATGTGGATTTCTAAGTATCTTAATTCCAATTATGTTAGCTGTATGCATCAACACTCCTTTTCAACAACCCATAACTTATTAATAAAAATAACTGGATTGCAATATTGGAAACAAGACCTTGCATTCTTCCCCATAGCTCAAACATGGATTAGGTTCTGGTAATCCTGCTGATTTACAGTGGATACAGTGCACTCTGGGAATTTTGCATTGAATCAAGTGAAGGCTTGTATTCGATATTGCAAGCTGTGCATTTCTCCAGTATTTCTCTTGAATTCCCTCAAATTTATTTTGAGTTTTTATCTCCTCAACTAATTATCTTTTAGATATGGTGTCTGTCACCCTGATGTTTTGATAACGCAACTTTTCAAAGGTCATTGTGTGCGGGTGGAAGGAAACTACTTAATGTCTTAATATAGCAACCCCAAACCACGACTGCACTTGCTCAAATTATTTTTTTGTGCAAATTGGATAAAGGGAAACAAATCATAGTATTTTACCTACTATCCCAAAACTAATGCTAAAAAGGCCCAGTTCATACAAGCATTTTCAAAATCTTCAGAACACCATGTATGGCTGCTAAGTTTAAATTTACAATTTCATATTTCACCACCAGAATTTCTATGATGATTATTTGGTGCGGTATTATAAAAACTTCAGTCTTAAAAACATTTTTTTTAAACTGCTGAAAATTGCCTACTTGCAAATTTTAAAGAACCATAAGTAAAAGTATTAAAACACCTCAGCAATGAGTTGGCTTTTTACGACAGTTCGACAGCTTCATATTCACTTTAACTGATACCAGCTTTTTCTTTCTAGATTTTTTTTTTGAACTAAATTAAAATTCTCAAACTGCCATGGTGGGATTTGAACTCGTGTTCTCCGGATTATTAGTTCAGTAAAATAACCACGACAAGACTATACCCTTTCCTGTCATCTTTCCCTTTCCCCTAAAAAGGGATGTCTCTTATAAAAAAAAAAATTAACAATACTAATTGGACATCAATTTCAAAGAGCCGGCAAAGGCACAATGGGCCGGATGGCCTCCTTCTGTGCTGTATCATTCAACGATTCTATGAGAAAAAAGGAAGACAACATCTCCTTTTATAATTTGGCAAATTTTAAATTTCTTTCACTGCTCCCCTACATTCAAATATGTTTTTAAAAATCTTTTATAATATTTACTCAAATAATTTCAATCCTATAACCGCAACTAACATGTTAAAAGTCTTAAATGCTTCTCTTGACACAGATGGATATGGCTGCAGAATCCATACGCATTTTCCTACATGACTTCCTTCAACATGCTTTGGCCGCACACTTCACTATTTTATTCACATTGCTGCATGCTTCTCTACAATGATTGAATATGTTCAGCAGCAAGTCTTCCAATAGCTCTAGATCTCTCTCCATTTCATTGTTCGCTATTTGAACACCATTTATGGAGCACTCCCGTCTCCCTTTTTCCTCCCTATGTATAGTACTTTATACTTGCTCATATTAACTTTCATCTGCCGCTGTTCCATGCTGTCTTATATATTTTATTTAACTCCTCTTGTAGACCCCTGTCTGCTTTCTTGTTCAGTTGCCCAGTTTGGTATTGTCTGCAAATTTACATTGTGCTTCTGAATCCGAGTCAGTTTAAATTAGAAAGAGTACGGGTTTGAACACTGATCCCTGGATCACTTCACTCAGCTACTTCCCCCATCCATGGCATCACTTGCCCAACAACTACTTCCAGCTCTGACGCCAATTTCTTCACGATAATCTATGCTGCTCAATGTAAATCAGCTAAAATTGAAAATCAATTGCGTATCCCAATGCACCAGTCAACACGGTTTCAAATACTCTGTTATTTGAAGAGCACATTCTGTTATTCTTGCACAAAATATGAGAAGATTCTGTAAGCAAGGAGCAGAAACTAGTTTGGCAGGCTTGTCAAAGATGGAATTCAGCTAATGACCTAATTCTTGTATGTCAGTTTATGGGGTCGGTGAAGCTGCTTTTATATTGTGTTATGCGCTGGCTCCGAACATGGCTTTTACACAGCGGGTGGCAACACCAAAGATAAGCCTGTCAGAATCACTATGGCGATTGGCTGACAAGAATAATTTTTAGTCGGCCAGCCTGAGTGAGTCTTCCTGGTTTACTTTTGGTGTTGTTACTGGCTGCACCAGAGCCAGACATCATGGGCCAATGGCATGATTAGCACCATACTATATGTCAATTCAGCATGGTGTATACATTGCACAGACACAGAATGTGTAGTTTAACTGCAATTCAAGGTGGCTAATCTTGACATGTATTGATTCCCATAGGTTTCAGACATAGCAAACTTTTAAAACTTTTTTCTTAGGCTGTCTACTGGAGTGCCTTCACATCTTCAGTGTTGGTAAAGGGCCAACAGTATGATTCATTCTTTGATAACTTTTAAGATTTCACTGCCCGTGGGGTGCCATTGTACAGGGCTCTTTTCATGCATGTGCAGAGTATGCATGCATAGAGGTCTACTTTGCCTGTGAAGAGAGCAGCTCAAGTGAACAGTATAACTCGGTGCAGACCCCTTGCACCACTCTTTTGTGGAGGAAGCTAGTGTTACATCAATACCTGCAGTATAGCTCCTACATAAATGAATTTATGCAGTACTTTTTATTAACTGTACCTGATAGGTTAAAGAAGCTGTCTGTTGCAATGCACCACGTCGTGCCTGGCTCTGCCCAGGGCGTGGCATATATAGTTGTCTTACAACACATCCGTTTCATGCATGCCATTCTGGAAACAAATAGTACTGTTACAGGTATAATATATTCTAAAATCTTAGAAAAGCAGCTTGTGATGAGTTTATATTGGATCTGTGAACGAATGCTTCTGACGCAAATTGTATCATTGTAATATCCTTGAATTTAGTTTTGGAATAAAATTGAGAATATAAGAAATTGGTATTGGTAAGACTTCAGTCAGAATTTTGTTAGATATTTAATTCCAGAAATCTGTTCTCGGTGATGCTGATAAGAAAGGACTCTGCAAACTGCCTTTCTGCAGTTCCGGGCAGGGAAATCATTTGCCCTTCGGTCAAGGAGTCCTTACCATGGGTCTCACTGTGGGCATTCCCATATATGTTCTTTATATTGGGGAAGGAACAAGAGCACGAGGAAGATTGGTTGATTGAGGCATGCTGGATAAGATGGTAGCCTTCCAACACAGTCTACCGACCACACTCCTTCCTTGAAAGTGGGTCAAAGGATGTTTGTTCAGGAAGTAATGATTCAGTAAGAAGTCATAGAAGGACCTCCATCTCCCATTGACAACTGAGCTACAAATATCCTCTCAAACACTTAAAACCAAACAAACAGCAGACAAACTTCAGAACATAGAACTTGACATCACAAAGTGGCTTTACTCTGTCTGTATGTACATATAGCATGTGTGTGTTTTTTTTTAACCATCATGCCGACCCCTGGTGTCTCTCTCTGCTGTTCTGAAACCAGTGTTGATACTGCATCAAGGTGCAACCTGAGGACCGGAGACACCTACGTTGCCTGGATGTGCTGTGGTACCATGAGCCTCTTGGATCGAACTGGCCCTCATCTCAGGGCTTCAGTGAGGCTCTGCCGTCACTGCAGGTGTGTGGGTAGCCTCCTTCTGTGTCCTGTAGCCTACATGAGGTGGCATCTGAGAGGGCTGGCTGGGAAGGTCACATGGACTGTCATTATATGAGAGGACGGCATCATGAAGGTGGACTCCAGCCACCCCACTTGTGCTGGGTCCTGGATCTGAGTGCCTACTGTATTTGGTAGATCTTGTGGACCCTGAGACAGGCTGCTCCTGAATCTCTTGAAAGCCGGATGCCATCATTCTGTATAAATTGTCCCCCAAGGACAAGGACAAGGCCAGTGTTCAAATCATCCATGTGGTCTGGTCTGGAGGCCTCTCTGTCAGGGGGATGGATGCAGATGTTCCTGCTACCACAGCTCACTCCAAATAGGGCTGCAATGTGTCAAATCTGCCTCGGATATATGCACTGAGGATAGAATTGACTATTGCTGTGACACCTGCCATCTGTTTCAGGTCGTTTGTGATTGTACTCTGTGCCTCCATGTGAGTGTGCTGCTGATCCAGAATCCTTTTTAGAACAAGATCCTTGAGATGTAAGTCTGCAGACTCTGGAGCCTGGGACAGACTTATGTGGAGCCTTTACTCCCCAGTGTGAGATCCCAGTTGCACCTCATGATTGCTCCAGCACCCAAATGTGCTGTGTCACACCCAGTGAAAAACGCTTATGGGCACTATCTATAGAACAAGCTACTAATCAGAAACCAGCTCAGCATTTAATGGTCGTCTTCAAAAACTGTTCTGAAGTGACTGTATAGGATGTATTCCCAAATGCCCCATTTGTCTGGAAAAATCTCTCAAAAAAAGCAGGCTTGCCCTACCTTGGGTATCCTGAGGCATTGTGCATGTGCAAGCCACTGGATTGCTAAGGAAAGCACACTTTGAGCAACAATAGTAAAGATTAATGCTGATGGCATTCACGTTTTGGATCTCTGAAATGGCCATTGTACAGGGCATTATCCTGGAATCCATAGTACTCCATAATTTTGTGCAGTGCTCTTTTGTGAAGTAAGTTGTGTAGGATGCAGCTTTAAAGGTGACCTGTGTTGCTTTTATTTTTGTGCCAACCGGCTTGTTTTATTTGTTTATGTGTGGTCCTGGTAATGAAAAAATGAATTATTATTCTGGATTTCTGTCTTTTTAATTTAAGTTTGAGATTTGTTCAGGTAATTTTCGATGCTAATTACTAGAAATGCTGTACAGCTTTTGACTGTTGTCTCTGGTTATTTAACACGGCCAAATATTTTGCTTCACTTTCTACATGCCTTAGTGGAATATTTGCACTTGGCAGTCTCTAAGCAAAAGTCAGGTCTTGTTAAATTTGCATCAGGGATTGTTGACAATTTATGGAATGCTGGCCAAAAGATAAAGAACTGAGTCCCCACAGCATTAAACCAAAATCATCAGATCATTCGTATTTGAAGCCCAAAATCTGCTTTACGTGCTGTGTGTTTCAGTCTGGTTTTTTTTTGCTTTTTCTGTATATATCACTTGTTTTGCTCTATGCTTGGTTTCCTGCAGCTGTGCTGAGTCATCTATGTACACAGAAAAGCTAAGGAACTGTGTGATGTCAAAGTTTTCTTTTACCATAATTGACAAACATGCTTTCTGACAAACCAATGGAACAAATAAAGCGTACCAAGATTAGTTTTCTAATGTCGATGACAGTGGCATTTAGAGATTTCATTGACTTCAAAGTGCTGCAGTGGTGCAGCATAATCCCCCCCCGCCATGCGTTCCAAATGGATGATACACATCAAAGAATTGGGATTCAGCCAAGTTTCCTCCTCTTTCCTGTTTAATAATTTAATTTTTAAACCGTGTTTAACCAGAATTTAGTCACTTTGCCATTTTTCTGTTTGCAGATATCGCTGTAGTGGAGATGAGTGATGCTTTCCGTCAGCCTTCCTTGTTCTACCATCTTGGAGTGCGGGAGAGCTTCAGCATGGCAAATAACATTATTTTATACTGTGATACAAATTCAGACACACTTCAGTCACTACAGGTAAGGTTAGGTGACACTGGCTCGTATTTCTCGATGCTACGTGTTGTGGGTAATAAATTGAATATTACAATGGTATAAAAGGTCGCGTCTCCCATCACAGAAATAAACTTGTTCTCAACTTGGTGAATTGAGAGCTAATTTCCACTGAAACGTGAGGGATACTGTCAATGGTGGAAATTGTTTGGAAAGAAACCAGAAACCCATCCACCATCTCCAAGTACTTGTCCGAGGCACCTATCAACTATCTATTTGATTTATTGTTTGGTATTTTTTTCTTCTGTCTTTCATTTAATTATCATCTCAGCCTATTTTTATTTAGCTGTTTTCCTCAAAAAGTATTTTTTCTGCCAATTTATTTTTTCCACATTGAGTTATTGATTATCAATCTTTTTGTTTTCCTTCTATCTTCCATCTTTTGTTTCTCCCTGGTTCTTTTTAAACTTTTCCCCACTTGTCACAAGAACAATCTCCCAACATGTTTCTACCCATTACAGGTGAGAATTTTCTCCTCTCTGCTCTCAATCCGCTGTGGCTTTTCCTGCATCGGTGTTGCTCAATTTTCCAAGGGTGGGACAATCCAGGTCTCGGGTGGTTTCTCTACACGAGGCTATGTGGCACCTTTTTTAGAATGTACAGGAGTAGTGCATCTGTAATGTAGGGGGCTGTTGGACATCGTGGAAGGAGGTCGAATGCTAACCGGGGCCATTTGACTTAGCTGCCAGCATTGAGCATGTTGTGTGCAGGCAAAATGGACATATACTGCCCCACTCTCACTGTTGTGTGCTCAGGTAAAATGGGACGGTTTGAGTGCACGACTAAACTTTTGTTTAGGTGTCTAAATAGTGGTGAGAATTCTAATGTTATTTAAGAGCTGAATGACTTTATTAACACGAGAATGTTTAAAGGTAGTGAGTTGGATTGCTTGGGATCTTTTTGAAACCCGATTAAATAAAGTTTAAAAAGATTGTTTTACACTGGTTGCCATTATGTAGTGTTTTTGCTTTCTGCTAAATTCACTGGCAAAGAGCAGAATCCACCCTGTCATATAATTGTGGTGGATTCCATAGGACCTGGAGCTCCAGCCTGCTTCTATGAAACACTATACAATTAGGAAACAAACACTGTAATTGCTGGGCCCATCTGATAGGGGCCTTCCAACTGTGTAAGTGTGGGAGGAATGTGGCAGAAAACTATGAATAATGCACAGTCCTGTTTGTTTACAGTGGGTAGTGTTATTGAAAATGGTATTAAATTTTCTACTTCCAACAGTAGCTTTAGGGCACACATTTTCTGGGGTCAGAGCATATTAACCAAGGGAATAACAAAGGGAATAAAAACTGCAAATACTTGAAATACACATTAGGTCAGTTGGAATTTGTAAAGAGAACAAAAACTTAGTATTTTGGGTGTACGCCGTTCGTCAGAACTGAATTCTAAATGCTAAGCAGGGCATTTAGTAACCTGACTGACTGACTGACTGACTGACCTGCTGTGTAATTCCAGCATTTTCTTTTTTGTTAACCAAAGATCAATGTAGAGACAGAGCGAGTAAATTGTGCCTGTTCTCCCGCTTGTCCGCCATAACTTTGCCGGAAGAGCTGCAGAAACCATGGAAAAACGGCGTAAAGGAAGTTATGGCGGACAAGCAGGAGAACCCTCGTGGAAATTCACTCTCAGTGGGACCGACCTTAACAAACAGTACAAATGTGACCAGGCACTTTTGTAAAAAAAAAAGTTTTAAATTACAGTATTAACATTCCAACTGTGCACCTAAAAACAGTACATTTAAATGATATCAATGATAGTAATACTATAACTCTAAACCAAATCGTGGGATGTTCTTAGTTGCAGCCACAGCATAAGAATGAATTATAAGTCCTCCTTTTTAAGTGCAGCACATGTCTCTACTGGAAAGTTGGTTAGCAACATAACTTTCAGCTGAGAGGTTTTGTGCTGTGGGTGTGATTGGCAGTTTTACTTATCACAGCATTCTATCTGGTTATTTATCTTCTTGCTGTGTGCAAATTGGCCGGCGCATTTCCCGACATGACAACAGTGACTACACTTCAAAAAGTACTTAATTGGCTGCAAAGTGCTTTGGCATGTCCTGAGGTGATAAAAGCTGTAATACCCTTTCTTTCTTAGATTGGTATTCCAAACATGTGGGGGGGAAAAAAAACGAAAATCACAAAATATTTAATATAACACCTAAAGGAGAATTATGAGTGTTGGATGGAAGGTGCTTTCAATCTAGAATAAATTTTCTCTCCCCACCTTCCTCTAAAGGCTTCAAAAATAAATGAACTTTCCTTAGCACTTGAGAAAAAATTCGACATTTCGAGATTGGTTGAGTGAATTGTTGCATTGGGTGTATTAATCTTAACTATTGTTCAAAGTGTGTCTCAGTTGGACGATAGCCATTCCATTAAGGCACGATGTAAGATTTGGATCACAGGTCACACACAGATTACCCAAAGGGTCTTACGAGTTGTAAGGCTTTTTATTAGAGAGCTACAGTTGAAGCATAATCAGATATTACTACATGCGATTGAAATAGATACAGTAGACATATAACCCGTGACAGATAAGGGCGATCTACGGCCCTGGAATGGAACAAAACAACAGGACGGACGGTGAGGCAGTACGGTGGTCTCGGATTGGGTGGATTCCTGCAGTCTGCTGCAGCGGTCACTTCTGTTGGGTCATCCCTCGAGCTGTTGGAGGTGTTAGGCCGTCAGCCACCTCAGAGGCTAAACTTGACCAAGGGGTTAGGCTGTAGCCATCTCGGGGAAGCCTTCGCTCCTAACTGCCTGTTTTCTTCTCTCGGTCGTCTGTTTTTATACCTTATTTCGATGGGCTGGTGAATACCTGGCGTCAATCATTTTTACCCATCCCATTGTTCAATTACAAGGGAGAGGCTACCTATGACAGCCCCCTCCCAGCCTCATGAGGTCATTTTCCTCCTTATATCTGTTCTAAAGGTCTTGTTGCCCTCTCATAGACAGCTTGTTTATCCTACAGCTCCTTGCTGCATCCCTTATCAGGCCTAGCTCGAAGGCCTGTTTTTGTGTTCTGACCTCGTAATTCAGCTCTCTGTACAGCTATTTTCCTGACATGACTGGAATCTTTCTGTGCCATCAACTTAGGCAAACTGCTGATCTAGGGAACCCGTAACAGACTATTATTTCTTACAACTAGTTATACTGCACTACCGGCCAGAGAGAGCCATACAGTGCAAAGCACATCTCGCAAGATCCCTGTTATGTTACCTGGCTGCAAATTGCACTATACCTGCCTAGGACAGAGTTCTGAGCAAGTATGGTTATGCGGAGTGGTCTGCTTCTGGCCACTAACGTTTTTATGTTTTGGGAGCAAAGATGGGAGCATTTTCTTTTCCAAAACATTAAAAAGGGTTCTTATAAAATACCCAGGAGGTCCAATGGATCACCTGAACACTTTTTTTTATGCTGCACTAGTTACACTCCAAATAAAGTTAAACTCAAGCATTGTGCGACTGTCTGGCACTGTTTCATTCCTTAGCCACTGACTCCATCCTTCTCCCTGGCAACTGTCTCAGGCTGAACCAGACCGTTCACAACTTTGGCATCCTATTTGACCCTGAGCTGAGTTTCTGACCCCATATTCTCTCCATCACCAAGACTGCCTACTTCCACCTCTGTAACATCGCCCATCTCTGCTCCTACCTCAGCTCATCTGCTGCTGAAACCCTCATCCATGCCTTTGTTACCTCTAGACTTGAGTACTCCAATGCTCTCCTGGCTGGCCTCCCACCTTGCACCCTCCATAAACTTGAGCTCATCTAAAACTCTGCTGCCTATATCCTAACTTGCACTAAGTCCCGTTCACCCATCACCCTGTGCTCGCTAACTTACATTGGCTCCCGGTCCGGCAACACCTCAATTTTAAAATTCTCATCCTTGTTTTCAAATCTCTCCACGGCCTCACACATCCATATCTCTGTAACTTCCTCCAGCCCTACAACCTTCCGAGATCTCTGGGCTCCTCCAATTCTAGCCTCTTACGCAGTCCCGATTTCCATCACTCCACCATTGGCGGCCGTGCCTTCAACTGCCTAGGTTCTAAGATCTTGAATTCCCTGCCTGAATCTCTCTACCTCTCTCTCTCCTCCTTTAAGACATTGCTTAAAACTTACCTCTTTGACCAAGTTTTTGGTTATCTGCCCTAATATTTCCTTACGTGGCTCGGTGTCAAACTTTATTTGATCACGGTCCTGTGAAGTGCCTTGGGATGTTTTACTGTGTTAAAGGCGCTATATAAATGCAAATTATTATTGTTGAGTCCAATCTGGACCTAACTCTGGAATTATATTGTCACATTTGTCTCTCCGATGTGAAAACCGGTTATAGAAATGCAAAAATAGTACAACTGCACTATCAGAGGTACAGGTCACCCGTTTGTCGGCAGTGATCATTGTGTTGATCAGCAGATCAGTTGCTACTTCGGTTCTGGATCATGATTCTTGTACTTCAGTGGCATAAAAATATTAATAGCCAAAAAAGGAAAGATGATGGTAGTTGGAGCAGTGTCAGTTTTTTAAATATACCTTTTATTTAGAAACAAATTTTAACACTAATCAAAGTAAAAGATGCTTTTATTTTCTCAGTAGCTTTTGTTCTCCGGCATTCAGTTTCAATCATCAGTCTGCCGCAAATTTAACTGTAAGGTTGGACCTGGCAACTGATGTAGAGTAAATAATTTTCCAGCACTGAGTAGCAGGGGGGGAAAAAATAGACAAGTAATGGCATCTTCACCATAACATCTGTGTGTTTCTGTGTCTATCTCCAGTTCATTTCCTTGTTCTTGGCTTTCCTGCTTTTTCTTTGTGTGAATAAAATATCCTCTGCTTGTGGGCCCAACCTTAGAAGATGACCCCTACTGCATCGGTATGATACTGTTTGGTTTCCCACACCAGCTGTTATGTGGCTACTCCAAATGAGATTACTATTTAGGAACACTTTTGTGGTGAGAGTACATATCCACCAGAAATCAGACTGGGATAGCCCAAACATGTAGGACTCGTAAAGCCTTTCATCCCAGGAGTCTAGGCTGGGTTTGAACCCAGGTCCGAGGGGTGAAAGGCCAGTGTTTAAGTGACTTTTATAAGCCTTGTTGCTTGTGTACTTCTTCCCTCCCATATTGATGAGCTATATGATTATGGCAGAGCGATGTATGTATTTTTTAGAAATTAAATGCTGCCTACATTACGACAGTGACTACATTTCAAAAAGTACTTAATTGGCTGTAAAGCGCTTTGGGATGTCCGGTGGTCGTGAAAAGCGCTACAGAAATGCAAGTCTTTCTTTTTACATGGCTATTATTACTATCAAACTACATCGGCACAAAGTAGTCAAAATAATGTGGTTCAATGTTTTAAGGAAAAGCAAGTACTTGCATTTATACATCGTTTCCTTGGGCAGTCTCAAGTGCTTAGGAACCAATTAATTTTTGAAGTGCAGTCATTGTCGCCATGGAGCCAAATGCGCACAGAAAGGCCAAGACACTGGGAGCAATCCCATCTCATCTACTTAAACCACTGGAACAGATAGATAGGGCCTCAAAGCAACATCTTAACTGAAAGGTGGTGCCCAGCTAAACTTTGTGCTCAAATCTTGGACTCGGGTTTGAACTCCGAAGTTTCAAATTTAGAGTGAGGGTGCTACCAACTGATCCAAGCTGACGGTTAATTTTTCGTTACATTTATAAAAAGTATGTAAGTATAATCCAGAGTTTTAGCAACAGTACATAGACGACAAAATAGATTTACCTTTGCACAGTTACGCTCTCTGATAGAAATCTTCAGCAGACCAAGATCATCTCTGATCTCTTGACAGACTAGCTGGAGTAATCACACTGTATTGTAATGTTCTGAAATACTGTAATAATTTTACTGCAATCTTCCTCTGTGGGTAAGGGTCAGTTTTATTTTCCCTTTGATAAACAGATGTGTGGATAGTTTGAAGTTTGACAATGACATAAATTTAATAAGTTTTATATTAATATTATTGGCTGATTTGTCTTTGTCTTTTTGCAGGAAATTATTTGTCAGAAGAAAAATGTAAGTACAACTTTTGATTTGCTTGATTAAACAACTGTCCAATGATGCATTCTGTACTTCTGATATATTTTGACGCTATTTCCAAGTACTTGTTGTACTGGAATTTGTAGCTTGGTGCATTTATTTTTTGGTTATAAGTTCTTGTTTTGCTTTCAAAGCGTTGTTACAGAACTATTGGTAAATAAAACTCAGGAAGGGAAAGGAAAATTGGGCGAGGTGTAATGACCCCAGGAAATGAGAGAGAGAGACAGAGAGCCTTACTGTCAAGCAGCTGAGTTTTGGTTATGAGCTAACTAATGCAATTCGGACTTAAAAATGAATGTGGTAGATTTTCGTCTTTGCTACCTGGACGTTAAGCATCACCTGAGCTGAGCGCAGAATGGAAAATCTGGCGGAGAGGACCGTATACTGCTAACAGAATAAGCCTGATTTTCTGAAATAAAAACAGAGAATGCTGGAAACACTCAGCAGGTTAGGCAGCATCTCTGGAGAAAGAAACATTAACATTTCAGGGCGAGGACCTTTCATCAGAACTCGAGCCTGATTTTCTTCCCATTGAAATGAATGGAATTCGAATCCAGTGGGTTCTGTTAGCGCCCTGTGATCCACTGCACCAGACTCTCCTTTCCGCCCTCTGCCCAGGCGGTAAAAGCAAAAATCTAATCCAACGAGCCACCTCCTTTCTTTTGAATCTAAACTGATATATGCCTCATTTTTCTCCCCTCCTTCATCTCACCTCATCCCTCAAATTCTTTAAAGTTTAGATTCCTGAGGCTGTTTTCTATCTCCCTCCATTCTAACACTGAAAATGGGAGGTTAGGGCTCAGAGAATTTGTAGAATGTTTCGGTGATGGAGAAAATTATTTGACGTAACCTCTGTTTTGGTAGCAGCAACACATTATGGGGCAGAGGGAGATCTCCAGATTATGAGATCATGGCTGATCTTCTGCCTCAATTCCATTCACCGGCCCTATCGCCTTATCCCTTGATGCCCTTACTAGTCAGAAATCTATCGACTTTTGTTTTGAATATACCCAATGACTGAGCCTCCACAGCCCTCTGGGGTAGAGAATTCCAAAGATTCACCACCCTCTGTGTGAAGAAATTTCTTCTCATCTCAGTCCTGAATGGCCTACCCTTTATCCTGAGGCTGTGGCCCCTGGTTCTAGACTCCCCAGCCAAGGGAAACATTCTCCCAGCATCCACCCTATCAAGCCCTGTAATAATTTTGTATGCTTCAATGAGATCCCCTCTCATTCTTCTGAATTCAAGAGAATACAGGCCTAGTTTACTCAATCTCTTCTCCTACGACAGTCCCGCCATCCCAGGAATCAATCTCGTGAACCTTCATTGCACTCCCTCAATGGCAAGTATATCCTTCCTTAGGTAAGGAGACCAAAATTGTACACAGTACTCCAGGTGTGGTCTCACCAAGGCCCTATATCATTGGAGTAAGACTTCTTTATTCCTGTACTCAAATCCTCTTGTAATGAAGGCCAGCATACCATTTGCCTTCCCAATGGTTTGCTGCACCTGCACATTCACTTTCAGTGACTCATGTATAAGGACACCCAGGTCCCTTTGAGCATCTGCATTCCCCAATCTTTCACCATTTAGGAAATACTCTGCCTTTCTCTTTTTTTCTACCAAAGTGGATAACTTCACATTTATCCACATTATATTCCATCTGCCATGTTCTCGCCCACTCACTGAGCCTGTCGAGATCCCCTTGAAGCCTCTTCACATCCTCTTCGCAACTGACATTGCCACCTAGCTTTGTGTCATCAGCAAATTTGGAAATGTTATATTTAGTCCCCCTCATTCAAATCATTGATATAGATTGTGAATAGCTGGGGCCCAAGCACAATCATGTGCAGAATTCATCTTTTCTATTCCACTTAATATTTTATGTGTTTCGAGTCTTCCCTCATGCACCTCCTTTCAAGGCTGAGGAGACAAATTTTGCTAACCTTTGTAATTAAGTCCTCGAGCACCAAGGATTAGCATCGTGGCCTTTCTTTACACTACTTCCTTTGTTCCTTGGTGACTACAACTGAATACAAGAGGTGATTTTAACTCTACCTGGCCAGCGGAAACTGGGCAGGCAGGTTTTTAAAATTGGCCAGGTGACTTACCCACTGATGTCCCGCATCTTCAATTTTAACCCGCTCTTTTGAGCAAGCAGCAAAGGCACTCGACTGAAGCTGGTGGGGTCCTTGCAGATCAGGGTCCGATGACATAATCGGGCCCGACTGCAATTTTAACTGTGCCTGAGCAGGGAAGTCATTGTGATTTTCTCACTAGGTGAAGATAGTGGGAAGAGGATTTGGTGCAAGAGAAGGCCACTTAAGGTGAGCTTTTATATTTTCTTTGTAGGGCAAGGAGGAGGAGCAGAAGTGTTCCTCGGGCCCCACATGGAAAGTTTAGGCCTCCCCTGCCCCAGGCTCACCCCTCCCGCCCTTTTCTGAAAGCAAACCCTTCCCCACGACTTACTCGAGTGCCAGCAAGTATCCCTTTGGTGCTGGCCGGTTACCCTCCTCCTGCCCTGAGGTCACAATCTTAAATTGAAATGAACATACTTTTGACAACCACATTCATGCTGTCATAACTGCGCCAGGTACCTTAATCACACTCAATCTTTCATGCCATATTTGCTCTCCTTCACCTTAAAATATTCCCTGCTGTGGGTCTGTTTCAGTTTTCAGACCCAAAAATAGAAGGACTCAATATTGTAAAAGTAACACATTTGTATACATATACAGAGATAATAATTAACAAAAGTAAAACAGCATGTGCTCATAGAGAAGACAATGATCAAAATGCTTAAATTTCTCCTAATATCAACGACAGGGACTACTTCAATCCTGTTTTCTCACAACAATTTCAATATCTGATACTTGCTGTGGGCTTTCAATTTCTTTCTCTTCCTAAATCTGTTCTTACTCTTCGAATATCTAACAAAGGAATTTTTAGGTAACTGCTTTACAGCCTCTGTTTGCTGCGAAAGGACTAAAACAAACTCCTCGACCTCCTGCACAATTTCTTGACTTCCTTTCTGTTGAACAAAGGAAGGGGTGTAATGGCATGGAGTGCACGAGGAAGGGGGCACTAAGGAACTTGTCAAAAGTCCCAGTAAATTTCTCAGTTGCTGAATCATTGCAACTGCCTCTTTCATTCCTGCAACTCCCGGACCATCTTTATACCTCCCATATGTTCCCTTTTCATTCTCAGTTTTTGAGACGGTCCCTTTCTGCAGAAACTTTAAATGCTTCTGAACAAGCTACTGCTGCTAGTTCTTCAACAATCTTACCTTTAAATTGCTGGATTTCGTTCGCCTGTGCTTTTTCTAACTTTCTGCTTATTTTCTTTTTCCTTTAACTTGTTCATGAAACATTTAATTCTGTGGAACGGGGGTTTGGCAACAGTAAACACTCCATGTCTTTCGGATGAGACGTTAAACCGAGGCCCCGTCTGCTCTCTCGGGTGGACATAAAAGATCCCATGGCACCATTTTGAAGAAGAGCAGGGAAGTTATCCCTGGTGTCCTGGCCAATATTTAGCCCTCGATCAGCATAACTAAAAACAGAATAGAAACATAGGAGCAGGAGTAGGCCATTTGGCCCTTCGAGCCTGCTCCGCCATTCAGTATGATCATGGCTGATCCTCTATCTCAATATCATATTCCTGCTCTCTCCCCATACCCCTTGATGCCATACCCCTTGATATCTGGTCATTCTCACATTTCTGTTTGTGGGAGCTTGCTGTGCGCAAATTGGCTGTCACGTTTCCTACATTACAACAGTGACTACACTTTAAAAAGTACTTCATTGGCTGTAAAGCGCTTTGGGATGTCCGGTGGTCGTGAAAGGCGACATATAAATGTAAGTCTTTCTTTCTTATGTCTTCTTTTTCTCTTCTTAGGCGGTCCCTCGGAACTGAGGATGACTTGCTTCCACACTAAAAATGAGTTCTCAGGTGACTGATGAGTCCAATGCGGGACCTACAGTCTCTGTCACAGATGGGGCAGACGGTGGTTGAAGGGGCGGGTGGGTGGGGTGCTTGGGTTGACTTGCGCTTGGCTTCCACTTGCTCCTGGCGAAGAGACTCATGGGGCCGAAAATTGATCCCGGGACGCGAGAGTATGCACTGCATACTCTCGCGTATTCCCACTCCAATTGCCGGTTTTCTGCATGCCCTGCTCATGCGCTGAAAACCGGCAATTGCTCTTCCGAAAAGGGGGCGGGGCCGGAGTGCATCGCGTGCGCGCTACAGGCTGCGCGCACGCTGTGCACTTCATGCTTTGGACGCGCAGGTAAGTACTGAAGATTTTGGAAATGTAAAAAGGAGGAGTAAGACCCGCTTTTAAGAAGGTAAGTAGTGAATTAAGTATTTTTTTGAATTTTTTTTTACAGGTATATCTTTTTTATAGACTTTAAAGACAGGTAAGTTTATTTTTATAACTTTTTAAAAGATTTTAAATTTTTTCAAAAATTTAATTTTTTATTTAAAATGGTTAATTTAATTAACTATACTTATTTTATTAATGTGATGGTTTTTTTTTTAAATTTAATTGAGGTTTAGCTGTTATTTTGGGGGGGTGCAAGATTCATAAGTCTCTCAGCCATGCTGTGAGACTTATGAATGGAAGATGGTGTGCTGCCATTGGCTCTAACTGAGTCACGTGATCCCACAGCTCGCACGAATTAACTACGCCGCTGGGATACGCAAGCCCAGCACAGCAGCTGTCCAGAACATCAATTTCGTGCGAGCTGGATCAGAAAAAGCATAAGCGAGGTGAGACATCGCGGGAAAGACTTACCCCCGCGGGAACAGAGCGAGATCAATTTCTGGGCCAAGGTGTTCGGTGCCTTCCCGGATGCTTCTCCTCCACTTTGTGCGGTCTTGGGCCAGGGATTCCCAGGTGTCAGTGGGGATGTTGCACTTTTTCAAGGAGGCTTTGAGGGTGTCCTTGAAGCGCTTCCTCTGCCCACCTGGGGCTCTCTTGCCGTGTCAGAGCTCCGAGTAGAGCGCTTGTTTTGGGAGTCTCGTATCGGGCATGCAGACGATGTGACCCGTCCATCGGAGCTGATCGAGCGTGGTCAAAGCTTCGATGCTGGGGATGTTGGCCTGAGCGAGAACACTGACGTTGGTGCAACTTCAGTGTGCCAGTTTCTTATGTATTGCAGCAGTCTCAGTCCTGTCCTTTTGGGAAACCTCTTTCAATTGCTTACACTCTTTCTTTAAAACTTTATTTGTTGCGGACAGGGTTCTGACTACAGAAAACAATCCTTGTATTGTGCCAGACTAGTCCCGTCCTGTTTGGGTTTGCTCAGAAAATCCTTCTCGAGTATCTTCTCCAGTAACTCACTTAGGGAGGTTGTTTTACTCACAGGATCTCTAATCTTGAGGGAGGCGCCACCATGCCGTACGAGATACTGGACTACATACTCTTCTAATTTACTCATTGTTCGAATATCCGAGAGGAGCAACCTTATCGCTTCTAGTACTGTTTGGGTCATATAAAATCAGAGCTGGCCTGTCCCCGATTCCACGTTAAAACAACTACTAGTCTTAGCTCCTGGCTGGCTGGCCAAACAGTTGGATACATCCTTTACCCTTTAAACAGACCTGAAAAGCTAGAGACAGTAATATGTCTGATAAGTCACTAAATTTATTGTTGACAAAACATTAACCCAAAACACCCATACAGAACAGCGCACATTAGCCTTGCCCCTAATCACTCACGTGCGTAGATTTAATGGGGAACTGTGAACATAGCTTCTCCAAGCCTATTCTCCCCACTGGGTCTTGAAGATAGCAAGTGGTCTTTCTAACTAAGTAATAACACTGTATCGATTCTTATACCATTTTCTTTATGGCCTGCTTCCTGCTGGATGCAACACTATCTGATGTTTTATGGCCACCCAGTTGTTCAAACTGATTGACAAACAGAGATGAGAGGCCCCATGCCTTTTCACACGATACTGCTACTTCGCATTGCCTTCCTGAACCATAGCTGTACTGTAAACAACCTTTGATGCATGCTCTATAGCAACATATTGCCTTTTACATTGCAGCAATCTCCTTCTCTTACACAATCCCCTGCTGTGATGAAAAGCCCATGTTTAAAAAGCCTATGTATTTCAATTTTAATTTTTTAAGCTCAATATCATCCACCTAGTTTATTTATTTATACGTGCCTATCTTTACAGTACAATGTCCTTGGTCCTGAAATTCCTCCTTCTCCAATGTTAACAGCATCATTGAGGGGAAAAGACAGGATTTGAGAACACAATTTAAACCAATTCTGACTACGTTACAGTTCTGCCTTTGTTAGAAATAGAAGTAATTAAAAACAGATCAATATTCTTACAAATATAGTGATCCTAACTCTCACCAAAAGAAGGCCACAAAGTTTGTGGTTTCTGTGGGACTAGTCATTTCACCATGTAATGCTACCAGCGGGACTGCACGGAGGTATATAACTATGATAAAGAGCTCCTTTAGAGAGTCATTGTTACTTTCATCAGTGTTGACTCGTACTATCGCCCCTTTGTCTCATTCAGCCTTTCCTCAGCTCATTTGACACGTTAAGGAAGTATGTCCCCATTATTTTTTCTTACAATGCGTAACACCTTGTACTTGCCTTTATTGAATTTTATCTACTAGTTTAAAAATATTGTCTAAATCCTTCTGTAACTCATTGACTGCTGGATCAGACTTTCATGCCTCCCACCAGTTTGGTGTCCTCTTGAGAATCTAACCAACTTGCATTTCTTTTGCTGAATCCAGGTTGTTTATCTACATCAGAACCAGAAGGCCTTTGTTGCAAGGGGGTTGGAGTATAAAAGCAAGGAAGTCCTACTACAACTGTACAGGGTATTGGTGAGACCACACCTGGAGTACTGCGTACAGTTTTGGGCTCCCTATTTAAGGAGGGATATACTTGCATTGGAGGCAGTTCAGAGAAGGTTCACTCGGTTGATTCCTGAGATGAAGGGGTTGTCTTATGAGGAAAGATTGAGCAGCCTGGGCCTATACTCATTGGAGTTTAGAAGAATGAGAGGTGATCTTATTGAAACATATAAGATACTGAGGGGGCTCGACAAGGTAGATGCAGAGAAGATGTTTCCCCTCATGGGGGAATCTAGAACTTGGGGGCATAGTTTCAGAATAAGGGGTCGCCCATTTAAAACAGACGAGGAGGAATTTCTTCTTTCAGAGGGTCGTAAATCTGCGGAATTCTCTGCCCCAGAGAGCTGTGGAGGCTGGGTCATTGAATATATTTAAGGTGGAGATAGACAGATTTTTGAACAATAAGGGAGTGATGGGTTATGGGGAGCGGGCAGGGAAATGGAGCTGAGCCCAAGATCAGATTAGCCATGATCTCATTAAATGGTGGAGCAGGCTCGAGGGGCCAAATGGCCTACTCCTGCTCCTATTTCTTATGTTCTTATGTAAGGAACCCCAGCACTGATCCAGGAGCACTCCACTCAGTACAGCTCCTCAGCTCAATATCACTCTCTTAAATAATGACCTGCTGCTTCCTCTCTTTTAGTGTCTGCCTTGGCTCAGTAGTAGCACTTTTGCCTCTGAGTCAGAAGGTTGTGGGTTCAAGTCCCATTCCAGAGACTTGTGCACATAATTTAGGCTGACACTTCAATAAAGTACTGAGGGAGTGCTGCACTGTCAGAATTGCGGTCTTTCTGATGAGGTTAAATTGAGGGCCTGTCTGCCCTCTTGGATGTATGTAAAAGATCCTATGGCACTATTTGAAAAAGAACAGTGGAGTTCCCCTGGTGTCCTGGCCAAAATTTATCCCTCAGTCAACATCACAAACAGATTACCTGGTTATTTATTTTAGTGGGATCTTGCTGTGCGCAAGTTGGCTGCTGACTGCCCCAACATTACAAAAGTGATTACTTTTCAAAAGTACTTCATCAGTGTGAAGCGCTTTGGGATATATTGAGGTTGTGAACGGCACTATATAAATGCCAATTCCTGAACCACTTCCAAGTTTTACCTAGGGTAACAGTGTCTTTTCATGTACAACTTTACTGAAGGCTCTCTGGAAGTCTAGTTATATGATGGGTATTCTAGATTGTATGTTTTTCACCCATCTGTGTGTACATGTGTGTGGCGTGCACATGCATAAGAAAGAGGGGGGTTGGGTGCATCACTTCACTGCAACCATTGAACTCGAAAGGGTTAAATTAGCTGCAATGGTAAATAACATTGGGCGTGGTGTATAATGAACTGCCAATTAGCTATAAGCCCATTCCACGCAACTGGCTTAGACCAATTTCACACCCTCGGTATTTTCCTTTTGGTATATCTACTTTTTATGTCAAAAACATGATCACAAGTTCTGACTAAAATGTAAAATGAGGTTGCAAATAATTTATTTGAGTTGTATTTCTGACTAATATGGCTGCATATTTATGCCTAGTACCCTTGAACACAAGAACATAAGAATTAGGAGCAGGAGTAGGCCATTTGGCCCCTTGAGCCTGCTCCGCCATTCAATAAGATCATGGCTGATCTTCTACCTCATCTCCTCTTTCCTGCACTATCCCCATATCCCTTGATTCCCTTAATATCCAAAAATCTATCAATCTCTGTCTTGAATATACTCAACGACTGAGCCTCCACAGCCCTCTGGGGTAGAGAATTCCAAAGGTTCACCACCCTCTGAGTGAAGAAATTTCTCCTCATCTCAGTCCTGAATGGTGAAGGAGGGCACCATGAGGATCCTCGGTTTTTGGCTCTCAGTGTCTCCATCAAATATTTCCTGGTCAGATTTGGATCTTCCTGGTCCAACTATGTCCAGAAAATGTGACATTTGGATCAGGATCCTGCTTTCATGGAGAATCATAGTGATTAGCAAGAGAACATTGAAAGCTTGTAACTTATCTCTTTTATCTAGACTGCACTGAATTGTAAATCCTGTCTAAAAAGGCAGACACCAAAACCTCTCTTTGGTTCTGTACCATAGACTGGGAGTGCAGGTCTATCCAACACTAACCTGCAGCGAGAAATCAATTATAATTTTAAAGATAGAAAATGCTGGAAACACTTCTGTGTACATTTGGAAAAAACAGGATAGCCCACCAAAAAAGTAAATGTATCAGGGACGTTAGTCCATTATTTAACATTTAAAGGAGTGGAAGAACAACATGCCATGTTGCTCCATTAGGGGCTTCCTGTTTGCCATTTTACTTGCCTGATCAGATGAGAATATGATTCTACTTAAAGGTCACATACAGAGTGAGGAAATTGAGGTGGCATCTTTATCTTTGAAAGATCACCCTCCAAGGTTTAAATGAAATGAGTAGGTTTTGCTAAAATGAAAAAATATTGCAGGAGGTTTTTTGCAGCATCTGTGACTATCTTTGTAGTTCAAAATTTAATTTAGTTTTGTTTACAGAAGTAATTTCTGCAGCAATCTGACAATCAGAGCTGAGTATTGTATCCAGTTGACAAATAACATATCTGTAGATAGATTGTCATTCTCCCATTGCATATTTCAACAGCAAGAATAGGTTTTTTTATTTGTTACAAGCCAATATGTACAATGATTCATGCTTCATATTGTTTTCATCTTAAAGTGCGATTGTGCTTCTCAGAAGTATTGTGCAGTAAGATCAGTTCATGGGAAGAGTAATTTCAAACATGCTTATACAAATCCAAAAATTAAGCTTTACTGTACTTGCAACATTCACATGTTGCTTCAGGGCAGTATCTAAAATTTTATTTGTGGTGATTGTTTTAACTCTTGGATGTGTGGAATCAGTCTGGTGTGTATATTAAACAAAACTCCTTTTGTAAATGAGGCTGATTATGAATTCGCTGCACGGTTTGAAAATACATTTTTTTAAAAACACCTCCAACATCAACCCAGAGTGAATCCAGTGTCTGCATTTAATGCAAGCTGCTCCTAATGAGACTGCATGTTAAAATGATTTACTTTTATTCATTATTACGAACTCTCATACATTTAATTGGCTTCTTCCTGCTACTGCTTGATGCTTGTCTACACTGCAGAAAAACATCTAACCTAGCAAGCTTACGGAGACCTCCTTCAGTATTTCTATGTAACACGCAGTAGATTGGTTGTTTGTGAGAACACCTGGCCAGTAATTTCCACAATCTCGGGCAAAGCCTCCAATGCCTACCTTAGAGGAGGGCGCTTGCAGTGATGCTTTGTCCTGGTGGCATTGGCTAATCTATTGGTCCATTTGAAAAGAGTCCTCGCTGTTGCCTGTGTGGAAACCCCAGTGAAATTCTGTAATACACTTTTCAGTGGCAAACGTTATCTGTATATAATGTATCGAAGTTACCTTTGATGTATTATTTGGAGACAAAAGAAATGGTGAGGGAGAAAAAAAGTAGGCTTGTTATCAAATTTAGTAAAATATGAGGAAATATTATGTTTCTGACTGGTGCAACTGTGCCTCTTGTTACAGACCTCCTGTGGAAACTACAGTTTTATGCCATACATGGTGACTCCACACAACAAGGTATACTGTTGTGAGAGCAGCTACATGAAGGGCTTGAGTGAGCTAATGCAGCCGAATTTTGAGTTGTTGCTTGGGCCTATCTGCATGCCGTTAGTGGATCGCTTTGTTCAGTTGCTGAAGGTTGCACACGTCAGCTGCTGGTAGGTGTTTCTTTACACAAATAATCATGTTTCTGCACCAAGAAAAAAGTTTCTACAAGAAAGCTTACACATTCGGTGGATTTGTAAAATAGTTTACAAATGCTTGCTTGTTCAGCGATCTGTAAATTATTTGTTTATCTATTCAATAATTTTCCTCAATGTGCCAGGGTAACAATCCAAAGCCAGAGCAGTCAGCATTTGTTCTTTTAAGCTTTGAATGAATATCCATTGTCAGGTGGAGGAGAATGTCCTGAGATGAGGACTGCCATAGATTTGCAATGTGACTGTAACAAAGCTAAACTATCCCTCCTCGTCCTGCTCGACCTGTCTGTAGCCTTTGACACGGTTGAGCACACCATCCTCCTCCAACGCCTCTCTCCAGCTGGGTGGGACTGCACTCGCCTGGTTCCATTCTTATCTGTTTAATCGTAGCTAGAGAATCAGCTGCAATGGCTTCTCTTTCCGCTCCCCCATCGTTACCTCTGGTGTCCCCCAAGGATCTATCCTTGGCCCCCTCCTATTTCTCATCTACATGTTGCCCCTTCGCGACATCATTCGAAAACATAGCGTCAGTTTCCACATGTACGCTGACGACACCCAGCTCTACCTCACGACCGCCTCTCTTGACCCCTCCACTGACTCTAAATTGTCAGTCTGCTTGTCCGACATCCAGTACTGGATGAGCAGAAATTTCCTCCAATTAAATATTGGGAAGACCAAGTCTTTGGTCCTCGCCACTAACTCCGTTCCCTAGCTACTGACTCCATCCCTCTCCGTGGCAAATATCTGAGGCAGAACCAGACTATTCGCAACCATGGTGTCATCTTTGACCCTGAAATGAGCTTCCGACCACATATCCGCAGCATAACAAAGACCGCCTACTTCCACCTCCGTAACATCGCCCTTCTCCGCCCTTGCCTCAGCTCATCTGCTGCTGAAACCCTCATCCATGCCTTTGCTTCCTCTAGACTTGACTATTCAACGCACTCCTGGCTGGCCTCCCACATTCTACCCTACGTAAACTTGAGGTCATCCAAAACTCGGCTGCCCGTGTCCTGACTTGCACCAAGTCCCGTTCACCCATCACCCCTGTGCTCGCTGACCTACATTGGCTCCCGGTTAAGCAATGCCTCGATTTTAAAATTCTCATCCTTGTTTTCAAATCCCTCCATGGCTTCGCCTCTCCCTATCTCTGTAATCTCCTCCAGCCCCACAACCCCCTGAAATATCTGCGTTCCTCTTGAGCATCCTCGACTTTAATCGCTTCACTATTGGTGGCCGTGCCTTCAGCTGCCAAGGCCCGAAACCACTTCACCTCGCTACCTCTCTTTCCTCCTTTAAGACGCTCCTTAAAACCTACCTCTTTGACCAAGCTTTGGTCATCTGCCCTAATATCTACTTATGTGTCAGATTTTGTTTTATAATGCTCCTGTGAAGCGCCGTGGGACCTTTTCTTATGTTAAAGGCACTATATAAATACATGTTGTAGTTTTTGTACAAAAGTATTTTTTCTTCACTGGTGTTTGCGATTGTAGCAAATCTAGGGAGGCGGTGCGTGATTTTTAACCCTACCTGCATGCGGAAACCTGACAGGTGAACAGTTAAAGCCACCTAGGTCACTTGGCCGCCTACCAATAAGCTGACAGGTTCCTTAATTAAATATGCAGCTTAGGCTACTCTGATGACATCGTGAAGCACCGACTGCAATTTTATCTCCAGCCTGAGCAGGGAATCTGGCCATGAATCAAATTTAACTGTTTAAATCAGGTCAGAAAAGATGCCCTGGAAGATAAGTCTTATACTTTTCTTTTTGGGCTGGGAGGAGCAGGAGGACCTCTCCTGCCCCGGATTCCCCTCCGCAAGACCCTCCTGGAACACCCTTCCCAACACCTACCTGTGTGCCTGTGAGCGGCCATGGGCTGCCTGATTTTCTTTAGGCCAGCTGCAGCTTCCCACCCACTTCCTGCTCATTCCGGGTGGGAAGTGGACCAACTATGAGGCTCGGGAGTTAAAATAGCCTGGGCCTGATTTCTGCAAGAACAGCTAAGTTTCTAACTCACAAGGCCACCCACCCAAAACCTGCCAAGAGTTTAAATTGGGGCCTATATTTCTGTAACCGTAGCTTTTCTTATTGGGAATCGTATTCTACAGAAAGACCAGCTGGCAAGAAATAAATATTTGCATTTCTTCAATAAAACACAAATTGCATTTATTCTTTATACTTGGTACTAGAAAGAGAGAACGTTCAAAAATTCAGTACATTTTTGTCTGTCCAAATGACATTTATATACTTAATTTCTAGATTGTGTTCCTCCATTGAATTCATGTCCTAATGGTCAAAACATTTTACAATTATTAAAACTGCACAAGATGTTCATTTGGTAAAATCCTGTAAATGTAACAGTTTTTGAAATGTGTTTTACCAAGATCTGAATGCTCATGTCTTCTACCAATTAAAATGTGAAATGTGTTAAATTTGTCACAATATAATTGAGCTCTGGTGTAGCTGGGATTATGCATGCTCTTAAAATTGCAAATGGAGCTTATCAGGACTAAGATAAAATGTTAGCTTTACAGTACAAATTACAATTTTAAAGTTGCAAAACCAAAATCTAAACTTAAAAAGAAACAGTTAAATTTGATGTATTATGTACAAGCATTATGCAGTGGTGGAGAACCAGATTCTAATTCCAGTCTCTGCTGATGTTCCTGCTTGGGTTTCCCCTAGATGGCATCGTGCCAGTCTCTGGGTGCAGCCCTGAACAGAGGCAGAGCGCCCTGCTGATTCGAGGGAGGAAAAACTAGCATAACTTCTCTTGTGGTTAGCTGCTTATCTTCCCTATAGGAGTCCAGAGTACACTGCAGTCGGAGGATACAGGCTCTGCATGTTTATTTTTGGTACAATTGGTTACAATAGTTTTTCTCATTTCAGGGTGGTATTGTTGAGCAATTTTAAAAATTGCATTCATTTCCTTCCCTCCCCCTCCCCCACCTACACCGTGCCATGTGAACAACTTTAAAATACATCAAATTGTCACCGCCCTTCATGAGTTACTTCCTTCCAAACCTATTGTTTAAAAATCCCTTTTTATTTGTGTTAATAAGCTCTGAATATACAGTAGAATAAAATTTCAGTTATACAGCGTTCGCGTGAAACCATCTCAAAGCACTTTACACAATGATTTACTTTTGAAGTGCAGTGACTTTTGCTGGGTATGTGAAAGTACCTCATTGGTTGTGAAGTGTTTTGGGACATCCTGAGGCTGTGAAAGGTGCTATATAAATACAAGTCCTTTCTTTGTTATAAACAATCATCAAGAAAGTGTTCTACAGTGACTTTCTTACTGCAACACATCATTGTATATGTGAGCAAATTGAACATTTTTGATTGGCCAGTCATTCATTCACGATAAAGCTATTTTGGATTGACGAACTTAACCGGTCCACATAGAATAGCAGAAGATGCTACTCCAGTTGCTCAGTGGCAAATGTACTGCTTAGTATGGGAAGGAGTCATAGAGACAGGAATGCCTTGCGTTCAGTGACTGGTGTCTGTGGAGTTTGCTGAGGTCTTGGCACCTTTTGGATAAGTGAGCCGGAAAAATCATCCAGATTTCACATTCCTGACCATTGTCCAGTGACCCCTGCTGGATAGTGCACGTGTGTGGACATTGGATGAGGACAGGATTGGGCTCAACTGTGACGCCCCCTCATGTTTGAATAATCTACTGTCACTGCCTCTCTAAGCTCACACATGAAAAACAACCAGTTGGGACATGTGCAAGAAAATGATGAAGGACTGTGGAACTATGCCCCAGCAGGAGTTAACATCTTCAGGAGAATGGGAGAGAACTGGAGAGTGGGAGGGGGTGGGGGCGGAATTCAAATTTCTTTGCTACTGACAGGAAAAAAGGAGGTCAAAGCTTTTTTTTTAGCTCAGATGAATGGCTTGTGCTGTTATCGTGACTTAACCAGCAAGCTCATTTTAGAGTTGGAGACGTTGTGCTAATTAAAACACCATCCTGTCATCTAATTTTTCCATTAGCTCTTTGTCCCTTACTCTAACATTAATGCTTCTGAATCCTTCTCCACAGGCTTTTTAATCAGAATTACTTTGACATTTTAAATGCAACAAGCCACTCTGTATCATAACTGCAGAAAATAACAGCAAGCCAGCCATTAAAGGCAATAGATTTTCAGCAAACCTCAATCTTGCTCCTCTTACGTTAATTCTATATAGCCCTTTTTGCTCTTGTGTGTGTGTGTCTGTGTACGAGGGGTGGGTCTGTTTTCACATTAGCTGCAGTGTAACAGTGAATGGTTGTGAACATTCCTCTTGGGTAACAAAATCTGACCAGGAAAAAGCATATCTAAAGTATTGGACAGGAAATGTGTTTAAATGTTTAGCTTGAATTCTCTGTAAGTCACAAACTTGCCCTTTATGCTGTGTTAGGATTTTTAAGTCATTCTTAAAATGTGAGTATGTTTTCAAAAGGCAAGCTAGTTGTAAGAAATATCACCCAGAAATATGATGGTGTCTGTTTGTGCTTCACAGTCAGTATTTTAGGGAAACCATCCTGAGTGACATCAGGAAGGCTCGCGAGATTTACAGTGCTAAAGAACTGTCCGCAGAGCTCGGAAGAATAAGAAAACGCCTGGACAATGTTGAAGTTCTCTCCGCTGATATTGTCATTAATTTGCTTCTTTCCTACCGTGATATTCAGGTATGTGTTATGTGGCTGAAGATTCCGTGAGATTACAGAGCTGTTTATATGTTTTATGCCTACGTGTACACTTTAAATCTCTGTGTGTCAAATCGGACTTGTGTGAGCTTTGTGCGGTGCTTTATATGAATGTCCTATTTATAAAGACCAGACTTTTGCCTCGGAAGTTTGGATTAAATGTTCTGTCCTATAAGAGAAAAATAAAAACTGTAGATAAAGGGGTAGAAATTGGTACGTATCATTCCCATTGTCTGGGTGCAAAATCAGGGTTAGTAGGCACAAATTCAGGCAGTGGTAACCCGCACAGGCCCTCCCGCTCCACCAACCCCCACCCCCCTCCCCCTCCCCCTCCACCAACCCCCCACCCCTGGCCCGGAAGTGCGCCAGCTGCCTAATTGGCAGCCGGTGACTTTTGAGTGCCCGGGGCGCCTGTCTAAAGCAGACATTGATTATCAGGGCCATAATGCCTGTTTCAGAACTCAGATGCCGAATTCAGCAAAAACTGAGCAGAGAATGCACCATGCATGTTCCACTCAGATTTTACAAACCTTTGGCGGCCTAAGCAACCATTCTTAACAGGACTGCTGGAGGCCCCCTGAAGGAGAGCTAAGTTTTTTTTATTATTCACCCCGAATGTGGAGCCAAGAGGAGCAGGTGGTCTGTCTGCCTACACAGCACTATTGAGAATCGCTGCGGCCTGCTCCCCTCACTCCCCCTCGTCCCCCCCGCTGCTGAATTTGTCACGGCCCTGCACCGGCTTATGCTCTCTGTAACATTGGCCATTTCTTGCACTTGTGTGTTTTTTTTATTCGTTCATGGGATGTGGGCGTCGTTGGCAAGGCCAGCATTTATTGCCCATCCCTAGTTGCCCTTGAGAAGGTGGTGGTGAGCCACCTTCTTGAACCACTGCAGTCCGTTTGGTGAAGGTACTCCAACAGTGCTGTTAGGCGGGACCTGTTCCAGGACTTTGACCCAGCGACGATGAAGGAATGACGATATACTTCCAAGTCAGGATGGTGTGTGACGTGGAGGGGAACTTGGAGGTGGTGGTGTTCCCATGTGTGCCTACTGCCTTTGTCCTTCTAGGTGGTCGAGGTCACAGGTTTATGAGGTGCTGTCGAAGAAGCCTTGGCAAGTTGCTGCAGTGCATCTTGTAGATGGTACACACTGCAGCCACGGTGCGCCAGTGGTGGAGGGAGTGAATGTTTAAGGTGGTGGATGGGGTGACAATCAAGCGGGCTGCTTTGTTTTGTGTTCATTTTGTTTGCAATTGTGGGAATCTCCTAGTATTTGCAGAAAACTGAGGAAAAGCCATTAAGACCGCAAATCGGACAAATTAACGTTTCAGGTGTAGTCACTTCATTAGCAATGGAAAAACAATTAGAGATAAACAGTTTTTAAAAAGGAAAAGAACAAAAGGAACGGCGATCAAAAACAAGCTCACACATGGAAGTAGAATGACCTGAAAAGTGGTTAATTGGAAAAGAAATGATTAAATGGCTGGAGTGATGTTAACATGAGACAATATGAAGAAGCGTAATGAGATCAATTAAAGACATTTAAGAGACACAGAGAATGTTAGAATACCTTGGGTAGAAATGGAAACTGGAACAGCTGGCAAAGGGAACAGGCTTCAGGAGCCTGAGAGATTTAAAAAGCAAGTTGGTGCCACGGGTGCAGACTGTCACAACAGCAGAGTGTTCCACGGATAGTCCCCACCCCAAGTGCCAATGTGACTTACCTCCTCTCCCACTGCAATGTCAACATATCGCCAACATATTTAAGAGAAAACCTTGACAAAATAATTTTGTGTTTGGTACAACTGCATATCTACCTGTAACTTGACCATGACATTTTGTAGACTATAGATACTTAAACACGAGTTTAATTGGGCTTTATCTTGCACACCTAGATTTCTCAGTCTAGTTAAGTTAAGAAAATAATCATAAAATCCTGTCATTGGAAATTTATGAAGTTAGTTAAATTACAGTATGAGATTTGGCTTTGTTTTAAGAATTGTTCCATTTTATGAAAATGTTAACTTAGAAATTATTACATATGGGATTTGGTTTTCCCATGTTCCTATTCGGAGCTGCCATGAGTAGAAGCCATGGGATCTGTTCATTGAGGGAAGGATAACTGGTTAGGAATGTCTTGCTTGGCCAGCATTTCATGTCTTCCTGAGGCTGACTAAGAGGGATCATGGATGGCAGTCTCTGTACCTGCCCAGCCATCTTAACAGAAGAGGTGCATAGAAAAATGAGTTCTAAATTTCAACAGCAAAACCCTTGGATATTGTTAGAAAGGAATACTTTGGCTGTGTACTTCATCACAGCAACTTTTATTCTAAATCAACCACATAACTTTATGTACTGTGGACAGAGAAGAGCAATGCTTACAATTTAAACATAGCACTGCAACAGATGCATGTTCCGCTCAGGTTTGATGCATAAAATATAATAGCCACAAAATATTGCAACAGAGTCTAACCATCTCTTTCAAAATAAAGTTGACTATGTCTTGCTCCAAGGCATTTGCTACTTTTACTTGGGTAAACAACCGGTGTGATGCAAGGGGGGAATGGATGGTGTGGTGGGGAAGAAACCTATCTTCCACGTTGCATCTCTTGTGGCAGCTTGGCTGAGATTGCAGAAACATGTCATGCAGTGTCACGATTCACTGGTAAACCAGTGCACTATACTGCTGGCTGCCATATTGTAGTATTTTTATTAGGGAATTACTACCCATGATGACTTTTTTTTTAACATAAAAATTGTATTTGGTTTCTGAATTACTTCACAAGGAATTTCTAACATTAAATTATGTTTGTTTTTTATCCTGCTTTTCTTTTGTCAAGGACTATAATGCCATAGTAACATTGGTGGAGACTTTGGAAAAACTTCCAACCTGTGATCTGGTGGACAATCTTCACATCAAATTTCATTATGCCTTTGCGCTGAATCGGTAAGACGTTATTTTAGTGTTGTTTATGCATTTGCCTGTGTGGCTACATGTTCATTTTTTTAAATGTCAATTTATAATTGTAAAATACGTTGTTGCTGTCTCTTCACAGGCCATGCTAGTCTTGTCGTGATCTACTTTTTTTTAAATAATTAGTAACTTTTTAGTTTACTTGATAACTGATTCTGTTAGCAGAAGGGTTGTGATTGTTCAATCTAAGCATGTGATTTTTCTGTCTCAATCCTTCAGTACACAATAGATGGGACTTGTGTGTTTGTATGAGTAATGCAGGCACGTTTACAGGTTCTCTGTAGGGAAAGCAGAAAGCCTGGTGGAAGGAAGGCACTTTACTGTCCTGCTGGCGTGGAACTGGGGAGGAGTAAGTCTCCTTTACTCATCCCTCCGTTCACTCCCAGCTTTTCTACTGTGTGGCGAAGAAAGAACTATCTCAGAAATCTTGTGAGAATAAGCGTACTTGCAAGTTTTCCATATTTTTTTAAGATGTCCAACCAAATTGTTCAATGTGGCGACACAAGTTTTAAACTTTGCAGGTACGGAGGTTAGGTGGAACTGTTTCACCCAAAGGCTAATAAAGTTGTGGAATAAGTTACCAGGGAAAGTCACTGATGTGTACGTGTGAATTGGTTCAAGAGAACAGTAAATATTTTCCTGAAGAGAAGCGATCGAAGGATGTAGTGCAGGGTGAATAGGAACGTTAGCGTCCAAAGGAGCAGACTGTTTGGGCTTTAGTGCTCTTGTTAGAAAAGTTTCTACATTTCTCAGGCATGATCTGTAATTTTTTTTCCTCACATTAATTGTTTTTTGTTTTATTTATGAAAGCGAGTGCTGATATTGATGTTGAATATTAGTATTGACGAAGAGTTGTGAGCACTAATTCTGTTGCAACTTCTTTTGTTGGAAGGCTATTTGCTAGTTTCCGTACACTGTAATGGTCTACAGTGGTACCTATTTTTTTTCTTCTTGTGCTATAAAGGGGCTATTTGTATTTTTTAACACATTAAGTATGGTAATTTAACATTAGCAAAAATATCTGAGATGTAATGAAAGCCGTTTCGAAATTTTGTTGTAGATTATGTTTAGTTCAAAGAAATTTGACCTTCATTATACGAGAAATCTCTCCTTTTAACCACTGATCTTCCAGTCTTCCTGCTGAAAAATCTGTATTTCAGCGAAAGAAGTAGAATGAGAAAAAGCAGTTCTGAGATAGAATTGCACAGAAATGGCAACACGGAAACAGGCTGTTTGGCCCAACCAATCCATGTTGGTATTTATCCTCTGCACAAGCAGTAGTCTTAATCCCATTTCCTTCAACCACCTATCTAACTTATTCTTAAATGTTGACATGATCTCCGCTTAAATCACTTACTCTGGTGGTACGTTCCAAAGCTTCTTAATTCTCTGTGTATCAGTATCAATCATAGAATCTGACTGCTTTCGATGTGCTCTATCCCATTCCTTCATAATTTTAAACACCTCTATCAAATCACCCCTTAACACTTCTGTTCTAATAAATAGCCCAAATTTTTCAAGCCTTTCTGTGTATTAGTATTTCCATAGACTCCTAATAACACTTATCAACTTCAAACTCTAGTAGTAGTTCAGAGTTTTAGTGTCTTATAGTGCTGCTGTATTTTTCCTAAATTGAAGGTGTGCTTGGTTTTGACTGATCGAGCGGAGGATGTTGTGACAGAGGCAGAGGGAGGAGGAGAGTCCTATTCCTGAATGTGAATTTAATCAGTTTAACTAATTTAAGCACTTCATCAGATTGTAGCCAGATTTGTAATCGGAGGATGGGCTTCTTTCACAGATACATTTATTGGGAACCGTGTATGTGAACGTTTTTTTTTAAAACCAGCACAATAACTTCCAAATATTCTAACAACTATAGACTTGCCATCTATAGGAACATCGAAACAGGAGTAGGCCATTCAGCCCCTTGAGCCTGTTCCGCCATTGAATTAGATCATTGCTGATCTGCATCCGAACTCCATCTACCCGCCTTGGTTCTGTAACCCTTAATACTCTTACCTAACAAAAATCGATCAGTCTCAGTTTTGAAATTTTCAGTTGACCGAGCCTCAACAGCTTATAGGGGGAAAGAGTTCCAGAGTTCCATTACCCTTTGTGTGAGGAAGTGCTTCCTGACATCACCCCTGAAGGGCTGAGCTCTATTTTTAAGGTTATGCCCCCTTGTTCTGGACTCCCACATCAGAGGAAATAGTTTCTCTCTATCTACCCTCTCAGTTCCTTTTAATCATTTTAAACACCTCAATAAGGTCACCCCTTAATCTTCTATACTCGAGGGAATACAAGCCTAGTCAAAGCAACCTGTCCTCATAATTGAACTCTTTTAGCCCTGGTATCATTCTAGTGATTAATCTCTGTAACTAGGATTTATTAGATCTTAATAAAAGCTCACAAGTGACTTCCTTACAGTTGCAGGTTTTATTCTGCAAATACACAAATGTTTGCTTATGAATTAAAGTTTTAATTGCACCACAAATGAGTGAACATTTAAGATTGGAGTTGGCTGTGATGCACTCGAGTAGATGAACAATGCGCTGATAATCACACACACATCTCCCCAAACTGGGAGGCATGAAGCACGCGCACACTTCCGACTGGAGGATTGAAACATGCATATTGGGTAAGGACAAACAAGTGGTGTCTTTTACCCACACCTGCAGCAGGCATTAGGCTATTTGCATATACAAATAAGGAGTCTGACACCTGCTTCAGGTCTCCAACATTGGTTGCCCTGAGCCAGCACGTGGGTAAACCAGCCCTAAAGATCGCCTACATTTTTAAAAAAAAGTTAAGTTACTCACCGCAATCACCATCCTGAATGCTGCCAGACCCGAGATCCCTGATCTCCAGGCCCTGCTGTGACTTCCGATGTCCCTCCCCCCAGCCCCGGCCTGCCAGGCCTCCCTACCCGAGACCACTGACCGCGAACCCCCAGACTCCTCCCCACCTTACGCTCCCTCATCGAGACCACCGATCATGATCCCCCCCGACCACCGATCGCGATCCCCTGACCCCCCCCCCCCACGATCACTCCCTCCCCAAGACCACTGATTGCGATTCCACCAGACTCCCCCCACCCCTCCCCACCCCAATACGCTCCCTCCTGAGACCACCGATCATAATCCCACCAATCTTGATCCCCTGATCACTCCCTCCGCTTCACTCTTGATCATTTACCAGTGTAGCCTCCACCCACAGCGCTGTCTTCAGTCTAATGAGGCCCAGGGCCCAATATTTGGGCTCTTCAGACCTCACTATTTGTGCACAGAGTAATTACTCTGCTGGGGGGGTGGTCCTGAATTTCTCCCCGGTAGGCTTCAGGAAAGGAAGGGAGGAGAGAATATTGGAGGAGGAAAAAGGCTATAAACAGAAGTAAAAGCAAAGCTTTCAGCTGATTCAAAATCTGACCACATCCCCTTCCATATGCTTGCTTGTGCTTCTCATTAAAATGTTTTACATTCTTTATACCACATTCTTTTGAAATTAACACATACTTTTTTCAAGTTACTACACTTGGTATAAACGGAAAAATGCTTTCGGAATGCCGTAGTACTTCTTACTGGATTATGCATGGATTCTGATTTTATGAAACTAAAAGTGACACATTAATGGGTCCTGTGTCATGTTCACCAAATAGTCTATTTTGGTGTTGCTTAAAGCAGTATAAACAACATAGCGGAGAGAAGTAGCTGCAGTAAACTTGCAGGATTCACTTAAACAAATGTATCCACTGTAGTGGAGTCTGGGGATTGCTTCATTTATTTGATCAATGTGACAAGTTGTCTGAGGATTTTTCCTCACAGAAGAAGAATAGTACTTTACCACAGCTTGGTCATAATCTCGTCTCGAAGACCAATGTGGCAATTTATCTTGTAATGCAGCAATTGTTATATTCAGATGAAATGGAGGTTTACTTTCAACATAAAATTACTGTGTAGGCAAGTGTTTGTGTGGATAATCTTGACTTCAAATAAAAGTGAAGACCAAAGACATTTTTCTTCAGCTGCACTCGAATGAATGAATGGTTCGATGGTTCCTTAATCCTGACTGGAGTAAGCTGACTCGTGCTGTCAATGTTGATATAGGCCAAAATGTTCTGAGGCCCCGTGCCACTAACGGAGCCTCACGGGCAGTGAGTGGTAGATGAGAACATCACAGGGGCACTGCCGACTATTTTCTATCCATTTGAAATGATGTCTATAATGTATAGTGTCCGCATTGTTTCCTGGTAATTAGCTGTTGAATATTACTCGCGTAGTCCATTCTCAATCCAACCAGAACAAAAGGAAAAGATTTACAATAACAGTACAAATTGCAGACTTGTGCGATCCTGTGGTAGTCTTCTTCAGCTTAATTTAACACTATCGTTATTTCATGTACATAGGTTATCTGTTCAATATTTGTCATTTGTAAGGGAACCACTGTTTGCAGTAGCACTTTATCTTTGTGAAATTGAGGAGTTGATTTGAATGAGAAGCAGGATTGGTGCATGGAGGACCCAAGAAGGCGGTGGTAGGGGGTTTAATATTTTGGATGGTATGCTTCATCTGCTCTGATGAAGGGTGACACCTGAGCCAATAACCCATCTTTCATTTTCAGATACTGACGGAACTGCTTTGCATTTTGCCATTTTTAGTTTTGTTGTGCTTGTACATACAAATGAATCATTCATTTGGGTAATAGAGAAACGCACAAAGAGTTCTGTTACATTTAGGTTAGTTCTTCCCCATTCCATTGTCTATAAGGGCTCATCCTCAACTACATCTTCGATCTTTTTCTCCTTTGCATCGGACATGGCTGTTGTTTATGTAGACAGGAATAAAATCTGCTTTTTGGCGGTGCTAGCCTTTTCAAGTGATACTATTTTTCTGTGAGGTTTAAAACTGGCTGATGCGGCACCGCCAGACCCAAAAATGTTGCTATATTTCTGTGTTTAGCATTAGTTAGCAGAGTGAATTGTCTTCAGCTCCAGCTGATGATGGCACCTGGTTTTAAGATCACTGTTAAATGTCAAGTATTAAGCACTCATGAACTTGTAGTTTTGCTCTATTAAACAGATGTTCCAAAAAGGTATTCCATTTGCTTCCTATTTTCTAAGCATCGCTCTTTCCGATCTTTGAAACTTGTTAACTAGAGTTTCATCGCCTGTCAAGGGAGATTTTATCTCGCTCTTTCCCAGTCATTCTCGTGAGACCATGGCCTTTTCTATCAGACCCTTCTGGTCAACAGCAGTATTACAATCCTTGGCTTAATATCATCCAGTGAAGCTATGTTCTTCTTGAAATTTTTGGCATTCCTGTTGTGGTTTCAAATGCTTCGCAAGCTCAGACTGCTGTGAGAGAACATGGCAATGGCCAAAAACTTAATACAGTGCTAGTTATTGCATTTTTTTACAACCGCATAAAAATAAACTGCTCATAAGGACCTGATCCATTGATATGTTCCGTCCCTTCACAGGGACTTTATTGCCACGCTCCTGTATTTGATTAGCCATAAGTAAATTATTATGTGATAGCTTATTTTTCACTCAAACAAGCATTCACTGTGGTGGCATTACGTCAGAAGTGCATTCAATTACATTTGAAGTTCAAATATATATCACAAAATTTATTTTCAAAGCGATATACAGATGTTTATATTTGTGTGTATTATAATTTAGTTTTGTTTACTGGGGCAAGAAATTAATTAAGAATCTCCATTACCTAGTTTTATAGAACTATCTTGCACATAAGACATTAAGAAATATTCGAGTGCACTGGAATCTGCTGATCATGTGGACACTATGTTCAGTTTTTAAATGCTGACAATGTATTGAACTATACTTTCGTAAGTTCTTGCAGTGACAGTACAAGTCGGATGACTTTCCAGGGATACCCATTTCACTTTTTTTCGGAACGAGACTTTTACCAGTAATTAATTTGCAGTAAAATCATCACAGTTGTTGATCAGACTTCTCGGCATTGTCCTCATGTGGTACCGATATGGAGTACTCTATCTCTGAATGTCAGCACTAAACAACAATTTTTGGAAATCTTTTTTGCTTTTCAAAAAAATAGATGGTTTTCAATTGGATGCGTTCCTGTGTACCTTAAAAAAAAATGAGGCCCTGATTTTAACTCTGGGACAGTTTTGGGCAAGTGGGTAATGGGGGCGAGTTAGAAATTCATCTGCCAGAAATAAGACCCAGCCTGACTTATTTTAACCCCTGGGTCCCATTTAAATCCTGCAGGCCGAATTTCCACCCTTTCCGGGTGGGAAGCGGTGAAATATCGTGTGGTTCAGAGACCACACGCCTGGACCAGCGGACTGCCAGGGCGGTCCGACGGGGGTCTCGCGATTGGGAACAGAGGGTGAGTCTGCAGCAGGGGAGGAGTAAGCTTTCCTTGTGGGGCCAGACACAGCACTTCTGCTCCTCCGGGCCCCACATAAAAAGTGGAAAACTTACATTTTTGGGCCTCTTCTGGCCCTGATCCACTTCCCCTCTAGGTTGGCCTGGCAGAAAGCTCACTGCAGCTTCCCACTCAAATCATAGAATCATACAACACAGAAGGAGGCCATTCGTCCCATTGTGTCTGTGCTGGATCTTTGAAAAAGCCCTGCAAATGTCTCTCTTTCAAGTATCTATCCAATGCCCTTTTGAAAATTCTTAAATCTGCTTCCACCACCAACTGGTTATGTTGTTATGATCTGAATGCACAATTGGCTCAGAGGTAGATGTCTCGGGATTAAAAATTGCAGTCGAGTCCTGATGATGTCATTGAGACCCAAAATGTATGTGTAAAGAAGGACCTCCCCAGCTTAGGGCCTGTATCCTTGCCGCCTGTTCAGGAGAGCATGTTAAAATCCTAACCGGTCAGCTCCGGGATGGGTCTGTATCCTGGGCAATTTTAAGTGCCCAACTGCTTGGTTTCCAAAAGGCAGCTCGGATTAAAATGGCCCTCTGAGTCTAGTCTGCAGATGGTGGGTGCGAAATTGATCATGACCACGATGAAGCCAGCAGTGCAATGCTGTCTGAAATTGACATAATATGGACCAACGTGGGAAGTGGAAAGTTGCCCTCTGAAAGGAAAGGTTTAAAAAAAAAAATCTTTGTCTCTGGGCGGAAAGTTCAAAGTAAAGTCTAAGAGGGCGCTAACGGGGCGCAAAGCAACTAGCGCCTGGGCGCAGCGCCGCCAACGCCTCCCGCTGAATTCAGCGGGAGGTTAGCGGCGGCGGTAACCGTTAGCGCACTGCGCCTCTGCCGATGATGTCATCGCCATGCGCAGCGCCCCGGCTGTGATCTTCGGTAGCGCCCCCTGACTTACCGCCGGACGCTATGTCTGACAGGGTCATGGGGGCCAACCTGCGGCCGGGGCTGCGCAAATTAAAGGGGAGGTGCCGGGCGGCCATTTTTGTTGCTGGCTGCCTGCCAGCACCTGCCCCCGTTGCTGTCCCCAGCCTTCTGTGCAGCCCCCCCGTGGGGTGCCGGCTGCGCTCAGTGAGCCCGGCACTTCTCTTGAGTGCCGGGCTCTTTTGCCGGCACTCCGATCCCTGGTGGCCTAGCTGCGCTGCACAAGGCCCCTCCCCTTTAATAAGGGGAGGAAGGCCTGCAGTACCGCGGCGCGACGTGCTGCAGAGCGTGGTGCTGCGGCACATAGCGTAGTGATATTCACTCGCAGCGCCCCAAGAGGGAGGCGGGGCGCTTCCAGTAACTCCCCGCCTCCCTCTTGGGGCGCTACCAGTGAATTTTGGGCGTCGGCGGTGCTAATTTTTTCGGGTAGCGCCCCAGCAAAGTTAGCACCCCAAAGGGGGCGTGACCCAATTTTCCCCCCTAGCTTCCTCAGTAACGTCGCAAAGTGAAGGGGCATTTTTAAGAATAAGGAACTGGAGGATCCCCTCTTTTCTAGTGTTTATTTGCATTTAACAAGTCATTTATGCTGTTTGCCAAATTAATCACCATATCTGGCTTCCTTCATATTCAAATGTATTCAAGCAATTCAAAACTTGCCACTGTATTTATTACTGCAGGTCTGTCATCATAGGAGGTGAGAGGATGTTTAAGTCAGACTTCAAGTTGATCCACAATCCTCAGAATAAATGAATCTGCAGCCTCAGCTGTGATGGTTCACTCTCCCAAGGTGAAACTGATACTGACATTTGTATCTTGAGTACCTCAAATTAGCAACAATTATGGATGTGTCAGTGGTGTGGATCAACTAGCTCACCTGGCTGCAGACATCTTATGGAGATGATGATGTGTTTACTGGGGAGGAGGTGATGGAAGGAAATAACCAACACAAAACAGAAAAGCAGTAAGACACATTAACAGCTACAAGTCCTGAAGAGAATTAATTGGCAACAATTAATAGTTCTTAAGTCTCTCGTGATTTTATTTGTCTTGTCTTGTTTCGGTTGAGTCGGCATATGCAGTCTAGCTGTACTCCGCCAACTTTTGGCCAGGATATCGGGGATAACTCCCTTGCTCTTCTTCGAAATAGTGCCATGGGATCTTTTATGTCCACCTGAGAGAGCAGACGGGGCCTCGGTTTAATGTCTCAGTACTGTACTGGAGTGTCGGCCTAGATTTTTGTGCTCAAGTCTCGGGAGTGAGACATTAACCCACAACCTTCTGACTCGGAGGCAAGAGTACTGCTCCCTGAGCCACAGCTGACATTGTGTTTGTAATTTGTTTGCCTTTTTAAAGTATGCAGTTATTTAATATTTTTGTTTTGTGTATGTGCAGACGTGTAGGATAAAGTCGGATGTGCTCAGTAATTCATTTGTGCCTTTGTTCAAGGCATGTCTAAATTTGTGACCTTTTGCTGTGTCTGCCTCTATTCTGCATACAGTTTTGGTCTCCTTATTTAAGGAAGGATATACTTGCATTGGAGGCAGTTCAGAGAAGGTTCACGAGGTTGATTCCGGAGATGAAGGGGTTGTCTTATGAAGAAAGGTTGAGCAGGTGGGGCCTATACTCATTGGAGTTTAGAAGAATGAGAGGGGATCTTATTGAAACATATAAGATTCTGAAGGGGCTTGACAGGGTTGATGCAGAGAGGATGTTTCCCCTCATCGGGGAATCTAGAACTAGGGGGCATAATTTCAGAATAAGGGGGCACCCTTTTAAATCGGAAATGAGGAGGAATTTCTTCTCTCAGAGGGTCGTGAATCTTTGGAATTCTCTTCCCCAGAGAGCTGTGGAGGCTGGGTCATTGAATATATTTAAGGTGGAGTTTGACAGATTTTTGAATGGTAAGGGAGTCGAGGGTTATGGGGAGCGGGCAGGAAAGTGGAGTTGAGGCCAAGATCAGATCAGCCATGATCTTCTTGAATGGCGGAGCAGGCTCGAGGGGCCAAATGACCTACTCCTGCTCCTACATCTTATGTGCTTATTGGGGTCAATGGGCTATGACACTATTTTTAGTTCTGTACCATGAAAAATACTTGCCTTTAGTTTTACCTTCTTATTCTAATGTTTCTTTTGGCAGAAATGACTAATTGCAATATGATAAACTATTGTCAAAGGAATAGTGGGCCTGAGAACTATTTTGTATCTCAGACATATATCTGCAGTTACTAATTTTGCAGTTTTGTTTGTTTACATCTGGGAATTCTGCATAAATTTCAACCGTGTTTCCCATGCAAATCTTCTTCCTTTATAATGGGTTAGCCTTCAGTTCATTGTAAGTAACAGTACTCACAGATAATATCTCGGTACTGTTATTGTATGCATCTTACTTCATAAGTGGCAGCCATCCAAGTGCTAGTTTGTTGTCCAAATGAAAGTCTGTATGAAGTAAAATGACTTGGTTGGGCTGCTTGGGCACCCTCCTCAAAGAACAGTATAGTCTGCATATACAATACTTGGTTCTGTCCCGCAGTCAGTGAAGACTTGGCATGAGATTGCAGCATGTTTAAACTAAATTCTAATGTGCAAGAGGGTAAACGGCCTATTTTTTTGTTTTAAGTTGAAATAATTTTCCACGGCTCGTTTGCTTTGAAAGTAGCCGGGCTTTTACATTGGAGACCGAGATCAGGGCATGCTGGGGCTGTTTGTCTCTGCTCAGTTGCCTCTATGTTCAGCTACTGGTTCTTGGCGGAAAGCCAGAGATGAAGTGAGGTCGTCAGTGAAGCAGTATTTAAATTTCATGGTAGTAAGATTGCTGGCATCCAGTGAACTGTGACTGTCTTTCACAGTGACGTTGTGAGTTGTATCTTAGCTCCTCTCGTTCAGCTGTAAAAAATGTCCAACCGACACTTAAACAGTACAACCTCATAACTCAGAAAATAATGCTGCGGAAAATGTTTTTCCTTGTGCTTTCTTAGAACATACCCCAGCTCATGATGGTTTACTATTTTATAATGAAAACTTTTTTTATTTTTTCTCCTGCTGAAAATAGCTAAGAAATGCTGGGTAAACACTGCAGCAAAAACTGCCCTTTCAGATGGCTCCTTCTTTCTCCCTTCCCTAACTCACCTTTACCAAGTTGGGAGCATTGATGCTCCATATATTCTGTTTTTGTGTTGTTTTATTTCTTAGCATGCCTCATTGCAGAGGACAGACAGACACTCACGAAGCCATTGGCATTGGGTTATTCCATTTTAAGTCTGGAAATTGAAGCTATGCGAGGCTGGCGTAAATTACTTCATCTTCCAGTTTTCTCTCTTTTTTTTGAGGTGACCTGGCTGAGATTACATAGGAACATAGGAATGTACAGGACTGGAAAAGACCATTCCGGTCCATCTGGCTGGTCTCATTGTCTAGGAAATGTCACATTCCACAATATCTCTCTATCACATTTTTCTGCAGGTACTTATCCAGTTTACTTTTGAATTTACCGATACCAGCCAGCCAGCCATGGCAGTCCATTCCACATATTCACCCCCCCCCCCCCCCCCACCTGCCCGCCACCCAACATCTGCATAAAGATTGTAGAGAGACCTCCCACTGCACTGCTGTCTTCAGATTTTAGGCCTGTAGGTCGGTGTTTTGAAGGTTGCAATTGAGACTGCTTAAAGTTGTAACGTTGAGGAACGTGGTATCTCAGATGAGCATTTCCCATTATATGATATCAGAAAATTGTCTGGCATTGTTTCTAGGTACAGTATATGATTCCAAACAAACTTCTGTAATTTAACATTCACCTACCTATAATTTTATCCATTCTCTTTTACTCTGTGTAGGAGAAATTTTTCAGGTGACCGACAAAGTGCCATAGCCATATTGTTGCCAATGGTGCAGTCAGGGGAACAGGTTCCATCTGATATATACTGTCTCGTGGGAAGAATCTACAAGGACATGTTTCTGGACTCTGGCTTCCAGGACACCGAAAGCCGAGATAATGGTGTTTACTGGTAAGCATTCACTTACTTGAACCCATTTTGTTCAATGAAGACATAATAATAACACAGCGATTTTTAAAAAAATAAATAAATAAATTTGGTCTGTTGGGGGAAGGAGGCATCATATGTCTGGTTTAGGGGCGTGATGAAGAGAGTTGAGAAGAAAAAGTATTCCTTCTTATCTATGCTAAAAATTCTCACTAACCATTCAATCCCCTCCTTGATGTGTGCTTCTAACTGACGGCGTCAATCTACCGTGAACTCATTGTGTAAACTGAGCGGGTTGCTTGCCTTGTGGCTTTTGCACTGCTCTAACATAGGCCAGTTCTGCCATGTGTTCTCGTAGCTAGTTATAGAGGTAATAATATAAGAGTAGTACCATTGTGCATTGTTATATGATCAATACATACATAAATGCTTAATTTAGTTTTAATAGCAAGCATCCTTTATCAGGCAAACTTTGATTCAGATGCTCCTGTTCACAATCATTTCAGCTGGAAATATAGAAAGGTGCTCAGACAAAGAATCCATCGGGGAAAAATAGTTAAGTACCCTGCATCAAAATATGGCCAGCGCCTTAGACAGATGACTTATTAATATAATTCTGACTGAAATTGCAAGTTGAGCTCTTTATGCAGCAGTGATGGAGTGTATTGATGCTGCTGCTGCAATTGGATTTCTGTTGGGGTAGAGGAGAAAACTTTAAAATGTTGATGTTGACTGCAGTCGCTGTACAATGCTGTTTTGTTGTACAATAACTGCATTGCCGCTTGCATTGCTGAATACTTTCACACACAAACTGATGTATCAAACTATTTCTTAGGTCATTTGTGAAAGCTAACAAGGAAATGATGGCTCGTGACTATTGAACGTTTAAAATGCACATCTACTGTTCCCCTGTCTTACCTCAGCCGTCATACAAATGTGATGGGCTTAGTTTTCATTTTGTAGTTGCGTATACAGGGATCAGTGCCAAACTGAAGAATCTGAAATGACCTAAGTTGCACAATTTTGCCTTTTTTCATGGAAATGTGAAATAGGCGCTATCATAACCACAGGTTGAAATGCTCTGGTGCCTTTTTAAAAAGGATGCCTTTCATATGCAGAAGGATAAACAACCCTTTGTGCAGTCAGTACGCTACTTGTTGTTGTGTGGATTTAATTAAAAAATATTATTTAAATCTTTAATCTCTCAGTGGGTATACTTCAGCCATATCTGGTGGGCTTGATGGTTTGGGTGGGTGGATGGGTGGGTAAGCATGTGCCCATGTTTCCTATTTAGTTGGGGAGCGTGTCCTGATTTCCTTCGGGTGGTGTAAGGCTTGCATGCTTTCTGCATTAATGGGACTCATTTTTGACTCCAATTCTAGTGCTGCTGAGACTTATTTTTGTAGCCTTAAAAAAAAATGTTGCAGTGATTAACTCTTAACTGCATGTCCTAAATAAACACCGGCAATTTTTCCACTTGGGCCTGTGCATGCTTGCTTATGTTGGTCACCTTCACTGATTACATAAATGCTGTGATATTTATTCATGCACTTGGCTTACAGTAAAAGGTATCCATCTGAAAATGTAAAACTTCATTAACATGGGAACTTCTGTTAAAGGTATGGAAAGGCATTTGAATCTGAGCCAACGGTACATTCTGGGATAAATTTAGCCGTCCTGCTCCTCGCAGCAGGACATCAGTTTGACACATCCTTTGAACTGCACAAAACAGGTAATTAGTTTCACTTTCTCTTTGTAAATATTTTAATAAACCTGGTTATTTAAGAAGCACTACAATTAGCTACCATTCAACAATCAAAATGTCAGTTGTCATTGGATATAGTTTTCTTATAAAGGAACGTTATCTTGCTAAACGTGCCAGCAATTGTAACAACATTTCTTTATCAAAATAAAAAGTGATGCAAGTTAGGCAATCTGATGGTGTGACGATATAATTGCAGGACACAGCGTTAAGACACGAGGGGCCTGAAACAGTGCTTTCTTGCACCAGAGGCTTTACCTTCTAATCTTGACTTTAAAGAATGTATAAAAAGCACAGACTCAAAAAAGGTGATTTACCCCCATCAAATCCATTAAGAAATGGAGGGAAAGCTGGATATCTGCCCTTGCACCTGTCCCAGGTGTTTTTTGTTGCTGATGGGTTTGCGCGGGAAGTGCAACAGCTCACAATGCTCCAAGGGACAAACTTCATTTAAATACGTATTGAGTCATTCCGGGGGAGTGTCCGAGCTTCTCCGTAAATTGCATCACCTTTTGAGCCACTGGCAGTGCCATCCTGCTGCAGCACGGAAATGCTGCTACCAGCCGCTCCCAGAACCTTTTAACACTCAACTCATTGGGGCTGAAATTCCTGGCGCTCCGCCCCGCTCCGCCCCGAGAAGTGCAGCAGCATTTCCTGCTGGGGGACCCACTAACTCTATCCACATGCTGGGGATGGGAGCAGTGTGATCATCGGAGCAAGTGGCCCATGCCTGAAGAGGTGCTCATCCTGACGTGATGCTGGAAAATTGGAGCGGCACTTTCTGGCTTCAATGGAGGGAGCTTCAGACCCTTTTTGGATTGAAGAATTAAAAAGCCAACATTATTTTTCTCCTAGCAAGGATCAAATGGGCTGAGTTGATCGGATTTCCCCCAGCGTAACCCATGTCTGCTTTTACTGGGCTACAGTGAGGGCATCCTGGCCAGAATTCCTGGCTACGCTCGAAGACACACCGTGGAATTAGTGGGGCGGGCAGAAAATGCACCCACTCTCTTTCCCCAGCCCCCACCATGGAATTTGGGCCGCAACTTAGAGATATTTCAACTATATATCTTCCTTCGAGCTAATGAAGGATGAGTTTCAGCTGTATGTAAAATGCATCTGCAGAATTAAAAATAAATTTTCTCGACCACAACCGCAGAAAGAGGAAATAGTGACGAGTGACAGATTTTCTTGTTTGTTTTTGAATCAGCAGAAAATATTATCAAGTTTGTGCAGACGTTGAGCATGTAAATTCATACCATTACATATGGCGGCAGAGGGGCAGGAAGATTGGTTTAGGCAGGGATATATTGGGGGTCAAATTCAACTTTGGCGGTAGCGCACAGACTACCCCTAATGTTCCCTGCCAGATTTTCCTTTCCATTAAAGTCTATGAAAAATCAAGGAAAATCGGGCGGGGTGTATAACGGGTGGTCGATCTGCTACTGCCCATTTTGTGCCACCGTCAAAGTTGAATGTCACCCCCACTGTATTTAAATTTTGTTTGTCTGCAGTTGTCTCTTGACCATATAACTCATTAATATGATTTATATATTATATAAAATAATCCCATGAACAAACTAGAGGCTTTACTTTCTAATCTTGATTTTAAAGAACATATAAGAAAGCACAGACTTATAAAAAGTTATTTACCCCATCAAATCCATTACTTCCATAGATTAAACACAATCTACCCATCTACCCTAACATGGGCTGTATCTGACATCTCCTGAGGGAAGCTTCTGGAAGGTTTCACCCCATTCCCTACATCCCACAAAGTTAATTGAGTGAAACAAAAATCTAATGTAATCCAAATGTTCACATCTAAATTTACAATCACCTTACTACAAGAGAGTTATTAAAGAGGAATTTAAGGATGCACATGGGGGTTATAACTGAGTTTAAACTAAAAATTATTAACATACAAAATGATTACCATACTAAATAGTAGGAATTCCCTGTCACATCCGATTTCTGGGTGCAAACTTTTCAGTTGTGATTTCCCATGCCAGATTCCCCTGGAAGTGCGACTTCTGCCCAACTGACAGCCGACGACTTCCGAGTGTCCAGGGCGCCCGCCTAAAACAGGTGCTAGATTCCTTGAATATGCTAATTGGGGCCTAATGTCTGTTTTCGGACCTCAATGCCAAATTCAGCAAAAACTGGGCAGAGCATATTATTCGTTCTGTATTAAACGTTAGTTACTTGCCATGAAGTCTAACACAATGTGGGCTAAATGGACAGGTCTTTGTGTAAATAGTATGAACATTTATGAAGTATTCAAATTTATAGTTGGACTAAAACTGCAACATATACAAAGAGGTGATACTGATTTGTTTGAAAAGATTATGAGACTCTAAATGAGTGTCACCAAATGTCTTAATGTAGCTGAAACAGTTGAGTGAGGGGGAATCCAGCTATCTTGGTGACTTGCTGCTGGAGACTAATATGTTGCCTGCTGCACTTGTTAGTTTTCCAACACATTTTTTGCATCTTAAGAGATTATGTAATGCTTTGATTTATGACATCGAGTGTCTTATTTCAGGACTAAATAATGTAATCACAATCATGAGCAGGGGTGTCTTATTATATAGCCCTAGCAATTGGATCACAGGTGCACCTGTGTTTCTATCTTTACAGAACTTTATTTGTCATTGATGTGTCACAGTTTTGCTTTTCAGGAAATCCGCTCAAATGTCATTTCTAAGTTACTGTGCTTTCATCTATTAGCCAGGCCAGCTATGGTCAACTTGTAGTCTGAAATAAGCAGTTATAACTATACACTGCTTAGGGGGAAATAAAATACATGTTATTTTCATGACTGCTACTTTTAGCTAAAATAAAAATGAAGGGTATTGCAATTTACAGACTTCTAGTTTAAAATAGGTAGAGCCGCTGAAGTGTTCCCAGTCATCACCTTTTTTGAAATTTCGTATTACTCTTATAAAAAATTTACGCAAAACAGTAATATGTACTGCAGTGTATCTGTCACCTTTAAGGATGTTTTATTTTAAAATTGGGCATATATGGACCCAATAATCTTCAGCATGTAATTGATTACAAAACAAGCTGCGATTTGAGAAATGTTTGAATATTTTAATGGACTTCTTCAAAGGTGAACTATCTAAACAGTGAAATTTGAAACTGAGACTAGACTGAAAGAATCAGAGGTTTTCAGTCTTGCCCATCGGGCAGTCTGGCTAGAATATTCACATGCTTCCAATTTTTCTTAAGTGAGAAGACCCCTGAGGTTCATTTAATGTGACACCACATACTTGATTTCTATATATCAGCTAACCCTGGTGATCTTTCTAATTTGTGCAGGTGTGAAACTCAGCAGCCTACTGGGGAAGAAGGGAAACCTGGAAAAAATACAGAGTTATTGGGATGTGGGGTTTTTCCTTGGTGCCAGTATGTTAGCAAACGACCCTCACCGAGTTATTATGGCTTCTGAGAAGCTCTTTAAACTCAAGGCACCTGCATGGTAAGTTTGAATTCCTGCTGGAATGGAATAAGAAGCCAGCGCAGTTGGGATTCCTGTTGCTATGGAGAAATAGGAAGGTTGATTCAGTTGGGACTTCTACGAATAGGGAAAATTCAAAGATACAAAGACTCACATTTTTGTGATTTGTTATTTCTTGTGTGATGTTGTGGTACATAGCAACATAATTGAGACAATCCTGCAAAGTAAAATGTTTGTCTCACTGTAATGACAAAATGAATGGTGTGCAATTTCAGATACTTTCATCTTTGCATAGTGATGAGCATTAAACTGAATTTATCTTTTTTCATTCATTAATGCTGATGAAATTTTGTCCCGGACAAAATATAAGTTCTTGTAGCTTTTGCTAGAAAGTGAAACTGTTTTTGCGTTGGTCTCTGGAAATCTGAACAAAAGTAGCACCAGCACTAAGGTGTCATTACCTTGCCTTCCATCGAGAGGGACAAACTAGAATAGATTGTGTGCTGGGTTTGCCTTTGTTTGGTGTATGATTAACTTCTGAACGACACTTAATTGATATATATATTTGCTAATGTGTACAGTTTCTCTTGTGGCTTTGAATTCCTTGTTTCTCATGCAGTAGTGATTTTAATAGTTTTTATGTACATGTGAAGAGCAGATCATTTCAGTTTAGACCAAGAAAGAGAAACAGATTTTGTGACAAAGTTACTACCTTTTATAGAAAGCAAAATTGCTTGCTTGATTCCATTTAGCACCTTTTAAGATCTCAGGAGTTCCAAACCACTTTACAGCCAATTAAATACTTTTGAAGTGTAGTCACTGTTGTAACTTAGGGAAACGCGGCAGCCAATTTGCACACAGCAAGATCCCACAAACAGCAATCGGATAATGATCATATAAGCTGTTTTAATGATGTTGGTTGAGGGCTATATATTGGCCAGGACATTGGGAGAATTCCCCTGCTCTTCTTTGAATAATGTCAAGGGATCTTTTACATCCACCTGAGAGGGCAGACGGGACCTCAGTTTAATGTCTTATCCAAAAGAAGGCACCTCCAACATTGCAGCACTCCCTCAGTACTGCACTGAAGTGCCAGCCTAGATTATGTGCTCAAGTCTCTGGAGTGGGACAAACTCACAACCTTCTGACTCCGAGGCGAGGGTGCTACCACTGAGCCAAAGCTGACACCAATATATATATATATATATATATATATATATATATATAATAATGACGACGAAGTGGAGAAAAAGTCACAGGACATGTATAAGAATTTGGTCAGTGAAGAACACTGGTGCTCTATTGCACTGTGTAGAGGAGTAGGACACAGATTAAAACCCATACAAGCTCAATGGTACAATTTTAAAGGAGATGCAGGAACAGAGAGACCTGGGGGTGTTCGTGCACAAATCTTTGAAGGTGGCAGGACAGGTTAACAAAGCAATTCATAAAGCATATGGGATCCTGGGCTTTATAAATAGAGGTATAGAGTACTAAAGCCAGAAAGTTATGCTAAACCTACATAAAACAGTAGTTCGGCCCCAGCTGGAGTATTGTGTCCAATTCTGGGCACTACACTTTAGGAAGGACGTGAAGGCTTTGGAGAGGGTACAGAAGAGATTTACTAGAATGGTTCCAGGGATGAGGGATTACAGTTACGTGGATAGACTGGAGAAGCTGAGGTTGTTTTCCTTAGAGCAGAGAAGGCTAAGAGGAGATTGGATAGAGGTGTTCAAAATCCTGAAGGGTTTAGATAGTGTACATAAAGAGAAACTGTTTCCAGTGACTGGAGCGTTGATAACCAGAGGGCACGGATTTAAGGTGATTGGCAAAAGGACCAGAGGTGACATGAGGAAAAACCTTTTTTGCGCAGTGAGTGGTTAGGATTTGGAATGCACTGCCTGATAGGGTGGTGGATACAGATTCAATAGTAGCCTTCAAAAGGAAATTGGATAAATACTTGAAGGAGAAAGCATTGCAGGGATATAGGGAAAGAGCAGTGGGTCTAACTCGAAAGAGGCAGACTCAGTGGGCCGAATGGCCTCCTTTTGTGCTGTACTATTCTATGATTTTATGATACTCTCCAATATGATTTGTTCTCAATCTTAGTTTGACAATGGGGAAGGGGTCCTCCAATGCCAGGTGAATTGCCCAGGGTACTACCACACAGCTGTCACCAAGCTATCTGCAAATTGTGATTGACAACCGGTTTGGATGCAGGTCATCTTGGATGGGCAGTAGCACATGATGCAGAAGTTAGTTTAAAAAGAACTGTAATATAGTTTTTCTGGAAAACAAAATTATAGGCAAGATTATAGGCAGCAAAAGCCTGGTGCATAACACTGATCTTATTCCAATCTTTTTACAATTTTTTTTATTGTACATTGTTATCAAAGTATCTTTTGGCTATTGGGAATGTCATTTTGGTGGCTATAGGTAGCACATGCTGGTTATATAATGCAGAATAGCCAATTCAAGTCTCTTTATTCATTAAGTACACAGATCATACAAAGCTTTGAGTATGCTTCACATTGCCTTTTGTGGTCAGAACATGAGCTGTGCAAATTTGGTAGTGCTTTTAAACTGTTTTTTTAACTTGAAATGTAAGTGCACAGAACGTTAAAAAAAAATAGTAGATCCCCTGTTGTGTTCTCATTAAGTTGGAGAATACCCTGTTTAATAATGACAGGAGCCTCATATTGTGTTGTGCATTGTGCTATAAGTTCATCTCATGTGGCTTTGATCGCAGAGAAAAAAAGCGATCTCGCTCCCGTTCACTGTCTCTCTGCTTTTACTCTCATTCTTCGTGTCCGGCTTCTCTCTTTCTCTCTCATTCTCTATCTGTGACTCTTCCTCTATCAATGTTACTCCAAATCTCACCATCCTTCTGTCTGCTGTCTCCTGTCTCCCAATATATCTGTTTGGCTGTAACTTGTGTTCCTTTACTGCTGTACTCAATTTCTTTATCTTACCTTTGTTAAAAGCCAGGATGTGCATCAAGATGGGGAGACAACATGTATGGATTCAGAAATGGGTATCAGAATCTGATGGAGACGGAGTGTCCAGGAGCTGGTGCAATGTGTAAATGTGAGAAAGAAAGTGGGGGTGAGGACTAAGGCCAGGAGGGTTGCATAGGGTGTTTGATTTGGTAGCTGGTGGTTTGGGATCTGTCAGCACTTAACATGGCAGCTGGGGAGTTGGAGCCTGGCACTATTCAAGGAGAGGGGGTTGGTCAGGATTGGGACCACTAAATGGGGTGCTGCAGCCTTCCAATGACAAGGTGGAAGCTGAAATCTGTTAACACTCTGGACGGCAGATTGGCTGGGAACTGGCATCACTAGGGGGGCAGGAGCTGGGACCTGCAAGGGTTTTGGAGCAGAGGACAGCCTATTGTGGCTGGGGGCACACAGCTGTGGAAGCAGCTAAGAGGAGAGGGAAGGACCGCGGAAACATCAGGAAGACTGGCTGCAAGGAAAGAAACAAAAGTCATGCCAGAGACATAACATTTTGAGCATGTACAGATGAGGCCAAAGTCAGCAGTGAGGGGCACAGTATTGGAAAACTTCTTGGTGGCAATTTGTAGCATGGTATTGGAAGGGTATGAGTAAGTTTTTTTTTTACATGTTTAAAACCTCTAACATGGTTCACTTAATAGATAATAGCTTGTGATTTGTTGTTTCTTTGTAATCAATGGGACATTTGAGCTGTTCCAGTGTTTTTGGTCTATATTTTCCCATGTCTTAAGGATATTTTTGAACTGTGATGCCAATGGATATTATGGAAACATGCCCAGATGCAAGCTTTTTAAATATAGTTTGACTTGTAAACCACCAGTGGTGACGTTTGACATGTAATTGTATGCTGTTCAGTGTTTTACAGTGTGTGAAATGACTATCAAGTTAGATTACACCAACACTCACTGGAATAATCAATTACTTAATTGTACTTATGGCCTATAAAATAAATGAAATGATTTTGCAGATTTGTAACAAGTAGATTGTTGTATACTCTGCGTAACGCGTTGACTGAATGAATGAATGGTTTTTGTAGTTCCAGTTCAGCTACATAGTTTGCTCATTTAGAAGTCTGCATACTATTTATACACAGATTTTCCTTTGTGCAATATGATTGTTTTACACGCTACATGCAATTTAATTAACTTTTTCCATTCAAAATATCCTGAATTGTGGATTTTTATCTCACATTTAAGGGCTGAGTTGCTTTAAAATATTTTGAAGAACAAAGCCCTGTTTGGATCTTTCCTATTCTGTGCCCCACCTATGGTCCACTGGCTGCTAACAGCTAACATTATCTGCGTACACACGTACAGAATGATCCTTTGGCTGGGGTGCTGGTGGGTGGTTGGTGCCCACTGCATTCAAGAGAGGAAGAGACAGGGGAGCAGGTACCATTGTACCAAAGAGAAAACTACAGTTAAAAACAGGAACAATATGCATGCAAGAATGAGCCTCCTTTTAGCATTTCTGATTGGAATATAAGGATACATTTTGCAATTCAGCACTCCTGGTATGGAGCTTAATGTAATGGAGTGATGCATCCGCAGTTTAGGCACAGATACCAGTTTATCTAATTTGTGACCCACACAATTTCCCATCCATAATGGACACAGTTACAAATTTCGGGTCGTCACTAAGTATTCTGTCGGATTCAGCATTGGTGGTCTCTCCCATAAGTGACCCCCGTGTCCCTTAGGATCAGGAGTTTACTTTGACTGCTCAATAGCAAGTAAGACAATAGTGAGACTCTGGCCCCATCAATGAAACCACTTGTTATGTGTACTAGATACTGTAATCCCCCCGTGAGTTTCTCCTATCTTCCAGAAAGCAAATTGATGAGCACACTAATCATTTCTATTTTATCCTGAAATAGTGCGTAGAATGGAAAAATTTGGGTAAATTTGATATTTTAGCATCGGTCATATTTTGACCGAGGAGAAACTTCAGGTAAATTATATTAAGCTCACGCGGGATTGACGGGGTCAAGTATAAGAAAATCCAGTCAGTTGTTTTGCGCTATAACCTTTCCATAAGTTGAAAACTAATGCCGTAAGCCAATAATTTAGCCTGTGTACGGGACTGATTTAAAAAATAAAAAAACCTGTTGACATGATGAAACTGTTTTATGTTCCTGATCAGTTTTTGTTTTGCTGCTGTCTGTATTTTTAGGTATCTGAAGTCTGTTGTACAAACCATTCATATATACCAACGTTTTAAGAAGCAGACTCCAGAGCAGCCCTCTGAATGTCAGGACCGGATGGACTTCTGGATGGATTTCATTGTTGAAGCCACTAATGAAGCTGTGTCCTTGGTTCGATTTCCTGTATGTATTTTTTAATGAAAGTTTTATTTGTGTATCTTTAGCCTTGCGAACGCATGTACACTTACACACACGCCCATGCGTGTACACACACATACAAAATTTCAAGGCATAGTCCCCAAAAAGCTGCACCTCTTTGATCTCAGTCTAAGTATTAGGATCAGCCAACTGGTGACCTCCAACGTTGACCCCGCCAGAGCAGGTGGGATGAGGAGAAGATCAACTGAATGTAGTGCCGGGGGATAGGGTCAAAAATGGAGGCCAGATATATGCCAGAAATTTAAAAAAAATCTTTTGGGGGGTCCAAGCCACAACGCAAGTCTGGTAGCCCGTCATGCCCCACTGACACTGGCTGGTACACTTTTAGTTAATAATAAACACAGTTAAGATGTTCACCTCTCACTTTAGCAGCAGATGAGTCCTGGTAACCATATTAAACCTTTGTACATAAGGACTATCAGAGTTCACCTCGATGGATTTTGGAAATACTTGCACTGCAGTCATTGTGCAACACTGTACCAAGCCAATGTGGACCTGTGTCTGCTGTCCAGAAATGCTTTTATTTCCAGATGAGAGGATGCAGCACTGTCATCAGGGAAGAATAAACTAGCTAGAAGCAGAATACCAATGTCCTTGCAGAAATATACACAAGCACAGTTGTGAGTGGGGGAATGAACAAGAGGTTATGACAAACAGTCATGTCATGCCGTTCCCCCATCTTGCCCATCCTCCCCCAAAAGTTAGTGGGGCTCATTTTCACTTTTTAAGCAAATGGGCAGTAATCCTGGCAGAGCGGATCGCCTGCCCATTGTAGAACCTGCCCGATTCTCAACCAATTGAAATCAGGGCAGGCAATCCATTCTGCCAGGTTACCACCCAATTGACAAAGCTCAAAAATTGCCCCAGCGTTTCTCTTATTGGCTGGTGGACAACAATGTGCATCAGCTGATTTAAGATTAACTAGTTGAAGCACATAGTATAATAAAATCTGTTGGATGCTGACAAAATAAGCATGTTTCATTTATTAGTATTTGATAAGTGATTAACACGAATACCTATGTGAATGGAATCCACATTAGTAATTGTACCTGTATGCCTGCCAATAGAGAACAACCTGGTAATGTTGATATTTTTCAGGTCTGTTAGGTTGTGAGCCTGGGCCATGGTATTTGTTCATGCATTGTCATTAATCTACAGATACAGGAGTCCTTAGTGTACACAAACTTTGGAAACTTTTATGATACAGCTTTGAAATACTGAAAAATTTGTCATTTTTACACTTGATATGACAGGTGTTAATCTTGGAGCCAACCAAAGTCTTCCAGCCTGCTTATTTATCCATAAACAATGATGCAGAAGAGAAGACTGTATCTATTTGGCATGTATCACCAAATGACAAGGTAATTTATTGAACATGTCATAAATAGGTCACTGAATTAATTAATTTTTCAGTATTCATAACTCTAGCGATAACTAACAATGTTTGTGTTTCTTGTTTTTCCTCCCCGATGGGTCCAATGTGTTGTGTACCACAGAATGGCATATACGAATGGAACTTCAATGCTGCTTCTATCAGGAGTGTGAGGTCAGTGACTGGTTGATATATTTCTTACACAACAAGCCTTAGTGCCTCTCTGATTTATGTCATAAACACAACATTAAAAACTAGGTACAGCCAGTGCAAAAGTTCTTTCTGTTTGGAACTAATGGTAATTTTTCTTGCACCATTCATAACTGTCAATAGGAATACGTATTAACTCACTCATGGGCCTGTATTGTTCATAGAATGGTTACAGCACAGAAGGAGGCCATTCGGCCCATCGAGCCCGTGCCAGCTCTCTGCAAGAACACTTCAGCTAGTCCCACTCCCCCGTCCTTTCCCCATAGCCCTGCAAATTTTTTTCCTTCAGGTACTTATCCAATTCCCTTTTGAAAGCCACAATTGAATCTGCCTCCACCACCCTCTCGGGCAATGAATTCCAGATCATAATCACTCGCTGCGTACAAAAGTTTTTCCTCATGTCGCCTTTGGTTCTTCTGCCAATCACTTTAAATCTGTGTCCTCTGGTTTTCGACCCTTCCGCCAATGGGAACAGTTTCTCTGTATCTACTCTGTCTAGACCCCTCATGATCTTGAACACCTCTATCAAATCTCCTCTCAACCTTCTCTACTTTAAGGAGAACAACCCCAGCTTCTCCAGACTATCCATGTATCTGAAGTCCCTCATCCCTGGAACCATTCTTGTAAATCTTTTCTGCACCCTCTCTAAGACCTTCACATCCTTCTTAAAGTGCAGTGCCCAGAATTGGACACAATATTCCAGCTGTGTCCGAACCAGTGTTTTATAAAGGTTCATCATAACTTCCTTGCTTTTGTGCTCTATGCCTCTATCTATGAAGCCCAGGATCCCGTATGCTTTTTTAACCGCTTTCTCAACCTGCCCTGCCACCTTTAATGATTTGTGCACATGTACCCCCAGGTCTCACTGTTCATGTACCCATTTTAGAATTGTACCCTGTAGTTTATATTGCCTCTCTTCGTTCTTCCTGCCAAAATGTATCACCTAGCACTTTTCTGCATTAAATTTCATCTGCCACGTGTCCGCCCATTCCACCAGCCTGTCTGTGTCCTCTTGAAATCTATCACTATCCTCCTCACTGTTCACTATACTTCCAAGTTTTGTGTCATCTGCAAATTTTGAAATTGTACTCTGTACACCCAAGTCCAAGTCATTAATATATATCAAGTAAAGCAATGGTCCTAGTACCAATTCCTGGGGAACACCACTGAACACCTTCCTCCAGTCCGAAAAATAACCGTTCACCACTACTCACTGTTTCCTGTCACTTAGCCAATTTTGTATCCATGCTGCCACTGTCCATTTTATTCCATGGGCTTCAACTTTGCTGACAAGCCTATTATGTGGAACTTTATCAAACGCCTTTTGGAAGTCCATGAACACCACATCAACCACATTGCCCTCATCAACCCTCTCTCTTTCGTCATCAAAAAACTCGATCAAGTTAGTTAAACACGTTTTGCATTTAACAAATCCGTGCTGGCTTTCGTTAATTAATCCACACTTGACCAAGTGACCTGTTAATTTTGTCCCTGATTATTGTTTCTAAAAGCTTCTCCACTACCGAGGTTAAACTGACTTCCAGGTTGTAATGATTGAAGCAGTATTGTTTACAACACTGTTTCATTTTCATTTTAGTGACTCCTGGCCAGGTGTGCCACACCAAGGGAGTTTTTCGTTTTGGTGGAATGTTGTAGTTTATTGATGTCAAGGGCAGTCACTCTCACCTCACCTCTGGAATTCAGCTCTTTTGTCCATGTTTGGACCAAGGCTGTAATGAGGTCTGGAGCCAAGTGGTCCTGCGTAACCCAAACTGGGCATCAGTGAGCAGGTTATTGGTGAGTAAGTGCCGCTTGATAGCACTGTCGACGACACCTTCCATCACTTTGCTGATGATTGAGAGTAGACAGTTAGGGCGGTAATTGGCTGGATTGGATTTGTCCTGCTTTTTGTGGACAGTTTTCCACATTGTCGGGTAGATGCCAGTGTCGTAGCTGTACTGGAGCAGCTTGGCTGGAGGCGCGGCTAGTTCTGGAGCACAAGTCTTCAGCACAACAACTGGGATTTTGTCGGGGCCCATAGCCTTTGCTGTATCCAGTGCGCTCAGCCGTTTTTTGATATCGTGTGGAGTGAATCGAATTGGCTGAAGACTGGCTTCTGTGGTGGTGGGGACCTCAGGAGGAGGCCGATATGGATCATCCACTCAGCACTTCTGGCTGAAGATGCTTCAGCCTTGTCTTTTACACTCATGTGCTGGGCTCCGCCATCATTGAGGATGGGGGTATTCATGGAGCCTCCTCCTCCCGTTAGTTGTTTAATTGTCCACCACCATTCATGATTGGATGTGGCAGGACTTTGATCTGATCCGTTGGTTGTGAGATAGCATAGCTCTGTCTATAGCATGCTGCTTCTGCTTTTTAACATGCATGTAGTCCTGTGTTGCAGCTTACCCAGGTTGGCATCTCATTTTTAGCTACGCCTGGTGCTGCTCCTGGCATGCTTTTCTGCACTCCTCATTGAACCAGAGTTGGTCCCCTGGTTTGATGGTAATGGTAGAGTGAGGGATATGCCGGGCCATGAGGTTACAGATTGTGGTGGAATACAATTCTGCTGCTGCTGATGGCCCACAGCGCCTCATGGATCCCCAGTTTTGAGCTGCTCGATCTGTTCTGAATCTATCCCATTTAGCACGGTGGTAGTGCCACACAACACGATGGAGGGTGTCCTCAGTGTGAAGACGGGACTTCATCTCCACAAGAACTGTGCAGAGGTCACTGCTACCAATGTTGTCATGGACAGATGCATCTGCGACAGGTAGATTGGTGAGGACGAAGTCAAGTAGGTTTTTCGTTTGTGTTGGTTCTCTCACCACTGCTGCAGGCCCAGTCTGGCAGCTATGTCCTTCAGGACTCGGCCAGTAGTGATGCTACCAAGCCACTTTTGGTAATGGACATTGAAGTCCCCCACCCAGACTACATTCTGTGCCCTTGTTACCCTCAGTGCTTCTTCCAAGTGGTGTTCAACATGGAGGAGCACAACTGTTTCATCAGCTGAGGGAGGACGGTATGTGGTAATCAGCAGGAAGTTACCTTGCCCATGCTTGACCTGAAGCCATGATACTTCATGGGGTCTGGAGTCAATGTTGAGGACTGAACGGTAATTTTCGGGTTGGCAGGCTGTAACTAGTTGGGTACCACAAGGATCAGTGGTTGGCCCTCCACTATTTACAATCTGTATCTCTGATTTGGATGAGGGGACCAAATGTAATATATCCAAGTTTGCTGATGATACAAAGGTGGGAATTTAAGTTGTGAGGAGGATGAAATGAGGCTGAAAGGGGATATAGACAGGTTAAGCGAGGGATGGTGATGGAGGAGTCTGGGACTTTGGCTGGAAGGTATGATGCTGTGAGTATGACTATGTCAGGCTGTTGGTTGACTAATCTGTGGGACAGCTCTCCCAATTTTGGCACAAGTCCCCAGATGATAGTGTGGAGGACTTTGCAGGGTCGACTGGGCTGGGTGTGCCATTGTTTTGTCCGACGCCGGTGCCTAGGTCAATGCTGGGTGGTCCGTCCGATTTTATTCTTATTATTGTTTCTCGTAGCAGTTTGTTACAACTGAGTGGCTTGCTCGGTCATTTCAGAGGGCAGTTAAGAGTCAGCCATATGGCTGCAGGTCTGGAGTCACATATTGACCAGACAAGGACAGCAAATTTCCTTCCCTAAAGGACATTAATGGACCAAATGGGTTTTTACGACAATCCGATAGTTTCAATGGTCACCATTTCTGATAGTAGCTTTTTATTCCAGATTTATTTAATTAACTGAATTTAAATTCCCCAGCTGCCGTGGTGGGATTTGAACTCACGTCTCTGGATCATTAGTCCAGGCCTCTGGATTACTAGTCCAGTAACGTAACCACTATGCTACCGTTTCTCTATATAAACCCAAGTAACCATATGCTTTTTTAACCACCTTATCAACTTGCCGTGCCACAATTAAGGATTTGTGTATATGGACACTAAGTCTGTGTAAATGTGTATTTGTGTATATGGTCTCTCTGCTCATCTACACTTTTCAAAATCGTGCCATTTATAGTATACTGTCTTTCCATATTAGTCCTTCCAAAGTGCATCACTTCACACTTCTCCGCATTGAACTCCATCTGCCTTGCTTCTGCCCATTTCCCCATCCTGTCTGGCAGCCTGAGACCTATAACTATCCTCATCATGATCTACTACTTTGCCAAGTTTTGTATCATCTGCAAACATTATAGTTAATCGTCAAGGATCCTCCAACAACCAAAATCGATAATTTTACCAAAACTGATACAAGCTTCTAAGTGAAAACTAGTTTTTTGAGAAACACATCATGCCTTACAATTTACTGAGTTTTCCGTTTTGAATCTGAGAACAATCTGGTACACTCCTCTTTGATTTTCAGAACTGTATTTGACAAAATACCTTACAAGGGACGAATGGCAAATGTGCACGGAGTAAGGACAGAAGTGATAAAAATGAATCAAATGCTGCTTAGTTCAGGGATATTATTTAAGCTAGGGAGAAGTGACTAGTGGGTTGTTTTGTTTCAACCTTTGCAATATCTGTCGACGTTTTACAATCTTTCTGAATAATCTTGACGAGGATTAAAGGCGAAAAGAAATCAAAATCAATAATTTTACCAAAACTGATACAAGCTTCTAAACTAATAATGGTAGTAGATGAATTGACAGTTCACTTGGTAGCAGTCATGTATATAAAAATTAGATTTGGTGCTGCCTCCTCCCACAGAAAGATTGTAAGCTTTCAATTTTTGGTTTAGTGTATTAATTGCACTTCCCTCTACTTGCTGCCATTTGCACCTCTAAACTAGCATATGGGCTGGGAGAAACACTGAAAGAGAGTAATACTGAACAACATTTTTGAAATGAATGAGTTAACAGGGAGTGGGTGATGAGCACGGTGTGAACTAGCGAAGAGGAGTTAAAGTGTGAATGTGAGTGTAGTGTAAGTAGGTTCATTTACATGTGATCTGTTCTCCAAAATGTTTACTTGTGTTATGTACTGGAGATTTTGGAAAAATGATAAACTGAATTGTGACCTATTGAAAAAGTGTGTGGAATAGGATTGCTAGCCTTAAAATTGCTCTTTTTTGATATTTCAGTGTTTCAAAAGGTGACGAACGTTGTTGCTTCTTGTATGTTCTGCATAATACAGATGACTTTCAGATATATTTTTGCACAGAGCTTCACTGCAAGAGGTATGTATATTCTGACAATCACAATTCTATGAAGTCTGCAAATCCTTGTCTACAAAGCACGATGTACAAATTATAGTAAATCATGCCAACTGCAATCAAATAATTAGTTGAGGGTGTGTACCTGACTCATCTGATTTCACCTCCCCTGCGCCCCCCCCCCTTTGCCGAGATAACCAATCTTGCTTGTGCTTGGGAAATTGCTGAGGAGTGACCTCAGTGCTCATAAGCATGATGTCATGTATTTTTACAATGTGCTGTGCCATTAGGACTCACCAATTATATTTTTGTGCAAAGCACAATTCTAGTTTTCAGAGAGTTGATGCTTTCATTGGCTCGGTACTTTTGTGGTTCTTTCTCTTAAATGCATGAGTGAGTCATTGTAGTGTGTCTAGATTTAACCTAAACTGTAGCGCCATTGCTCAGAATGTGAAAACGAAAGTGGTTTTGTTAATCTAAATTTTTTTTTAAAGCTTTTATTTTAATTACATTCCCAGCTTGATCCATTCAAGATTAAGAGTCTTTGGAGGAAAATCGGATGAATAATTTGTTGTAGGTTACTTGGCAGAATCTGCAGTTAAATCCTTCTGAGAAATTATATGGAAAAACCATAGAGATTGCTTTACAATAAAATCCAAAGACCAATGGTGTCAAAGTATTTAAAATTTTCATGAGATCAAAAATAATTTTGAATTATATTCGCTTGCCTGCCATTTTTAACAATGCTGGCCAAGTTTCCTCAGTAAATAATAAATGTTTTCTTCTTGCACTGTTTAATTGGGAGAGAACTGTGTCTAAAATTTTACCAAGGCATTAAAATCGTCACTTCTTAATTATGAGTTGGCTGAGAATGTAAAGAGAAACAGCAGTGTACTATCACCCCTAACACAATGCTGTTTCATTCCAGCATCATCGAGCATGCACATTTAGGTACATCTGAGTATAGCACTCTGCGTTTCCATTGCAAGAAATAATTTACTTATATGAAATTTATTTAGCTCCTGTAACATTTTCACCTGCTGTTCTTTGGAATAATTAGTTTTGTGGTATATTGTTTCCAATACGATGGGATACGTAATGAAATGCATAGGATGTAAATTGCAGTATGGTTTGTCAATATTGCCACAGGATTTCTTTTTACAGAATAATAGATTTGGGCGCAGTTGAAAGTACAGTTTAACTCATAAGTAAAGAAGTACAAATCAAACACTAGTAATGTTAGTCATGTAAGTTCATTGCAAGTTAATTTCAGTGGTGTAAATGTTGGCTTTCAGATTCTGTGAAATGGTGAATTCTATAACAGACGAGGTAGGAAAGGGTGCAGAGGAAGCAGACTCCGAGGGAGACGCGTTGGAGGTAAGGCAAAAATGTTATTAAATATAAACAGAAAATGCTGGAAACACTCAGCAAGTCAGGCAGCATCTGTGGAAAGAGAAACAGAGTTAACGTTTCAGGTCGATAACTTGAAAATGTTATTGCTTTGTTTGTATAGATGTGCTGCTCGTTGATTTTTCATAGAATCATACAGCACAGAAGGAGGCCATTCGGCTCATCGTGCCTGACTGCCTCTTTGAAAGCTATCGGCCCCGATATTCATGGGGAGGATGTGGACGAAAATGGCCGAAGAATCCGCAAAGGCCAGGGACGCAGAGGTCCTGCTGATCTTAACGGCAGGGCCTCATCCACAGATTGTAGCTCTGCCTGGCAGCTGGCCAAATAGACAGCCTGGCCAGTGGGCAGGAAGAAGGGAACACTAGCGGCAGCAAGCCGCAGCTGATGACCCTTGGGAACAGTCGCTGGCAATCAGGAGTGGGTGGGTGGTCGGTAATCGGGAGTGGGCAAGAGGCCTGCGATCGGGAGGGCTGGGGGGAGGCAGGAAATCGGGGCTGGAGGGCGAGGGAGGCTGACAATTGGGAGGGCTGGGGAGAGGCTGGAGATCAGGGCTGGGCGGGGGGGAGGGGTGGCGGTTGGAGGCTGGCAATCGTGGCTGAGGGGCGCTGGAGAGTGGGGGGGGAACGGCGGGTGTGGAGGCTATTGGGACTGGGGGAGGCCGAAGGCTTCCATTGAAGGGTTTGAGGGAAGCACTGCTGCTCCTCCTGGACTACAAGCAGTGCTGAGAAAGGCACTTGGCCTTGGGGAGCTGGCAGCTCCCGCCTCTGTTTCACTGCCGGGTTTCCCGTGCAGCACCAGTTAACTCCAAATCCGGCTCCCAATAAGAGCCCTGTTTAAATATGTTAATAAGCATCCCGCCTTTCCACGGCAGGACACTCTGACTCCCCGATAGGCGGCGGAATGGGGTGGTCGCATTCCACGCATTTCACTTTTTCATCTCCCCGCCTGTCCTGGGGGATTTAATAGGGAAGCCATCCAATTAGTCCCACCCCCAGCTCTTTCCCCATAGCCCTGCAATCTTTTCCTTTTCAACTGTACAATTTATTTCTGTCTCATTTCCATATTTTCTGTTGTAGAGCAAACCTCTTTTAAATGGGTTAACTTTGATAATTACAAGACAGTACAAATTTGTAAAAACAACACAAGATTTCAAGATTTTGTTCAGGGATGTAAGCAGGTCAACTGCAACAGGTTGGATGGTTTTAGAATGTGAGACTAGTACTGCCTGACAATAGAGGGATTTGTTCATGAGCAGAGTTGATTAGAGGATAATACTGGCTCTGGCTCAAACCTTGATCAAAACTGTAGAGAGACGCTTCTTAGTATTACTGATTTTTCAAGTTAACTTCATTCACATTGTCTCAGTTTTTGGGTATCACATAAGAACATAAGAAATAGGAGCAGGAATAGGCCACTTGGCCCTTCGAGCCTGCTCCGCCATTCAATAAGATCATGGCTGATCTTGGGCTCAAAGCCACTTCCCCTGCCCGCTCCCCATAACCCTTCACTCCCTTATCTTGTAAAAATCTATCTATCTCCACCTTAAATGTATTTAATGACCCAGCCTCCACGGCTCTCTGGGGCAGAGAATTCCACAGATTTACGACCCTCTGAGAGAAGAAATTCCTCCTCATCTCAGTTCTAAAAGGGCGACCCTTTATTCTGAAACTATGCCCTCGAGTTCTAGATTTCCCCACGAGGGGAAACATCCTCTCTGCATCTACCTTGTTGAGCCCCCTCAGTATCTCTCATGTTTCAATAAGATCACCTCTCATTCTTCTAAATTCCAATGAGTATAGGCCCAGCCTGCTCAACCTTTCCTCATAAGTCAACCCCCTCATCTCTGGAATTAACCTAATGAATCGTCTCTGAACTGCCTCAATGCAAGTATATCCTTCCTTAAATAAGGAGGCCAAAACTGCATGCAGTACTCAAGGTGTGGTCTCACCAATACCCTGTACAGTTGTAGCAGGACTTCCCTGCTTTTATACTCCAACCTCTTTTAAATAAAGGCCAACATTCCATTTGCCTTTTTGATTACTTGCTGTACCTGCATGCTAACTTTTTATGTTTCATGCACAAGGACCCCCAGATCCCTCTGAACTGTAGCATTTTGTAATCTCTCTCCATTTAAAAAATAATTTGCTTTTTTATTTTTCCTGCCAAAGTGTATAACCTCACACTTTCCCACATTATACTCCATCTGCCAAATGTTTGCCCACTCACTTAGCCTGTCTATATTCCTTTGCAGATTCTTTGAGTCCTCTGCACAACTTGCTTTCCCACCCATCTTTGTATCATCCGCAAACTTGGCTACATTACACTCGGTCCCTTCATCCAAGTCATTAATGTAGATTGTAAATAGTTGAGGCCCCAGCACCGATCCCTGTGGCACCCCACTAGTTACCGTTTGCCAACCGGAAAATGACCCATTTATCCCGACTCTCTGCTTTCTGTTAGTTAGCCAATTCTCTATCCATGCTAATATATTGCCCCCAATTCCGTGAGCTCTTATCTTATGCAGTAACCTTTTATGTGGCACTTTATCTAATGCCTTCTGGAAATCCAAATACACCACATCCACTGGTTCACCTTTGCCCACCCTGCTCGTTACCTCCTCAAAGAACTCCAGCAAGTTTGTTAAACATGATTTCCCTTTCATAAAACCATGCTGACTCTGCTTGACTGCATTATGATTTTCCAAATGCCCTGTTACTGCTTCCTTAATGAAGGACTCCAGCATTTTCCCAATGACAGATGTTAGGCTAACTGGTCTATAGTTTCCTGCTTTCTGTCTCCCTCCTTTCTTAAATAGTGGTGTTACATTTGCGGTTTTCCAATCCGCTGGGACCTCTCCAGAGTCCAGGGAATTTTGGTATATTGCAACCAATGCATCCACTATCTCTGCAGCCACTTCTTTTAAGACCTTGGGATGCAGGCCATCTGGTCCAGGGGACTTGTAGTCTTTTAGTCCCATTATTTTACCAAGTACTATTTCCTTGGTGACAGTGATTGTCTTTAGTTCCCCCCTCCCTGTGGCCCCTTGATTATCCATTATTGGGATGTTGTTAGTGTCTTCTACCGTGAAGACAGATACAAAATATTTGTTCAGAGTCTCTGCCATTTCCCCATTCCCCATTATTAATTCCCCAGTCTCATCTTCTAAGGGACCAATGTTTACTTTAGCTCCCCTCTTCCTTTTTATATACCTGTAGAAGCTCTTACTATCTGTTTTAATGTTTCTTGCCAGTTTACTCTCATAATTCATCTTCTCTCTCTTTATTAGTTTTTTAGTCATCCTTTGCTGGTTTTTAAAAATTTCCCAATCCTCTGGTCTCCCACCAATCTTGGCAACATTGTATGCCTTCGTTTTCAATTTGATACCATCCTTTACTTCCTTAGTTAGCCACGGATGGTGCTCCCTTCTCTTAAAATCTTTCTTTCTCACTGGAATATATTTTTGTTGAGAGTTATGAAATATCTCCTTAAATGTCCGCCACTGCATTTCAACTGTCTTACCCTTTAATTTATTTTTCCAGTCCACTTTAACCAGTTCTGCCCTCATGCCACTGTAATTGCCTTTGTTTAAGATCAGGACACTGGTTTGAGATACAACTTTCTCACCCTCCAACTGAATTTGAAATTCAACCATGTTATGATCACTCTTTCCGAGAGGATCCTTTACTATGAGATCATTTATTAATTCTGTCTCATTACATAGTACCAGATCCAAGACAGCCTGCTCCCTGGTTGGTTCCATTACATACTGTTCTAGGAAACCATCCCGGATGCACTCTATGAACTCCTCCTTAAGGCTACCATGGCCAATTTGATTTGTCCAATCAATATGGAGATTAAAATCACCCATGATTATTACCATACCTTTTTTACAGGCCTCCATTATTTGTTGATTTCTACTCTGTCCAACAGTATTGCTACTGTTCAGGGACCTGTAGACTACGCCCACCAGAGACTTTTTCCCTTTATTATTTTTTATCTCCACCCAAACCGATTCTACATCTTGATCTTCTGAGCCAATATCACTTCTCACCACTGCACTTATCCCATCCTTACCAACAAAGCCACCCCACCTCCCTTTCCTTTCTGTCTATCCTTCCGAATTGTCAAATACCCTGGAATATTCAGTTCCCAGCCCTGATCACCTTGCAACCACGTCTCTGTAATGGCGATCAGATCATACCCATTTGTATCTATTTGTGCTGTCAACTCATCTATCTTGTTACGAATGCTGCGTGCATTCAGATATAGAGCTTTTAACTTTGTCTTTTTACCATTCCTCCTTGTTTTGGCCCCATTTTCTGTTGCACTCTTATTTTTAAACATTCTGTCCCTTTCTGTCATACTCTGGTTATTATTTCCCCCATCTCTATCCTGCTCTATTGCTTTCTCATTTCTCATTGACTTTTTAAATTCCCGCTCACCTGGATTCTCCCCCCCCCCCCCACTATTTAGTTTAAAGCCCTCTCTACAGCCCTAGTTATTCGATTCGCCAGGACTCTAGCCCCAGCATGGTTCAAGTGAAGCCCGTCCAAACGGAACAGCTTCCTCTTATCCCAATACTGGTGCCAGTGCCCCATAAATCGAAACCCATTTCTCCCACACCAGTCTTTGAGCCACTCGTTCATTTCTCTGATCTTATTTACCCTATGCAAATTCGCTCGTGGCTCAGGTAGTAATCCAGAGATTATTACCTTTGTGGTTCTGCTTTTTAATTTAGCCCCTAGCTGCTCATACTCTCTCAGCAGAACCTCTTTCTGTGTCCTACCTATGTCATTGGTGCCTACGTGGACCAAGACAACTGGATCCTCCCCCTCCCACTCCAAGTTTCTCTCCAGCCCAGAGGAGATGTCATTAACCCTGGCACTGGGCAGGCAACACAGCCTTCGGGACTCATGCTTTCGGCTGCAGAGAACAGTGTCTATCCCCCTAACTATACTATCCCCTATCACTACAACATTTCTTGCTCCCCCCACTTGAATGGCTCCCTGTACCATGGTGCTGTGGTCAGATTGCTCATCCTCCCTGCAGTCCCTGCCCTCGTCCACACAGGGAGCAAGAACCTCGTACCTGTTAGACAAGGCCAAGGGCTGAGGCTCCTCCATCACTACCTCCTGGATCCCAATACCTGCCTCGCTTGTAGTCACACCCTCCTGTCCCTGACCATGGGCCAAATTGGAAGTAATTACTCTAGTGGGTGTGACTGCCTCCTGGAACTTAGTGTCCAGGTAACGCTCCCCCTCCCTAATGTGTCACAGTGTCTGAATCTCGGACTCCAGCTCATCAACTCTGAGCCGAAGTTACTCGAGTAGCCAACATTTGCTGCAGATGTGGTCGCCTTGGCCCTCAATGGTGTCCACCAGCTCCCACATGCAACAACAACACTTTGCCTGGTCTCCCATCTCAATTAATTAATTAATTAATTAGTTTTAAAATTTGGAACATGTATATCTTTTAATCTACACCAAGGCACTTAAATTTAGACGCCCAAGATTGGGGAAAAAAGTGAGAAATATAGAAATACTCACCAACCAATCACTTACCTGCTTTCTGGTGACGTCACACTTCGATTACTTTTTACTTCTTTACACTCACCGGTCCGTTGTAGCCCCGGCTCACCTGGGCTCCCGCTGTTTTTGTAGCTCCGAACTCTCGCTCACCTGGGCTCCCGCTGTTTTTGTAGCTCTGAACTCTCGCTCACCTGGGCTCCCGCTGTTTTTGTATTTCCGATACATTTTCCTAAATTTATGTCCTTTATTTTTGTTCACTTTTTTAGTGCATAATCCATACTGAATGGTACATGTAACTAAAGTAAGCAAATTCTCTCAATTTTTGATTGGTTCAAACAAAGCATTGGTCCTTCTTGCACATTGTTACCATTTACTCAACCTCTGTCATTTGTACTGGACTCGATCTTAGGCTGTACTTTCCAAATATGCTGCCGATAATGGGTGATGTCTGAGAGCCATTTAACCGCTCACCAGTAACGCCATTCATATCACGCGCATTTGTAATCATTTTTCTTTCAAACTAAAACAGGGTTGTTTAAAGAACCAGCGCCAAACAAAACAATGTAATGCAGCTGAATTGTTGCAGATTGATGCAGACTAAATAGTGGTTCAGTGAGATGAAAACAGAAAATGCTGGAAATACTCAGCACTCAGCAGGTCAGGCAGCATCTGTGGAGAGATAGTATTTTGCTTTTGTATTATTGGTTCAGCGAGGTTGGATTTGCCCCCAAATTGGAATTCTGTTGTTACTGTAAATTGCCTGAATTGTACCTTTTTAAATAAGCACAGCAGAGAGCAGACATGCGTCTGGGGTTAGATTTTGTGCTGGTCTGGATGTCAGCCAGTATAAACTGAGGTTGGGCTCATTGATAAAGTATCTTTCTCTTTTCCAAATATTGACCGGAACAGAATTCCAAATACATTTCATATCAATTTCTACATCTTATCCCTGAGAGTCTGATGACTGGACGGTCCCGGAGGATGTCATGATGGTCTCTCTCGACTACCTTCTTCACCCCTCCCCATTGAACTTTGTAGATGCACGTTGTTACTTTCTGTCAGCTTTCATTCTTTAAGGTTTGCTGGGATGATGTAGATCTTCTATAGGATTTTGTTGCGGGATCTTGAACAGAATGGGGTTGAGCCTGATGCAGCCGTGCACCTTATGTGCTCTTGATCACCCCTCTGATTTGTTATCCTGCTGTTTGAGTTTTTGCATCGGGATCTCAACTTGTGGTGACAGATTTTGTAGGTAATTTGAAAATTCATTCATGCGTTTTAGGTCTACAAATGATAAACATCTGTTTGAGAATCTTTTATGTCGTCTTGTTGCAACTCCTCAATCAGTGGGCTTTCCATCAGCTGATTGTGGAATTTGTTAAAGTATGTGCTCCCACCCTCAGTTTGGTCTCAGCTCTTTTCCTGACATTTGCACAATTCACTGAGAGTGGTTAACCGTGGGGTGTTGTTTCCTTTTAATTGTTTTGTTTTCATATGTGTTCACAGTTACTTAATCTGTTTATCTTCCTGTGGGTTCTTGATGATACTTTATGATTTGGAATATGAGAAAGCAGCATTTTTAGCTGTCCAAACTACATAGAAACATAGAAAATTAGGGGCAGGATTAGGCCATTTGGCCCTTCGAGCCTGCTCCGCCATTCAATATGATCATGGTTGATCCTCTATCTCAATACTATATTCCCACTCTCTCCTCATACCCCTTGATGCCTTTTGTGTCTAGAAATCTATCTATCCCCTTCTTACATATATTCAGTGACTTGGCCTCCACAGCCTTCTGTGGTAGAGAATTCCACAGGTTCACCACCCTCTGAGTGAAGAAATTTCTCCTCATCTCAGTCCTAAATGTCCTACCCCGTATCCTGAGACTGTGACCCCTCGTTCTAGACCCCTCAGCCAGGGGAAACATCCTCCCTGCATCCAGTCTGTTTAGCCCTGTCAGAATTTTATATGTTTCAATTTATCATTGTCCATTCCACAGCCTCACAATTGTGTAAAGAAGTTTGCCTTGCTCTCTGTTCTAAATCTCTTACATTTAATCTTGTATCTATAGCCCCTCATTCTAGGCCCCTCAAGTATTGTCTGCTTCTATCTACCCTGTTGCATTCTTTCTTAATTTTAAACACTTCTGTCATAATTCCCCATAATCTGCATTGTTCTAACGTAAAAAGCCCCAATTTTTCAAGTCTTTCTTCATATTTATATTTCTTCATACCAGGCAACATTCTCGTGAATCTGCAAGTACCCTCTCTAAAGTCTCAATATCCTTCCTAGAGTGTGGAGCTCAAGACTGTACACGATACTCTAACTGACATCTTATTGTTTTATATAAGATCATCATTACCTCTTGGCTTTTATATTCTCCACCTCTGTGATAAAACCTAGAATTCCATGAGCTTTTTTTTTACAGCCTTCTTAACCTGAGCTGCTGTTTTTAATGTTCTGTGAACCTGTACTCCCAAATCCCTCTGCTCTTCCACAGCACCGAGGCTACTTCCATTCAGAATATAATTACTGCTGTTTTTTTTAATCAAAATGAATCACCTCACACTTACTGACATTGAATTCCGTCTGCCACTTTTTAGCCCATTTCCCCCATTTGATTGATATCCCTTTGCAGTTTCCTTTGGTCTTTTAAAGAATTAACTACTCCTATTTTGATGTCTTTTGCAAATTTTGACATCACCTCCTCTAGGCCTATATTCAAGTAATTAATGTACACAGCGAACAGAAGTGGCCACAGAACTGAACTCTCTGGGGAAACCGCTACCCACTTCCAACCACTCTCAAAAACTTTTCTTAACTCCTACTATACCGTTCAAACCATTTCTTTATCGACTTTGCTATTCTCCCCCTTAATCTTCTCTAATAATCTCCTGTGTGGGTTGACCAGTTACATTTTTTTGGCACACACTCTGTCATTATCAGCCTAGATTATGTGTTTAGATCCGCAACCTTCTGACTCGGAGGCAAGAGTATTGCCAACTGAACCAAGCTGACACTTTTTCAAAAAGGCTGTATTTAGACCTAATTTTACCAAATGCACATGTGAAATGACTTACTCAAGATTTATTTATTTACGCACACTAGTGGATCTACTCTGGTGTTGCAGTGGTAAGTTGGAGGATACACTGTTTAAAAACAATGTGGGGGTCAATACATATAGGGGATAACATCAGGGCTATTGATTTACAGTGACTGGGGTCGATTGTCACTTGAGAAAATCAGTGTTAAGAGGCGGTAAGGGTCTGAAGGTGGGGTCAGCCCGTTAACCCCAACGATTGGCCTGCGGTAACATTCAGAGAAGCTTCGCACTGGGGGCCGAAGTGTCTGGCTGAAACAAATGGTAAGCCTCTTTCCTAGCCAATCAGGGTCATAATTACGTAGTTTGGACCCATTCCCCTCCCAGCACCTTCCTGTCGGCCTCTGCCAGTGTTTCAACCGGCCGACATTCCTGCAGTCGAAGAGCGGCGAGCTGCATCAAGATGTCTGTTTGGCGTCCGCAGCTCGTCTGCCAAATTCAGATGAGGCCGGGACCTCAAAATCGCAGCCACCTCTTCGCCACCGGAATGGGCTGCCAGCCAGCACACTCCACAGATTGGTTCCCAAAAGTCAGAATCAACCCCAGTAAGTCAAATGTGATTGTTATTAAATGTCATTTTGGGATTTTTGCTGGTTGAGATGTTTATATAGTGTTTTCCCATTGTGACATGTTGACATACAGATTTTCCAATTACCAAAGCACAACACAGGAGGTAAGTTAATATATACAGGAAGTATGCGATATACACCAAGATTATTAATATTTAGATTTATTAAGCTGTAGAAGCAATGTAAAATTCCAAACAGCAAAAGTAAACTCAGTGGAAACTGTAATTTGAACACTCACTTTTTTCCCCTTTTGTGCCTTACAGTACGATTATGAATATGATGAGAATGGTGAAAAGGTTGTACTGGGTAAAGGGACATTCGGAATTGTCTATGCAGGTAGAGACCTTAGCAATCAGGTCAGAATTGCCATCAAAGAAATCCCGGAAAGGGACAGCAGGCAAGTAACTGTGAGTGCCTTGAGAGAGGAAACAATTGTCCACGAAAGCTGCATGTATGAAGGATAATGTGACATGAGATTGTTTTTCAGCCTAGGAATCCTCAGGTTATAGTATGCAGAATCCAAATGATCTAGCGCTTGGTAACCACTGCTTTTTTTGACAGCAGATATGCTGAGTAATGCCATTAACAGCAAGATCTGAGGATGAAAGTACTATGTTTTTTAAAAACTCAGAGGGACTGGATGCTGCCGTGGTTTCAAACTCTCCCCAGATTTATGGGGTGAAAACCTCTTTTGTTTGCTGGCTGCGATGGTCACGCGTGAAATGAGTTTGGCCAATGCCTCCTGCTCATAGTGGAATGGGCCCACAGCATAAAAGTGCCCCTAATTGGTACTAATTTGCCACTCACTTAGGCTGCAGGATGGTATGTGTTAGGAAAGGGAAAATCTTCTTACTGGTGCAGTAAGGGATGCCCTTCCAAGGTTGGGTCTGATGCACATTGGGTGGATTTTCAGATCTTCAGTGCCATGGTGTAAAGCATTGATTTGGCATGGTACAGAACGGACAATTGGGAGGGAGGGTCACGGGACTGTAACAGAGCCCACCTGGTTTTCGTTCTGTTAATTTAAATGAAAATTTAATCAGGCGGGCTCCATTACGGTGGAGCAGCCCGCCCGCCACGCCCAGTTTTTCTTTCTGTGCTGCGTTCGGTTGATGCTTTCCACCCAGACACTGAAGACGAAAATATACCCCATTGTTGGACAGAGCAAAGCGAGCTAAACTGTACCTCTAGCTATGCTATGGCTAACCTGGGATGCTAACAATAATTTATCACCAATGCTGCCAGCTTTTCAGTGATGGTGCTGAATCCAGCTTGGAAAGAAAGAAAGGAAGGAACTTATCTATATAGGGCCTTTCACAACATCAGGATGACTCAAAGCACTTAGTAGCCAATTAAGTACATTTGAAATATAGTAATTGTTGTAATGTAGGGAAACGCAGCAGCCAAATTTCAAACAGCCAAGTCCCACAAACAGCAGTGAGATATTGACCAGATAATCTGTTTTTATGATGTTTTTACGATGTTGATTGAGGAATAAATATTGCCAAGGACACCGGGAGAACTCCCTGCTCTTTTTCAAAAAGAGCCATGGGATCTTTTACATCAGGGCAGACAGGCCTTGGTTTTATGTCTCGTCGAAAGACGGCACCTCTAACAGTGCAGCACTCCCTCAGTACTGCACTGAATTATCAGCCTAGATTATGTACTCAAGTCTCTGGAGCGGGACTTGAACCCATGACTTTCTGGCGCTGAGGTGAGAGTGCTGACACCTTGACTCAGTGGTAGCAGAGTGGTACACTGAAGGGTTGTCTAAAGATCTGATCAACACTGTATTGATGGCCAAGCAGATTTAATAAGTCCCTAAAACAATAATTTCCTCGCTAAAACTTGACCAGCTAATAACATTTTGAGCAAAGCTGCGACGCTGACAATACTGAGACCACAAAGTTGAGATAATCCTTCTACCGTGGTATTCTCACCAAAGGCCTCATGCCTCAAAGATCAATGCTGACAGCTACGGATTTCAAATTTACAACTCCTTGATGAGACAACCCACTTAAAAACATGGGATCAAAATTCACCGGTGAAAAGGTGCTTTTTTTTTAAACTGAAAAAAATTCCTTGAGCTACTTGGGCTCTGTTTCTGTGTATAAATTATTCTACCCCAATCTTTTTTTTTTTTGAAAACTTACAAATGAGGTGAGAAAATGTTTATTTATGGTTACTGTTATTAAGTGACTGACCTTCTGTGTTTCTGTCAAAATGTTTGCAGGTATTCCCAACCCCTCCATGAAGAAATTGCTCTTCATAAGCACCTCAAGCACAAGAACATTGTGCAGTACCTGGGCTCTATTAGTGAAAATGGTTTCATTAAGATCTTTATGGAGCAAGTTCCTGGAGGTATGTTTGTTTATATTCCAGTTAAAATCGAGTGTTCTGAACCCCAGATCACTAGAGACATCCTGAGTTTTAGGAAAGTTTTGCATGTGCACAAAAGAACATGAATTATTAAATTGAATTAATTTAAATTAAAGTCGTTCCGAGGTGAATGAAGCATTAAAGGTTAATTTCTATGTAACATTTTAAAACCTAATAGTTTAAGAAATAATCTTTACGGTACTTTTTTGATAGGAAATGGCTTCTGTTTTGACTTGCGACAACTATGTAGTAAACTTTTGTGAGCGCTCACATATGTGTACTTTAGGTTGGTATGTATTTGACTCAAGTTTCCTCACAAATAAAAGGTTTCTCCATAGACAGGTGAAGCTCAAATGGTTAATGTTTGTATCCATTTAGAAATCAACAATGAATTCTGGCTAATACGGTTCTGTCAGCTCGGTTCAGTTGGTAGAACTCTTGCCTCTGAGTCAGAAGCTTGTGGGTTCCAGGTCCCACTCCAGGACTTGAGCATGTAAAACAAAAGCAAAATACAGGAAACTCTTTATTAACCGGCACCAAATATCCGGAAATCTCTCTTAACCGGCAAAATTCTTGAGTAGGTAACCGGGGTTTTCCTTCATCTCTCGTTTAAAATTAACTTAAAAAACACCCCGAGGCATTTGCCTTGTATCGGAGCGTGTAGATTGGGAGGGGAATGTGCAGCCCGGGTAGGCAGCGGACACGACAGATGGTCAGCTGGCGGTCCCCGGGGAGACGAAGCTCCGAATGCAGGCGCATGTCAATGTGTACAGGGGCTCTCGTACGTTGGGAGATATAACTCTCCATTATCCGGACTTTTTGATTAACCAGGCACCACGCCGGTCCCGTCGGTGCCGGTTAATAAAGAGTTTCCTGTACTGCGGATGCCAGAAATCTGAAATAAAAACAGAAAATGCTGGAACTACTCAGCAGGTCAGGCAGCATCTGTGGAGAGAGAAACAACTGCCCTTTCAGGTAGATGACCTTTCATCAGAGAGGTCATGGAATCTAGGTTGACATTTCAGTGCTGTACTGAGTGAGTGCTGTACTGTTGATGGGCCCTGTCTTCCTACTCTGATAAACAATGTCAGTTGTGGCTCAGTTGGTAGCACACTTGCCTCTGAGTCAGAAGGTTGTGGGTTCAAGTCCTACTTGAGCACATAAAGCTAGGTTGACACTCCAGTGCAGTGCTGAGGGAGTGCTGCACTGTCGGAGGAGCCGTCTTTCGGATGAGACGTTAAACCGAGGTCCTGTCTGCTCTCTCAGGTGGACGTAAAAGATCCCATGGCACTATTTCAAAGAAGAGCAGGGGAGTTATCCCCAGTGTCCTAGCCAATATTTATCCCTCAACCAACATAACAAAAACAGATTATCTGGTCATTATCACATTGCTGTTTGTGGGAGCTTGCTGTGTGCAAATTGGCTGCTGCGTTTCCCACATTACAACAGTGATTCCACATCAAAAGTACTTAATTGGCTGTAAAACGCTTTGAGACGTCCGGTGGTCGTGAAAGACGCTATATAAATTACAAGTCTTTCTTTTTTTTAAACTTAAAGATTCATTGGCGTATTTGAAGAAGAGCAGGGCATTCTCTTGGAGTCCTGCCCAACATTCTTCCCTCAAGCAACGCTACCAAAATATAGATTAACTAGGCATTCAGCTGTTTATTGGGCCTTGTTGTGTGCAAACTGGCTGCTATGCTTGCCAACAAAACAAGAGTGACCACACTTCAAAAGTATTTAAATGGTTGTGAAGCATTTTGGAACATCTTGAGGATGTGACAAGGCAGTATACATAAATGCATTTCTTTTTCTTTATTTGCATTAATGCCTTTAGTTTGAATTACTGGCTGAAGCTTACAGAAAATAGCTTTTCTGATCCTTCTAGACTGCCAGACTTATCATATTTGTTGCGTAATCTGGAAGAATTGAAGTGTGCGCCATTAATTTCCACAGGCATTCTCCTGATCGTCTGTTGTAACTTCAATTGAAAATTTGCTGAAACCTTGAAGAAACGGCATAAGCAACCTTTACACCATTTTTTCCGGGGTTTCCACAGATCTTGCGTTCAAGTTACAGCGGATGATTGGGAGAACCCCCACGGAAATTCAACCCCATGATGTTTGTCTCGATTATAAGTGGTCATTTTTACTGATGTGTTGTTTTTATATATATAAATGAACAGGCAGCCTTTCTGCCCTCTTACGATCCAAATGGGGCCCCTTGAAGGATAATGAACAGACCATTGGATTTTATACCAAACAGATCCTGGAAGGATTGAAATACCTTCATGACAATCAAATAGCACATCGAGATATAAAGGTATGGTATGACCAAAGAGCAATAACTACATTTTCATCCTGAATATTTGCATTATTTCCAGTTTTGAATGTAGAGTTATTCCTCATGATGGTGCAGTTTTTTTCTTAATTGGGAGAGGGGCAGGTGGGTACAGCTGGTGAGCACAATCTCATTCACTTCTGGGATTGAATGCAGCCCATATTGTTAAAGTTTCTATGTGACATTAGTTTGGAGAGTCACCAGAAATTTTCCCACTAGGCAGAAGCCTACAGTACAAGAGCTGCCCAAAACTGGCATTCTCACTCAAAGATGCCACAGCGGGGGAAGTGGAAACGTTGATGGTGGTGGAGTAGGGAGTGTTTTTCTGAGGCTCTTGAGGCACATTTTTTGAGGAAGTGTCGAGACAGAAGAGTAAAATGTTAAAAGGATTCAATGGGGTAGATACAGAGACACAATTTCCTCTGGTGAGGGAATCAAGAATGAGGGGGGCATAATCTTAAAATTAGAGCTGGGCCATGTCGAGGAACATAAGGAAACACAAAGGGTAGTAGAAATCTGCAACTCTCTTTCCCCAGAAGGCTGTGGATGCTGGGTCAAATGGTGCTTTCAAGACAGAGAGAGAGAGATTTTTGTTAGATAAGGGCATCCAGGGACCTGGAGCTAAGGCGGGTAAATGGAGTTGAGGTACAGATCAGCCATGATCTCATGATCTAATTGAATGGTGGAGCAGGCCCAAGGGGCTGAATGGCCGACTCCAGTTCCTATGTTCCTATGACAGGCAGCTTTGCAGATGATCTGATTCTGTATACTTTTATCCACACATGATCGATCCAGACACTGGGGTCCTGATTTTTGTCTTCACCGCAAGAGCTTCGCCTGCCAGGAGCGCCCATCACAAATGCGACCATAAGCTGGCCTTCATTCTCCATCCATTAAAGTTAATAGATATAAAATTACGTGCAGCTTGAATTTATGATGGGCACACCCAGTGGGTTGAAAACTAGTTTGCCGGGGCCCTGAAGATGAAATTATGAGCTGGAGTGTTCAAAGTGGAAAAGGTTTTCTATTTTCCAGGACCAAGCTCACTCACTGGGGGTAATTTTAACTTTTGCCAATAGAGTAAAACGGGCGATATCAGATCGGCTGCCCGTAATACTCCTCATCTGATCTTGCTTTCAATTGACTTCAATGGAGAGGTGTATAACGGGCGGCCGATCCAAAATTGCCCGTTTTACGCTATCGCCAAAAGTTAAAATTACCCCCACTTTCACTCGCACAACAAAGGCCGTGCCAGCTTCCATCCACTCGTATCTCCTGGAGTGACAGGTGAGGCACTGAGTCTTGCCAGATTCTGACTGGGAAATGAGTTCAAGCTGCAGGGAAATGGGAACAGTCTCCTCAACCAGCTCGTATGTCAGTCCTGGTAGGATAGCAGAAATGCTTCTTTCCTGCCAACTTGTTTTTAAAAATAAATTCTACCACTGGCTCCATTGCCAAAATAGCCCCTCAAACTCCTTCAGTCTACAACAGATATGCTAAATGCAAGCTTTTTAATTGCTTCATACTCCACAAGGTAATGGATGATATTCTTGGAAAATGGAACAATTTCCATTTTGTACCGAATGAGAACAAGAAGTATTCCAGCATTGGTATAACATGGTATGAATATTCCAAGACCCTGACCGTTTTAAGGACACAATCCCGGGTAGAGACCCTCCCAGTAAAGAATTGCAACTTTAAAAGTTAATATTTTTGTATTTTGTTCCTGTGAATAAAAATGAGGTGGTCACAATTTTAAAAATGTATTTATTACAAGTCATAGATGGTGCCACAGTTTATTGTAAATTAAAGAATCAATAACAATTTGATGAGTGTTTTTAGGCACCAACTCATACTATTTAGAGTGGTGGCAACAGAAATGGTGCCTGATTGGAAATCTGATTATGTGACTTATATATTCCATATCTCCTTACTTTGTTTGAGTGTGGAAGGGCAGTTTGTACTACAGACTCTTTTCCATTGGAAAATTGGTAGGAGCTGGCCAAATTCCTTCAACTTTGGACCCATGTGAGCCTTTCGTCCTATCAATCTGGCTGCATTTGCGCTCAGATTCCCTTTAGTATTTCCTTGGTTTTTTTTCGGTGTTGCTGTTATTCCCCAGGGTCATCCTTAGTTTCCCACAAACTGCTTTCTCTTCATTTTCTATAACCCTGATTCCCCAGGTGGTGAGTTTAGCATTGGCCTCATCTAACATATGCCTGTATTTAGGAGAAAATATCTTTCTTTTAAATGAAATTAAAAAGTTTTTTTAAAAAAAGCTCTGCAGCCTAATTTGCTAACAAAAGGGTAGAAATTCCTGTCCGTGATCTACAAACTCTTAAACAGCTCGTACTAAATTCCTGACTTCTCAATTTTAATGGAACCATTAACCTGTTTATTTAAACAAGTCAAGCATTGATAGGATAACACCATTACCAGTAATTTCTACCTTGTTTTTAACTTTTTCCTTTTAAATGAACCAAATTAGAAAATAAACTTCTGCTTCTCCCTGCCCCCAGGTGTATACCATATATAGTAGGTAGGGCCAATCTCGGTCTGCTGTTACTTTGGAGTGGGAGGTTGGACACGGAGAGGTTTTTAGGGAGATTTTCCCCGTTCTGTCTCCAGGTGCACTGGGTCACCTGCTGGCAGTGAATATCAGAAAACGGGGAAGGTCGGAGCGCATACCTGTAAAGGAACCTGGCCTATTTTCCTCCATTTAAATTACCACTGGCCTAGGCACAGACGCAGGACAAAAAATTCCCCCTCTCTATCGCCTGCGCTCTCTCTTCTGTCTGTGTAGTTTTCTTTCTCTGTCTTTATTTTCCCCATCATCTATACCTTGCTGAATACTTGACATCCAGTCCACCCTTCACAAGCATCGATATGTCTTTCATATGAATGAAAATGATATTTGAAGAGATTATGACTTACTAAAATTTAAAATCCAAAGGGAAAAAGACTATGTTACTTGGCAATCCAAACATCTAATGATTCTTTGCCACAAATTCATGTGAGGATTTTTGGATGATTGTCATATGATTTTTACACGAGAGGTTGGCAGTACTGCGAACAGAAATTAGTTTAGAATTTTATGGGTTTTCTTTCCATTTTAAACTGAAAAGCTAATTATTTCCCCAGGGCGATAATGTGCTGATTAACACCTACAGTGGAATCTTGAAAATTTCAGATTTTGGGACCTCAAAAAGACTTGCAGGAATCAATCCGTGCGCTGAAACATTCACAGGTATGAAGCATTCATGGTCACGAAACCTTCATGGTTATGTTGTTTTCATGTAGCATGACTGGTGTAATTGTCAAGAAATGTCATCCAGTAGTTGTTTCAAAAAGAAGAGTCAGAACCAGAGCAAATGAGGGAGTGGGCAAGTGAAACACTCATTTAGAAACTGCTGTTAAAGGTGAAATACTGTTTTTTTTTTAACGTAGGTTTGTACCACAGAATTGAGATGCTATCACTGTGCAGTTTACCTCATCAGCATCCTGCCTGTGTTCACAAAAAAACACAGTGCAGCTGCATTGTGAAATGTTACTATTTAGAGTGATTTTAATACCTTGCTAGAATACTACAGTCCTGCTGTTGACTTCAGTTTGTATCTTTAATATCTCAATGTGAGTTGTCAGTTTATACAGTTCCACCTCTTTTGCTTGGAAGTCACAAATGTAATAAGACGGGACTCGGGAGTCGTATAAATCCTCTAGTATGAGCCTTGCTAAATCTGAGGATAGCTCGAGTTGAAGACAGCAACAATGGCAGAAACTTGTTTAATAACGTGAGCTACATTTATCCTGTCAAATACAATTTTGACTGAACTATTTTTGTTGCATTTCATTCAATATACAGACATAACAGAAAATGCCAATTGCTTATAAGAGCTGTGGCAGAACAAACATGTTACGGGGGTAGAAACAGCAGGATTCCTTTGAGAGTTCCCACAGTGCTTTTAGATTTGGAGGAGTAAGAGCAGTTTTTTGAGGGGACAAGAAGAGCAGAAGCGGCTATATTTTGGGCATTCTGCCCGTACCCCGCAAAACCTGCAATTATTGACCTAGGCAGTACTCCCTGGGATATGTCAGAAGAGTCCTGTATTTGATGCCTCTGCATCACAAGGAAGGCTGTCATATAACAATATCATTTCCCAGAGACAGACTGCCAGACAACAGCTGCCACAGGGACAGTTCTTCCTATGGGTCTGAAAGTCACTACTGCATTAAACTTTTATGCCACTCGATCCTTCAATGCCACTATCATTACATCTGCCAAATCAGTTATTGGCTGTCCACAGATACATTAGTAAGTGGCAAAGACCTTGTTTGCAAGGGGCAACATGTTCATCACTTTCATTTATAAGGCTCAACAGGAGGAAGAACTTTTCTCGGGTGGCAAGATTTCCAAGAGTGCAAAGCACCATAGATGACATTATGTGACTATCCGGGCCTCTCGCACTAATCAAATGGCCTAATAAAGGATATCAGCTCTATTAATGTTCAGGTGTTGTCTGGCCACAGGAACCTGACCATGCAAGTTAATGCCCAATATCCAGGGAGCGCTCATGATACCTTCATTTTGAGATTGTCTACCAGCAAGCACCCAAGTTGTGCACATTCTGCCATGGATGTCTGCTGAAATATTTAAAATAGCTGACCCTGCTCTGACCCCGTATAGTCCAGCAATGTCAGGAGCAGAGGTCAGCAGTGCAGCAGAATTCCCACCCAAGGGTGCTTATGAGGCAGAGCTGGTTTGAGGAGTTTTGACCTCTTTGTTTCTTAGAGCAATCATGGACGCTCCTGCTGTACAGCCCAGTAAGTGTCTCCAAAATCATCGTCGGATGCTGCATGTTGCAGAACGTTACAAGTGGAATTACAATGCGGCAGTAGGGTGAGGAGGCCCAGGGCCAACCAGTGTCAAAGGAAGGTTTTTAATTCGTTTATGGGATCTGGGCATCGCTGGCAAGGCCAGCATTTATTGCCCATCCCTAATTGCCCTTGAGAAGGTGGTGGTGAGCCGCCGCCTTGAAGCGCTGCAGTCTGTGTGGTGAAGGTACTCCCACAGTGCTGTTAGGGAGGGAGTTCCAGGATTTTGACCCAGCGACAAAGAAGGATCTGCGATACACTTCTAAGTCAGGATGGTGTGTGACTTAGAGGGGAACGTGGAGGTGGTGGTGTTCCCATGCGCCTGCTGCCCTTGTCCTTCTAGGTGGAAGAGGTCGTGGGTTTGGGAGGTGCTGCCGAAGAAGCCTTGGCGAGTTGCTGCAGTGCATCTTGTAGATGGTACACACTGCAGCCACGGTACGCCGGTGGTGGAGGGAGTGAATGTTTAAGGTAGTGGATGGGGTGCCAATCATGCGGGCTGCTTTGTCCTGCATGGTGTCGAGCTTCTTGAGTGTTGTTGGAGCTGCACTCATCCAGGCAAGTGGAGAGTATTCCATCACACTCCTTACTTGTGCCTTGTAGATGGTGGAAATGCTTTGGAGAGTCAGGAGGTGAGACACTCGCCGCAGAATACCCAGCCTCTGACCTGCTCTTGTTGGTCTTATGATGGGAAGAGGAGGAAGAACTGGATGAAAGAGATTTGCAGCCAGGACACTTGCCATTCACAGGCAACTCCTTCAATTAAATGCAGACCCTGCATATCCAACCCTATCCATTTTGTCAGCATCGGGTGGCCACTCCACTATCCACTCTGATCTGCTCTAAAGTACAGTACATGCCCATCCCACCAGCTGATACTAATTTAATACGGCCCTTTGCAAGGAACTTCTCTGGATTAAATTGAAATAAAGTGCAATTATTTTTTCACCTAAAAATGAAAAGTGCACGTGGCACTAATGTTTCTCATCTCAGTGCTTGCCCTTGTGAGCCTGTATGGTGTGTATCGTCTGCTGCTGCTCTTTCTATGTACTACCCAGAGGGAGGAGTAAATGTGGTGATAGGGCATTGATCTTTTATTGGGGGTCTTAAGGTATAGAGGTGGTTCTCTACCTTTTTGTGCAGGATCATGAGGTGGACCTGCAGCTGCTCACACTACAGCTGATGTTACAGGGGTGCAGCCCTGTGATTTCCTGCCCCCACACCCCTCACCCACATTGCCATGCTTTCTGTGCACAGGCAGCTTATTTAAATAACATGCATTTCCTACAAGCCCAGCTCTCTACTCTGTTGGGATCGCAACATCAGCCCCCTCAGTATTTTGTCACTTCTCTGACTCATTTTCCTGTGCACAGCTAATCTTTACAGTGGCAGTTATCGCATTCAGATTGCCAAACTCTTGCGTACTTGTGTTCTGGCCTTGCTGCAACATAACTTAGGGTGTTGCTTGATCTAGGAAGTAATGAGAAAACTGGATTCATGATGAAATAGAATCATGAGGTTATATCAGACAAATTCATTAACAATTCAGAAATGCATCTTTCTAAATGATCTTATTAAGATCTGAATAACATGTGCTTCAATTTGTTATGTCACGGAGTGGCATGATGTAGGTTCACAACCACTACTTCTACAAATTCTGTTACTGGTCGTCGTTTTACCACCTGTGCTGCCAGTGAAACCCAGATCTTTTCCTACAAGGAGGGAAGGAAAATTAAAGCAAGTCACCCCGAGTCACTCTTACCCACCATTTGTTGGCCACTTGAAGATTGGCACGGCGGTGGCTTGAAAGCTAGTTGCCTACGTGTGCCCACTCTGAGTTAGAATTGTGCACCATACAGAGGGATTGTAATACAGAAAAGGAATGAGGAGCTAAAATGGGCAGAAAGATTTTAAATGCATTTGTGCAGCTTCTTCATTGAGATTTCCTTCAACCTTTCCTAAATAAGCCGACTGATTATTGTCGTGTTCTCCAGTAATAGTGTGTAGGTTGAATGTGGATGAGCACACAGCTGAGAAACCGAATTAACATAATTTGTGAAATTTGATGGGGGGGGTTTTTCAGCAAATTGCTGGATTATTGTCGTTGGTCAGGAGGTGCAACAGCCATTGTTCCATATCAAAGGGTTGTTTGATGGGATACTTCACATAGACATATTTGCTAAAAAATTCCAGTAATGAATTCTATGCTTCCTGCGTTTTAGGCTTTTTGTTTTCTTTGTTTGTATTACTGCCAAGAATGCCATTGTGAACGTGCTGAATACAGAATGGAGAGCTTGGGAATAGTTGATCGCTTACAGGTTATGAAGTGGAATAAACGACCTATATTTTGTATATGCTGTGTCTGAGGGCTTTATCTTATTTTTAAAACTTGTTACAGGTATAAAGAATGCTTTTCATTAAATAATGTTAATTGCCCCTTTCTCGTCATAGAGGTGATGGACAACAGTCTGAAAATCAGCAAAATTGAGATTAATTTGTACAGTTGTCTCAACACAAAATGTTTTTTTCCACCAGTGATTCATGCAATAACAAAAACACTATTTCAGTGATTTGTTGCTTAAACCTAAAAAAATGTAAATGTTAACTTTTTATTTTAGGGCTTTACACAAAAAGAAAAGCTGTTTGTACCTGTTCAGGGGGAGGAATTCCTCTGTGCACTGTGTGTAACAAAATTATAAATCTGTTCTTTATAAACCAGTTTACGAGTTTGTCAGATATAAATCACAGAGGAAATCTTCAACCTTGGCCAGTACAGCAGGCCATGATTAGACTGCCACCAGAATCTCTTCATTTGTAGGGACATTCACACCAGGAACATTTAGTTCCTTATATTCGTCTTTAGCAGGATTTTCTTTTCATTTGTCACCTCTATGTTAATCAGGTATCACATCCAAAAATAAGAAGTGTGGTCACATTTCTGCTGGGAATATTGCTGAGCATTTTGGGAGGAAATTTTCTTGGGCGGTGATTCACATTTGTTCATTTAGTCATGGTGATTTTTACAGTAAGGGATTTGTATAGTCAGGGATCATAACTTTGGTACGGAAACTGTGGGATGTACTGTATGCAGTAAGATTTAATATTTCATGAGGTTGAACAAAATGGTTCTCTCATTGGAGTGTTATGTACCGCATTCCAAAAATATTTGTCAATGTTTTATACCAAGGCACACCATGACAGTTTGCAATCTATTTATCTAATATTTTAGAAAAAAATTGGCCTCATGTTTGTGTTGCTAAATTTCATGCGTGTTTTATTGCATGTGACTCGGTGTCACCTTAACTTTACAGTTTTTGTTGTAGCTCTTGTGTTTAAGGATGGTGCATTTTCACTAGTGTGATTTAGAACCATAGCAATCAATGAAAAGACACTACTGCTAAATAGAAACATTACATTTGGCAATAATTGCAGAACATGTGATAGCTCCAAGATTATTTTCAGCTTCTAAAAAAAGATGCCGGAGACAGCCACCTTAAGTTAGACCATGTCTCAATTCTAAGGCAGTTTTTATTTGTATTACGTCATGCATAGAGTTTAGTGATAAAAGGAACTATAGGCACATTATTAGTAAGAGGATAGTCAAGGTAGGGGTAAGACCAATCAGAGAGGCTTGTAGTGGAGAGTGAGGGAATGGCAGAAATGTTAAATAAATACTTTCCCTCAGTTTTCAGAGAATGTGGATATAGGGAGCGTAGAACTACCAGACGTTATTGTTTTAAAAAAAAAATGTATTAAAGAAATTACTCAAACATAAAGTAGACACATCACCGGGACATGATGATTTACATCTGAGGATCGAGACAAAGGAAGAAACAGTGGAGGTTCTGACTCTAATTATCAAAAATCTGTTGAAAGTGTTGTGGGATTTTTCTCTGCCCCAATGCAGACGGAGATGAGCGTGTACTGGTTCCAAGCGATCTTTATTCAAGCACGTGCAGGGAGAGGCCCTCTCAGTCTAAGCTGAGACGGGAGTCTAATTTTTACATTCGAGCAGTTGGCTTATATACAATTTTACATCTTGTTTCCTTCACATCTTCGGGACTTGGCCAATTAATTGTCCACGTCACGTACACTTAATCACATCTCCACAAAACATATCTTGTTTATCTCGTTTGCCCTGTTTCCACATCTGCCATTGTTCTACTCTTTAGCTCTTACCCAATTTCGTACACTTAACCACATCTTTGCAAATCACATTGGCGCCCCATTGTTCAATGTATGGCCTCCTTGCCTTCTTTCACTCCCCCAATCATCGTGCAATATGCTTTTTCCAACTGTTTTTGTTCTGCCAGACTTCTCCTTTATTACATCAGCCAGCTAGTCAGTTAAGCTGCTAATCTAACTTTTAACACCTTCAGTCCCCCATTTTGGCCCTTGGTGATAACCCAAGATGGCCAACTAACTACACCTGCCCATGCTCCTCACCCCATCACTGCTGGCCAGGCAGGTGGTTGGATTTGCACGGGTGTGACTACGTAAACTACCTCTAACATGCCCTGCTTCTCCCAATCTATACTGTGTTTTAACAACGGTTTTAGCAATGGTTTGGTTACAGCGTTGTTCACATCGAGTACAATACTCAAACATAAGTATGATGACAATTAGCAACTGCACCACCACCAATACATGAGATGCAATTCTGATCCAGGGGTGTATGTCCACCCTAATACCCCAGTCCCAAAGTGTCTGCCACCATGAGACATCTTCCAGCTTGGCCTCCATATCCTTCCCCAGTTGTTTGACCTCTTGCTCAATTCGGTGATACTGCTTAATTATCGCCCCGGCCTCTTTCCTCAGTTCCAGTAGATGTTCTGGTCGTTTCGGGATGTCCTTCCCCTCAGGGAGTACATATTCGAGCATGCTGTCCTTTAGGTCCTCAGTTGGACTCACCCGTTCCTCGCGGGGCGACCGTAGGTAGGTTATGATTGCATGTCCGATCATTGTTGGGGCCCGGGGGTGGAAGCAGAAACTTGAGTTGGTCACTGGGCACTGGATGTTACCATACTGGTATTTTCTCCTTTTACCTGGTGTGCTGCTCACGTTGGCTCATGGCAGGCGCTGGAAATTTCAAGGGTACAGTTTAGGGTGGTGTTGAAGCCGCACATGGCTCCTGGCCCTGTCCCCATGGGATGTGGGCAGACTACGTTACTCCCCCTTTCTCTGCATCCCTCTAGCGAGATCCCCGTCAAGAAGGAACCTTTCTGGGTTGCATAACTGGGTGCGTGGTGGTATCTGAGCCAATTGCCATTTCTTATGATCCCGACATTCTCTACCTCGTAGAGGGGCTTGGATTCCCATTCCTGCAGACTGGGTTTGGCTAATACCATTCCTATCCAGGGAATTAACTGTCGATGTCCCTGCACTGTAAGCAGTGGCTATGTCATTTACCAGGTTCCTCTTGCGGCGAGATAGGCTCGACCGCATGCATCCCCCAGAGGCCCGGAGAGCATCAGTAACTGTCATGTCAAGGAGCCGATAGTAAAACGAACTTGTACGCCACTCGCACCATTTGGGTAATCCCATCTGGCTAATATTGAGGACAACCGAAACTATCTCATGGTGTACATTCTCAAATAAGCGCCTATCAGAATCCCGGATCACGAGCCCCCCTTTGGGTCCCGAGCTAGGTTGTGGACAGCACAAGGGTTCCTCCGTAGTCAAAGTGGTGGGCTTCGGGGCTCCTGTTTCTGGTGTGGTTGTGGTGGTGGGAGTATCCCGGGGGTTCAGCTTCCAACACCAATCATCAGAGTTGGTGCACTTGGAGGTTGGGCATAGTTACCACCCTCCTTCATCCTGCTGGGGTACCCCAGACATCTGAGTGAAATCCCTCCCACATCTTACTTGCATAGCTCCTCCCTGTACGCATGTTAATGTAGCATCATTCTTCTTCCCGAAGCATACCGTGCTCATGTTTGTCCAGTTTAACAGCCATCCCCGTGTTACCCCATCCCCTGTATCGCCTGGCTTGTTGTCAAATATGCTTACGCCCGTTACCCCGGAGCTACAATTTAAATACACTGTTTTATCAACCGTGACAGTTAACGCCCCACGTTCCTGATCGCAACTGATGTCACTCGAGTTCTTGTAATACAGGCCTCGTTGTTCCCTTCGGTCGACTAGTGTGGCTCCTTCTGTGGTTGCCGTGGCCAGGCATAGAAACATAGAACATAGAAAAATAGGAGCAGGAGTAGGCCATTTGGCCCTTCGAGCCTGCTCTGCCATTCAATATGATCATGGCTGATCCTCTATCTCAATACCATATTCCCGCTCTCTCCCCATACCCCTTGATGCCTTTTGTGGCTAGAAATCTATCTATCTCCTTCTTAAATATATTCAGTGACTTGGCCTCCACAGCCTTCTGTGGTAGAGAATTCCACAGGTTCACCACCCTCTGAGTGAAGAAATTTCTCCTCATCTCAGTCCTAAATGTCCTACCCCGTATCCTGAGACTGTGACCCCTCGTTCTAGACCGCCCAGCCAGGGGAACAATCCTCCCTGCATCCAATCTGTCTAGCCCTGTCAGAATTTTATACATTTCAATGAGATCCCCTTTCATTCTTCTAAACTCTAGTGAAGCCTAGTCGACCCAATCTCTCCTCATACAACAGTCCTGCCAACCCAGGAATCAGTCTGGCGCACTCCCGCTATGGCAAGTATATCCCTTCTTAGGTAAGGAGACCAAAACTGCACACAGTACTCCAGGTGTGGTCTCACCAAGGCCCTGTACAACTGTAGTAAGACATCCTTGCTCCTGTACTCAAATCCTCTTGCAATGAAGGCCAACATACCATTTGCCTTCCTAACTGCTTGCTGCACCTGAATGTTTGCTTTCAGTGACTGGTGTACAAGGACACCCAGGTCCCTTTGTACATCAGCATTTCCTAATCTATCACCATTTAAATAATACTCTGCCTTTCTGTTTTTGCTACCGAAGTGGATAACTTCACATTTATCCACGTTATACTGCATCTGGCATGTATTTGCCCACTCACTCAACTTGTCTAAATCGCCTTGAAGCCTCTTTGCATCCTCCTCACAACTCTCAATCCCACCTAGTTTTGTGTCGTCAGCAAACTTGGAAATATTACATTTGGTTCCCTCATCCAAATCATTGAGATATATATATTGTAAATAGCTGGGGCCCAAGCACTGATCCCTGCGGTACCCCACTAGTCACCGCCTGCCACCCCGAAAAAGATCCATTTATTCCTACTGTGTTTCCTGTCTGTTAACCAATTTTCAATCCATGCCAGTATATGACCTCCAATCCCATGTGCTTTAATTTTGCACACTAACCTCTTATGTGGGACTTTATCAAAGGCCTTCTGAAAATCCAAATACACCACATCCACTGGTTCTCCCTTATCTATTGTACCAGTTACATCCTCAAAAAACTCCAGTAGGTTTGTCAAATCCATGTTGACTTTGTCTAATCCCGTTGATATTTTCTAAGTTTCCTGTTATCACATCCTTTATAATAGACTCTAGCATTTTCCCTACTGCTGATGTTAGGCTAACCGGTCTGTAGTTCCCTGTTTTCTCTCCCTCCTTTTTTTAAATAGTGGGGTTACATTTGCCACCCTCCAATCTGCCGGAACTGTTCCATAATCTATAGAATTTTGGAAGATGACAACCAATGCATCCAATATTTCCATGGCTATCTCTTTCATTACTCTGGGATGCAAATTATCAGGCCCATGGGATTTATTAGCTTTCAGTCCCTATCAGCATATCCGTAAGGTCATCCATATCTGAGTCCTGCAGAGGGAGATAAACAGTGGACGCCAGTCATCACCGGTTTAGTCCTTATTTACTGTGCTTTCGAACTTCTTAAGTTGCGTCCAGTGTTTCCACCGATCTTTTCCTTTCTTATTTACGCATGCGCAAGTGTCGCTGGTCATTAGGACCTCATAGGGTCCCTGCCAGCGAGGTGCCCATCCTGGTCTGGCGGGTAAGACTCTTACCATCACCCTGTCCCCTCCTACTGGTAAATTTTGTTCTTCCTCCGTTTCCTCCAATTCCATATCCCTGACTATTTGCTGGTCCCTGACTTCCTGTCTCAGATCATGCAGTTGTTTGCATAGTTCCTTAATAAACTGCCGAATCCTGTCCTGGGCTGGTCCCACGTCTTCACTACCCGTGATCGTGCCCTCGGGCAGTCTCATGGCCCGCCCAGTCATTAGTTCAAACGGGGTTTGTCCAGTTGTGCGATTGGCGTAGCCCTCAACCTCATTAGGATGCTAGGTAGTAGTCCGCCCATCCCCTGCCGGTCTCGGCAATGGCCTTTGCGAGTGACGCCTTTAAGGTTCTATTCATTCTCTCTACCATTCCCGAGCTCTGTGGGTGGTATGGTATGTGAAACCTCTGTTTTACTCCTAATGGGGTGCATGTCTGCTTGATGACTTTGCCAGTGAAGTGTGTTCCCTGATCTGAGTCTATTTGCAGTGGCACCCCCCTACTCCAGTCGATCCAGGGGCCGGTACGATCTATTTCTCTGCGGCTAATTTGATCATTTCCCTGACTTCTTCTTGGGTCGGGGGTGCTAGACTGTACTATCCCCTGTCTAGGTCCTTGGCCCTCTTTGCCCCCTCCTCTAGCCCAGCAATCTGCTCGGCTGTGACCCGTCTTAAGGCAGTTATCACATCTCTGGTCCTTGTTCTCTTTCTCCAGTTTACACTCGTGGGCCCTGAGTCCGGGTTTGCCGCAGTTGTAACAATTCCCAGAACAGGTCACCGCCGCTACCCTCCCGCTGTGTGCTTCCTTACCCTTTCTGCTTCTCGTATCTACCGCGGTGGCCCACTCCACAATGTCCTCAAAGTCAGTTCCCACCGGTATTCCTAATTCAAGGATCTTCTGGTGTTCTGCACTAAGTCCTTCCTTCAACATTTTTAGAAACACTGGATCGTCTCTGCCTGGGTTATCTGTTCCCGAGAAGTCGCAATACGTGGTGTATTTTCGCTCCGCGTACTCATGGGCCCTTTCGCCTTTATTCTGGGTTAGTCCCACCACCGCTGACCAGTTAGACCAGACTTCCCCTAGTCCTCCCTTTACCAATCGCTTAAAACGGTTGTATCTTCCTAGCTGATTCAATCCCCGTGCATCCTTCCAATTTCCACTAAGGATTAAGTTGGGCATCCCTAGCCAGGTTTGCCGGGGTACCTTGGACTTTACGAGGACGTGTATATCTTCCAGGTGAAGTGAGAGTACATCTATCATCTCCTCTAACGTACTTCAAAAGTCGGTTTGTTTTAGGGGTCGGGAGGTCCCTCGTCATCATCTGTTTCTCGGCTGGGGTGAACGGGACATGTCGTGCTGTAGTCTGAGCCTGCCCATTTCCCACTTGTCTAATCTCCGTCGTAATAGGTGCCATGGCCATTACGCCCTTCGACCCGGTTTCGGGCAGTGGCGGGCCGATGGTCCCTCTGCGTCATATTTAGGTGGGGGCTCCCAAACCCCGTCATCGTCCTGTCTGTCGTAATCTGCAGCTTCCTTCTCTAATTCTCCCCAGTCAACGTCGTCATTATCGTCTGTTGCTCTAAACCTTGGTCCCGGTGCCCGCACCGCACTGACCTTAACCTTTTCCTTTTCTATATAACTTTGTATATGTTTACTGAGTCCTAAGTAGCTACTAATAATTATAAGTATTCCCTTTTCCTTATCCTTACACTGGGCGCCCCACCATTCCCTTTGCCTGTCCGGACTGTCGTTCGGACTCCTAGCCTTCCTTTTTCATTTTCTCGATTAGTTTCTTCTTTGTTTCTGCTATAAATTTGGTTATGGACCTTTCCGGTCCCCAATCTTCCCCTCCTGTGGCCATTTTAAACATTTTTTTTATTGCTCTGGCCTGCGCAAACGGTAACTCGGACCTTCCTGCTACAACGCGGTTCTGGTTACCTACGGCGGCTCGCGGTTCTACTGTGCAGAGATCACTCTAGTACCCACTAGTCTCCTGTTTGGATTCCCTACAGTCTCACGTCCAGCCTTCTGGGGTTCCACACCTAACCATGGGTGGTAATATAAGGTACTCACCCAACTTGCGGTCCCATTATGGTTGGTTGTTCGACTGCGTCCTGAGAATCCTGCCGACTACACCAAGTTGTTGTGGGATTTCTCTCTGTCCCAAATCGGACGGAGACAAGCGTGTACTGGTTCCAAGCGATCTTTATTCAAGCACGTGCAGGGAGAGGCCCTCTCAGTCTGAGCTGAGACGGGAGTCTAATTTTTACATTCGAGCAGTTGGCTTATATACAATCTTACATCTTGTTTCCTTCACATCTTCGGGATTTGGCCAATTAATTGTCCACGTCACGTACACTTAATCACATCTCCACAAAACATATCTTGTTTATCTCATTTGCCCTGTTTCCACATCTGCCATTGTTCTACTCTTTAGCTCTTACCCAATTTTGTACACTTAACCACATCTTCGCAAATCACATTGGCGCCCCATTGTTCAATGTATGGCCTCCTTGCCTTCTTTCACTCCCCCAGTCATCGTGTAATATGCTTTTTCCAACTGTTTTTGTTCTGCCAGACTTCTCTTTATTACATCAGCCAGCTAGTCAGTTAAGCTGCTAATCTAACTTTTAACCCCTTCAAAGGAAAATTGGAAAGTGGAATGTGGCAAATATGACTCTTTTCTTCAAAAAGGACATGGGAATAAGAGGGAGGCTAAAATGCTGGTCAGTGGGGTGGGGGTGGGGCGGAGTTCAGTAGCCGAAATGCTGGTTAGTGTGGCGGGGGGTGGGGGTGGTGTTTATATGATTCTCAGTCAAGGGTGAGCAAATAATGGAGGCAGTGGCCAAAGTAGTGGACTGCTCAGTGTGGGTGGGAATGCAAGAGTAAAGATCCTGCTACATATGCCAGGATGCTGCATCAGTGGGGATGGAGTGGGTGGAGCTCCCAAAATGCTCATTTGGCATCATGGTGGGAAGGGGCCATCTGTGTGATGTTGCTTATTGTCAGAGAGGCCGCAGAAGCTGGTCATTGTTTGGAACTAGAATGCCCCAATATTTGGAGGGCGTGGGGTTTTGTGGGGTGGGGGGTGGGGGGGGCGTTGGGTGGGGGGGTCAGTACCCAAAATAGGGAGAAAGGGCTATTTACTTGTGGGAAACCGGGCTGTAGTGATGCTCGGTGGGGCATGGAAGTAGAAGGGCAAAGCCCTGGTCCCTGAGTGGGGATGGGGGGGAGGTGGAGGTGGGGTGGTTTATTCAGGGGCAAAAGTTCAGGTGTAACAGCAGTTTAATAGATGATGGCAAATAATCGAGCTCCTCGGGCTGCGTGCTGGAGCCCCGGATGGCTCCCACAGATCCGTGTGATGAACGTTCGTTCAGCGGTGCGGTCAAGGTCGGAGGTTGTAGTCTGGGAGGACTGCAAGGGATCAAATAATTTGCATAAAACATTCTGGCATTCCTTTACTTACCTATGCCAACATGGCTGATGCCTCAAAAACTTGGGCTACGCCACAGTGACATTTAGTGGCCAGAGCCTGCAACTGCATGCAGACGCAAGCAATTTCTTTGGCGTTAACTCTCAGTATACTTACTGCAAGGGTAGTATTTGGACTGTCACATGTGTTAAGTGGCACCCCATTATTTTCAATCTGTCATGTAATGTTGCATTTACAAGCACTACCTGGAATCTTGAGACCACACACCAATATATGTGGCAGGCATCACCGACCCTCTCCGCATCTCCCTCCAGAATGTCCGTTCACTTATGAACAAGGTCCTTGCCATCCATGAGCTTATCGTGGATGATTGCATCAGCATAATGACCCTGACGGAAACTTGGCTAAGGGGTGATGACACCTTACCCTTAAATGAAGCCTCCCCGCCTGGCTATACCTTCCACCACTTGCCCCGCCCAGACCGCCGTGGTGGCGGTGTGGCTCTCATCACCAAATCACACCTTGGTCTGTCCCCCTATTCCTCCGGCGCTTTCTCCTCCTTTGAGCATCTCACCTTATTCCACCCCTCTCACCTCTCATTTAAAATTCTTGTTCTCTACCGCCCACCCAAGTACCATAAAAATTTTATTACCGAGATATCTTCACTGCTCTCCTCCCTCAGCCTCTGCACCGAACGACTTCTCATCCTCGGTGATTTCAACCTCCATCTCAATTCATCATGCTCTCTCTCTTCTGAGTTCACTAGCCTCCTATCCTCCCTTAATCTCTCCCGCCATGTAAACTCCCCAACCCATATTCACGGCCACCCCCTCGACCTTGGAAGAATAGAAAAACAGAATATTTTTTAAATGGTGAGAAACTTTCAAATGTTGGTGTTCAGAGAGATTTGGGTGTCCTCGTGCAAGAAACACAGAAAGCTAGCATGCAGATACACCAAGAAATAAGGAAGGCAAATGGCATGTTGGCTTTTATTGCAAGGAGGTTGGAGTATAAGAGTAAGAAAGTCTTGCTACAATTGTACAGGGCCTTGGCGAGACCACACCTGGAGTACTGTGCACAGTTTTGGTCTCCTTATCTAAGGAAGGATATACTTGCCTTGGAGGTGGTGCAATGAAGGTTCACTAGATTGATTCCTGGGATGAGAGGGCTGTCCTACGATGAGAGATTATGTAGAATGGGCCTATACTCTCCAGTTTAGAAGAATGAGAGGTTATCTCATTCAAACATACAAGATTCTGAAGGGGATTAACAGGGTAAATGCTGAGAGTTTGTTTCCCCTGGCTGGAGTGTCTAGAACTAGGGGGCATAGTCTCAGGATAAGAGGTAGGCCATTTAAGACTAAGATGAGGAGGAATTTCTTCACTCAGAGGGTTGTGAAACTTTGGAATTCTCTGCCCCAGAGGGCTGTGCATGCTGAGTCTTTGAGTATATTCAAGGCTGAGATAGATAGATTTTAGGATTGTCGGGGAATCAAGGGATATGGAGAATCAAGGGATATGGAGATCGGGCGGGAAAGTGGAGTTGAGGTCGATGATCAGCCATGATCTTATTGAATGGCGGAGCAGGCTCGAGGGCCATATGGCCTACTCCTGCTCTTATTTCTTATGTTCTCTCGTGGCCTCGCTACTCCCATCGTGTCAATTGCAGATAAAGCCATCTCTGACCACTTCCTCGTATCGCTCTCCACCCACATCCCCCTTCCACGCCACCCACCCCCTCCTCCCCCCACCACCCCAACCCTACTTCCTTCTGTGTCCGCCCCTAGAAAAAACTCTCTCCCAACTCTTACAACTGCACTTATGAAATCCCAACTGTCCAGCCTTTGGCCCTCCATTCACCATGACATTTCTGCAGCTACTGATCTGCTCAACCACACCCTCACCACCACCTTTGAAGCCCTAGTCCGTATTAAAACAATTACTCTCTCTCACCCCGGCCGTTTCCCCTAGTACGGCCCTCATCTTCGCTCTCTTAAGTCCAAGGGACGCAGACTTGAACGGATATGGCGGACAACTGGTTTAGCCATTCACCGCCAGAGAATCACCTGCAACGGCTTCTCTTCCCGCTCCCGCATCGTTACCTCTGATGTCCCCCAAGGATCTATCCTTGGCCCCCTCCTATTTATCATCTACATGTTGCCCCTTGGCGACATCATCCGAAAACACAGCGTCAGTTTCCACATGTACGCTGACGACACCCAGCTCTACCCCACCACCACTTCTCTCGACCCCTCCACGGTCTCTAAATTGTCAGACTGCTTGTCCGACATACAGTTCTGGATGAGCAGAAATTTTCTCCAATTAAGTATTGGGAAGACCGAAGCCATTGTTTTTGGTCCCCGCCACAAACTCCGTTCCCTAGCCACTGATTCCATCCCTCTCCCTAACATCTGTCTGAGGCTGAACCACACTGTTCACAACCTTGGTGTCATATTTGACCCTGAAATGAGCTCCTGACCACATATCCAAAGCATAACTAAGACCGCTTATTTCCACCTCCGTAACATCGCCCGTCTCCGCACTTGCCTCAGCTCATCCGCTGCTGAAACCCTCATCCATGCCTTTGTTATCTCTAGACTTGACTATTCCAACGCACTCCTGGCTGGCCTCCCACATTTTACCCTATGTAAACTTGAGGTCATCCAAAACTCGGCTGCCCGTGTCCTAATTCGCAACAAGTCCCATTCACCCATCACCCCTGTGCTTGCTGACCTACATTGGCTCCCAGTTAAGCAATGCCTCGATTTCAAAATTCTCATCCTTGTTTTCAAATCCCTCCATGGCCTCGCCCCTTCCTATCTCTGTAATCTCCTTGAGCCCCACAACCCTCTGAGATATCTGCGCTTCTCTAATTCTGCCCTCCTGAGCATCCCTGATAATAATCGCTCAACCTTTGGTGGCCGTACCTTCTGTTGCCTCAGCCTTAAGCTCTGGAATTCCCTGCCTAAACCTCTCCGCCTCGCTGCCTCGCTACCTCGCTTTCTTCCTTTAAGACGCTCCTTAAAACCTACCTCTTTGACCAAGCTTTTAGTCACCTACCCTAATTTCTCCTTATGTGGCTCAGTGTCAGAATCTTTGTCTTTTAACACTCCTGTGAAGCGCCTTGGGACATTTTACTACGTTACAAATTTTTTTTTTAATTCCAAGCAAACTGGCGTGTCTGCACAAGCATGAATGTCATAGAGTCATACAGCACAGAAAGAGGCCCTTCGGCCCATCGTGTCCGCGCCGGCCATCAAGCCCTGTCTCTTCTGATCCCATTTTCCAGCACTTGGTCCGTAGCCTTGTATGCTATGGCATTTCAAGTGCTCATCTAAATGCATTTTTGCTTCGCTGTTTAGGAACACTTCAGTACATGGCACCTGAAATAATAGACAAGGGACCAAGAGGTTATGGGAAGCCTGCTGACATCTGGTCATTAGGATGCACAATTATTGAAATGGCCACTGGGAAGCCTCCATTTTATGAACTGGGAGAACCTCAGGCTGCTATGTTTAAGGTAAGATATTGTATTAAGAGGTGAATGTGGGCTATTGTACAAACTAGAAAAGTTTACACAAAATAAATAGAAGAGGCTGGATACAGAGAGCAGGTCATTCAGTAATGGCGCCGAGAACGGCTAAGTTAACACTGCAAGTCCCGGCCCTCTTTCAGAACTGAACGATGAACAAGCATTTTAATAAAATCAGAACAAAGAGTAGGGAATTAATAAAAGGTTGTAATTGTCTACAACTGTCCTGTTCTCGGTATTTTTATTATTTGACATTTGTTCAACGTCCACATACAAATAAGAATCACCATCATCCCATGCCAGAAAATCACCTGCAACACTGTCCCTTTTAACAAAAAAAATCATGCTCTGGGCAGGCAGGTGATCTTCCCCCTATTTCCCCTCCTCCCCCTCCCCCCCCCCCCCCCCCCCCCCCCCGCCCGCAATGCTGTTTCCCAGCTTTGGTCTGAGGCAAGCCTTTAATTCTCTGCCTGCTGGAGGGGGTGGAGAGATCGAATGAACCAGATTCCTGCCCCTCTGGGCCCCACACAGAACATTTTTTTAAAGTCAAAAGCTCAGCTCCTTGGGCCTCTTCTAGGCCCGACTCTTCCACTAGCTTCACCTGCTAGGAAAGCCACAATGGCTTCGCCGCCCCGCCCCGCCCACACCCCCCCCCCTTAATCACTGGAGCCCGATCTGCAAGTTTAAAGAAGAACTGGCTGGTTTCCAGCAGCTGTGTTTCCTGCCTGCTCAGAAGAGCAGGTTAAAATTGAAGACTGCGGAATATGAGTGGAGCATCAGCAGCTAAGATGTTAACTACAGGGTTAAAGTTTCTCTGTGAAAGACAACCCCAGACACATGTAGGGACCGAGAGAGGGAATCCCAAATACAGGGTCTGTGTGAGAATCCCAGGGTGTGGGTGAGAATCCCAGGGTGTGGGTGAGAATCTCGGGGGCAGGTAGAGAACCCTAGACGCGGGGGCGGGGAGAGGAGCCCCGATGCGGGGGCGGGGAGAGGAGAGGAGCCCAGATGCGGGGGCGGGGAGAGGAGAGGAGCCCAGATGCGGGGGCAGGGAGAGGAGAGGAGCCCAGATGCGGGGGCGGGGAGAGATGCACAGATGCGGGGGCGGGGAGAGGAGCCCCGATGCGGGGGCGGGGAGAGGAGCCCCGATGCGGGGGCGAGGAGAAGAGAGGAGCCCCGATGCGGGGGCGGGGAGAGATGCGGGGGCGGGGAGAGGAGAGGAGAGGAGTCCCGATGCGGGGGCGGGGAGAGATGCACAGATGCGGGGGCGGGGAGAGGAGAGGAGCCCCGATGCGGGGGGCGGGGAGAGATGCACAGATGCGGGGGCAGGGAGAGGAGAGGAGAGGAGCCCCGATGCGGGGGCGGGGAGAGATGCACAGTTATGCCCAAGGGTTTATAGAGAGAGATGTGAATAGAGAGAAAACTACTGACGCAGAGGGATAGAGAAAGAACCACAGTCACGTGGGTAAAGTGAGTTGAGTCATTTGTTGTGAAGGATGGAGTTGATGCATGAATGAGTTGTGTGTGAAATCAAGCTTATTAATTAGGTAAAAATGAAGTAATTTTGCTTCAAACTTTCTGGATCTTGCTGCAGCAAAATTAGGCCTGGCCCCTACCTGCCATGATGAAAATATCCTATAATTTCTGCTTTTAATTTGCTGACCTGAAGCGTGCCCTGACACGATAATGTTTGCCAACTGCCTGCACTTGTTAACACGTGTGAGATTGTATCTGCCACTGTGGCTGCCAACAGTAACGCTTGGTGTAATTTTTAAATATAAGAATCCACTTCCTTAAATTCTAGCACCTTTTACTGTACTGTATGACAGTCTGAAACTTCAAAAAAATGATGTTTAGTGTCTTTCTTTGGGATTCATTGGCTGTTTTTCTCTAAACTAAACTAGAATCCACATGGGTAAGCATGCAGATTCTTCTCATTAAAAACTCAAATGAATAAAAAGCATTCTCTAAATTAGCATTCAGTTGAATACTGGACCCTTCCTCATCCTACTTCATGTGTGAGCTTTGACATTGAGTGTCGGCATTATTCATCTGGTGGGGAGGGGGCATCTCCGCTGAGCTTACTTGTTTGTTCACCCAACATCCAAATGCATGCCCTTTCCATTGGTGGTCTCTATACAATGACAGAGAATACGACTCCTGGCTTTTATTTTTCCTTATCCATATTCTGCCCCACCCCCCCTCCACAGACCCACTGTAGCTCCCCACTCATCCCAGCTGAGATCAGCAAACTTGGCACAGACCAATGATCAGACCGAGAACATTCCTACTCTACGTGCGTTAGAATCAATACAATATGGTAATTATTGCAACCCACTGAGGGGGATTGCTGAGAATGTTGACTCACAAAGAGACCTGCCCCTGCTCGCCATCCAGAATGCAGTTGGATGCTGCTTTCCCTTTACCATGATGTGCCGAGAGCTGCTCTTTATTGGTTGGGCTTGCTTTCTTCTGCTGGCCTGCAGCAGTTACTCCTATTGGTCTCGCTGACAATGATGACAGCTTCCATCTCTATAGAATGTTTGTTGCTTGTGTTTCCATGGTGCTGAAGACCAGAGTTTTCACCCACGGTACACATCATTCGAGCAGATAACCAACAAGCAGTAACCAAAGAAGTAAAGCACACACCATGATCAAGAAAACACTCCTACACTCTGCTTTTCAACGTGCTATTTTACCAACAAACACACAAAAAGGTTAAAGTACACATGCATATGCCATGCCAATATGAGTATTGAGATCACATGCCCAACACCTATGTCAATTACTCATTTTTTATTTACTAATCAAATATGCAATTAGCCACATCTGGATTCTCAATTCATTAACAACACTAATTGACAGCATTCTATCTCTTCAACCCCTTTAGTTCATTTGCTAAACTGTTTTGATATGATTATGTTGACTCCCATCAATTACCAAGTCAGGACTTCCAAAATGTATTTTGCCAAAAGCTTTTGAATCAGTGAGTAAGTCACATCTGAGACACATTTTAACTTTGCAACCATTCACAAACTTCCCACCAAGTGTGGTAAGAGGCAAATGCTTCTACATCTTTGATGCACTCGTATGCTGTGCTTACTCACTTTGCCATATTTGCAGGTTGGAATGTTTAAAATTCATCCAGATATTCCAGAATCCATGTCGCCAGAGGCCAAAGACTTCATACTTCGTTGCTTTGAACCAGAACCTGACGAACGTGCTACTGCTCCAGAATTGCTGTCGGATGAGTTTCTGAAGGTTACCAGCAGAAAGAAAAGGTCACAACTAAAACAACAAGGTAACCAAATCAGAAACGCTAGGTTCACATTGTTGTGACATTCTAGCGATTCAAACTGTGGAGTCTTGGTGATTTATTTTTTAAACCATTCTTTCTGTATCTTGATAGTGAGGTAGTTCTTTGTACAGTGATAATAAGAAGTGGGTGCAATACAACTCACCTGAAAAATTAAAAATTGTTTCAAACGTACCAGACGTTTCAACTGAATTGGTAAATTAGTATTTTTCATCAATAAATGATTTATTTTTGCTTGAGCAATATTTTAGTGGTAACTGTTGTTCTCATATGCAACCTTTTTTAAACCATTTTATAAAATGGAAGAGAGAGGATAAAAAAAAAACATACTTATACAGACTTATGTGCCCAAGGTAAATAACACTGTTTGAACTTAAGTGCAGCACTGAGGGAGTGCTGCACTGTCGGAGCTGCCGTCTTTCAGATAGTATGTTAAACCGAGGCCCTGTCTGACCTCTTGGGTAGATGTGAAAGATCCCATTGTACTATCCTAATAAGGGCATCGGGAGTTCTCCCATATTCTGGCCAACGTTTATCTTTCAATGTGCAATACCAACAAAAAAAACAGATTAACTGGTCATTTATCTCATTGCTGTTTGCTGTGTTTACTTATAAAACAGCAGTGACTATATTTCAAAAGTAATTAATTGGCTGTAAATCGCCTTTTGGATGTCCTGAGGATGTGAAAAATGCAAGTTTATTATTTTTTCCACCCATTCCCACTACTTTTTCATCTATTAAGCATCCAGAAAGCATGTTTAACTTGTCAGTATTCAAGTTGATTTGTTTTTCGTACTCTCTCATTCTAAGTGAAATGAGTTTGGAAGGAGCCCTTAATTAATTTGATTGTGTCCAGAGCACAACCTGTCCTTGAGATGCAAGAGTTTTGAATACTGTCGCTTGGTGCAAATTGAGGAAAGAATGTTCTCGAGTCTGATCATCCCTCCTCTTACTGAACATAACAGAGCACAGTGCTGTTTCTGATTTTTTTCTTGGTTTTTAAAGAGACACCATCCGGTAAAATGGCAAGCAAGTCCATTTTGCCAGGTTTGTAAAGAAGTAAGCAATGATGTTTTACTACTTGTCTGGTGATGAAAAATGTACCACTTGTTAACACAAATATCTTTTAATGGATTGTGCAACCTTTCCCTGATGGACGACATAATTGCTGTGATGCAGTTTTTTTTCCTTGAAGAGTTTTCACAGGTTGTTCTCGAAAGCCAGTCAAGAACATGGTACATTTTAGGAGCAGGAAAATGCATTTGAAGCAACAAGCCCAGTCCTGAATGGATGATCCAGCCCCATCTTGCCACTTTTCCTTCATATCCCTTAATCCCCTCTTTCTAAAGAAAATGATCTTGTCTCTTGAATGCATTGCTTCGATGACTTTCCATATGTTTATTACCCTTTGCATGAAATAGTTCTGCCTGAATTTACGTCTACTTTCCATATTGTGCCACCTATTTTTTTTTTTTGCCTCTCCTTTTGCCTCGCCCCATCATCCCTTTTGTCTCAATCTCTCCTGCCCTCCATCCTATCACAGACCTTCCCTTTGTTCTTTCCTCCCCTCCTCCCTGCCCCTGCTTAAAAATCTCTCTTCTCTGACCTTTTCCAGTTCTGACGAAGGGTTCAACCCGAAACGTCGACTCTGTTTCTCTCTCTCCTCGATGCTGCCTGACCTGCTGAGTGTTTCCAGCATTTTCTGTTGTTATTTCAGATTTCCAGCATCCGCAGTATTTTGCTATTGTATTTTTTTTTAACCTTTTGTCAATGTATTTGGATCAACTTGGTCAAACGTTTTTATAATTTTGAAAATGTCTATTCTGACACAGTCACACTGAAGATTCCAATCAGGGCAAGCCCAGCTTCCGCAACCTATTCTCATAACCTAGTCAAATGCTTTTCTAAAATCAATAATGTTATAACAACAACTGCATTCCTGTTGTCTACCGTTCACTGAATCCATGTCATTTATCAAACTGCAGTTTTCGAGGAGGCCCCCCACTAGATTCCTTAAATACGTGTTGAAGATTTTGATATAAAGTGATTGATCTGTGTACGCTCCGAAACCATTGACAATGTGAGGGTGAAATTGTTCTTCAGCGATAGGCATTCATTGATAAAGAAATTGGATGGTGTATAAAACAGGCGGGCCGATTCATTGTTGCCTATTTTGTGCAACTGCTGAAGACCAATTTCATCCCCTGTGCCTTTTAAAAATTCCTTCCTCTGTTTAATTACTTGATTTTACATAATCTAGTATGCGTTTGTCAGGGTAGTGATAGAAGCAACTATATGGAGGAGACTTAATCAGAGAATACTAGGAGCTTAACTCTCCAACTATATGTAATTTATCCAGGACTAAAAGATGAATCCAAAATTCTTGCAAATCATTTCTGATGACGTATAAGGTTGTATAACCAGGTGGTTTGTTTTTATAATGTAACTTAATTGGTTGCTATGATTTAATAAGATCAGATATTGGAAATTGTTGCTCGATAACATTTGTAAAAACAACATATTATTGTGGTTTGACCTATACTCCTAAAATACTTACAAAATTCTTTACTTCAAATAAGTAAGTGAAGGTTAAACCAATTTGAAGTGATCTGTTGCATTCTAAGATAACTCTGGGGATTAAATAAACCATTATGGAGAAAAAGCTACAAAATAGGCTGATTAAATCATAATGTAGAGAAATAAAATTTAAACTTCATTTTTTTCTTTGTAATTTTATTACATATACAGGTGTTTGCAATTTTATTTTACATATTTGCATTGTGCAAATTATGTTCAGTGAAGAAACATACAGTTTATTTTAGAATAAAATTTAACAGACAGAGAATAGTCTGGTTAGTCTCCAAAATTGACCTCTATGTATTTGTACATTTAAAAAAAAAAATTGGCATCAAGGTTGAAAATGTAAAATGTAAAAAAAAAACCAGATCTAGTTTGGGAGAAGAAAGTGGCCCCAAAAATCCACAGCCCTCCTGGCATGCTGGTGACATAATTCAGACAGGAGTGCATCAGAAGGCCCGCGGTTTAGGCCGAGACCTGGATCCACAGTTTCTGGGGGGGCTTTGTTTGGGGCGCAACCTCCATCCATCCTGAACATGGTATTCTCCATAAGATGGAGTGTGGCTGGAGGGAGTGAACTCCCAGGTAAGGAGTTTCCTTGACGCCGGCCCGTGTTCCTTGGTATTCTAGGTGAAACGAGGTGTGCCGGCCTGGGTCTTGGGCTGGACCCTAAAAACTTCAAAGTTCCTTTTGGCTTGAGATGGTCAATAGGTCCTTTTAAACCTGCCATGGAATGTTCGAGCAGCTGGCTCACGCTGCTTCTCCCAGCCCTTGCCCTGGCTCTGGAAGGTGCCTGTGATGCACCCCCACAGTGGCATTTAAAAAAAAATAATACAATGTTTCCCGACTGGTCCGATCCCAGTCTGATCTAATACCATTCTGTAATCTTGAACTAAAGGCCCGATTTTAGCTCTGGACACGGATCAGGTTGGTGGGGGCCCAATTTTAACTGCCCACCTGCCTGGTTTCTGCCAGGGGGGCAGTTAAAATTGGGCCTTGGATGATTTGCCTTCTGGACTTTTCCTTCTCCCCGATGGAGAAGTGCTCGACCTCTACTCGGTGTCACCCTAGGTAAGCCTAACCGAGATGGTTAATGTAGTAGGTGGGTACTACAGTTTTCTTTGTGTTGATCATCTAATTCTCCCCATCCCCATCATATTTCATAAAATGAATACATTGAATGTACCTGACTATTAAACAAGCTAATTGTAAACTTTCCGTAACTGTCTAAATACAATCATAACATATATATGAATGTAATTCTCAGCTAGTGTCTCAAGTGATGCTTAAGGTAGGACGTGTCAAAATAACAAATATTTATGCTGTCAAATAAGGCAAAATATGTTTAGGAATCAGAATATAAACTTCAGATATATGTCCCAGTTATGCACTGTATCCAAGCAAATTACACACATGGTTCACCTATTGCTTTTTACCTATAATTATAATAATAATTATAATAAACTTTGAACGGTTGAAATTTTGATATCGGGTTGTAGCTGCAACTTGTAGCACCACCGAGTGAGGAATGGAATTAAAAGGCAGATTATCGCTAGGCTGCTCTTACCACTGCAGGAGGTTTGGGGGCAGCTGCATGGCTTAGAGAGCCCTCAATTTGGGGAGGAACGAGATATAAATTTCGAGGAAGAGAAGCGGATATACTTCTATTCTTGTTTTGTCAGAAAAGTTGAATGATTAGCATCTGCCAAGATTCTGTTTTCTTAATATTCCATTTATTCCCGATACAGATTATCTTCGCAGCATATCCCTTCCAGTTCCAGTTGTTGTGGAGGAATTGAGTAGTGGTAGTGAATTTGGCTCAGTTTCACCAGACTCCGACTTGAAGCAGGAACCATACTTTTTCAAAACAAGGGCGAAATCCTGCATTGAAAAAGAGAACAAAGGAAATAGACCTTTGCTTCTCAGGTAAATACGGTGCCAGCATTCTGTACCTTCAAAGCCATATAGATCCTCTTCAGTACTGTTCATTTTTTTTAGGGGTGAAATTCTCTTTCTTTTTAAGATCGTTTTCTTGTTCTCTCCCTATCTTCTGTTAGTTTCACTACACCATGCACTTTCTATCAGCTGAATGAAAAGATGACCCACTACCTCCAATGCATTTACTAGTACTTGTCTGCAATTGCTCCTTTAGAGGACACCAACTTCTGTTTCCTACATCCCCAGGAAAAAAAAAATCAAGCAGTGTTGTTAATGGCATAGATTTCCCACCTAGCCCCGCAGATTTTTCAGTTGATTGAGGTGAATGGGGCTGGAAAGTTGCTCAGTGATGCGATCTGCTGCATCCCTGCATCCTTCGTTCACCCATCACCCCTGTGTTCGCTGACCGACATTAGCTCCTGGTCCCGCACGCCTCAATTTTAAAATTCTCATCCTTGTGTTCAAATCCCTCCACGGCCTCGCCCCTCCCTATCGCTGTAAACCTCCTCCAGCCCTACAACTCTCCGAGAACTCTGTGTTCCTCCAGTTCTGGTCTCTTGCGCATCCCAACTTCCTTCGCCCCACCATCGGCAGCTGTGCCTTCAGCTGTCTAGGCCCTGAGCTCTGGAATTCCCTCCCTAAACCTCTTCGCCTCGCTACCTCTCTTTCTTCCTTTAAGACACTGCTTAAAACCTACCTCTTTGACTAAGCTTTTGGTCACCTGTCCTAATGTCGTCTTCTATGGCTCGGTGTCATATTTTTGTCTACTTATGCTCCTGTGACGTGCCTCGGGACATTTTATTGTGTTGAAGGTGCTATATAAATGCAAGTTGTTGTTTGTGCCCACACCCATATTTCCTCCTCTCCAGGCCTGCCAGTAGGGGTATGCCTGCTCATGTACTGGGTGAGCATATTGCAATTAGATATAAATCAGGGAGCTATGTCCACTTACATATTTCTTGTAAATTGTGTCCTTTGAACACTGTTGGACCCAGTCTTCCAGCATTCTCATGACAGTGGTGGGATTACCCAGAATTTTTCTTTATGCACGTGGGTTTACAGAGCGTGACCTTGCTCAGACTGAAGAAAAGGCGCCAAAAATTTTATTTTAATTCTGTTTTTGCAGGCAGATAGGAGGCTGCCTGTAATTCCCCCCCCCGCCCCCCCTCACACGCAAGACTTCACCCCCCCCCAATCTGCCATGACTCCCTGATAGAGGCCAGGGAGCCTGCCTTCAAGATGCTAATGATCCTGAAGCTGGAAGGTTGGTAAGGGTTTGGAGCACATCTCTGTGGCAGATGGAAGCCCCACCCTCTCACGCTTCTCCTCACCCCTCCAGAAATATGTCCCAATCAAAGGAGGGCAGATGATCACCACAACTATTATCTCTTTTATCCTCAATCCCCCATCTCAAATAAGATTGTTCAGCTCCTTTTTAAAGGTGACATATAACCTCAAATCAACTACCTTCCCTGCTTCACACATCAGGTAAATTTTTCCAAGACTTCACACCACCAGCAGGGCCATTCATACAGTCTGCAACGTATCAGAACATTGCGGGCAGTGCACCTACAGTTTTCCAATAAGCTGAGTGCGAGGCCTTGCTGGTGGCATCAAGCCTCAGAAAATTTTGCTCGCACACTCTGATTCACAATTGCTCCTGTCCTATAAAACCTCCACAGCAGATGACTGCTTGTTCCATTAGTTGGAATACTGTGTTTACCTCTTCGGAACCTGGGTCAGCACCCAGCACAGATTGATGACATAAAACTCACTTCTATCTGCTGGCTGTAAAGCTTCTAACGGAAATGAGCTGGAGAGTCCATTGCTAATGGGTGGTCCACACACACAGCTGCCCATAATTGTGCATTTGTCTGGAACAAAACTCACTCGGCATGCCTGGTGTTGGAAATGCAAATGTCTCATCTGTGCAGTAGAGAGGGTGCTTTTCTGAGCTTGTGTTTAAGGCACATTGCTTGGAAAATTCGATGGAATATTTACATTGCTTTTAATTTGTGCTGATATTTCGCTTGGGGGGTCTTTGAGACTGATGCAGGGTACAAAAACGAAAGTGGCATTAGCCACCTCGATGTGTATGGAATTAATCAGTAAAAAGCCTTGTTCACACACTATAGGGTCAATTTTGCGATCAGCTGTTTCCAGGGCATATAGCCTGTGATTATCCGTACCTTAAAATTTGTGCTATAAATTGCATTTAGGAAAAAGCACATTGGTCACTCATATAATTTATGGTCATCGATATAATCTCTATGGTAAAATTATTATTAATGAATGATGGTGATCTGTTAGTTGTAATCAAATGCCTGGTGAACAAGAATTCTTAGCAGATTGTGCTCCTAAACGTGTCATTCTAATAGCACTGATTAGCATTTCCTGTTCACAAGTTCAATGTTTAATTAACAAAGTAACATTAAAATATATACATGTATACAGGAAACATTAACTCACCATCCATGAAAATGACATCCATTATGGAAGGCTTTAAGGTTAGATAGAGCGGGAGGGACAATACAGAAAATGTTTCATTTATCCAATGTACACAAAAAAAAAAAGTTTCTACGTTCTAAAAATTAAAGTCACTGGTTAGCTAGAGCATGTTTCCTGGATATATGTTAGAGTTAAAATGTTTCATTTGCAGTAATAAGTGAATAATTATAGAATATGTCTGTATTCTACTTTATATGAGCATTATGTGCTTACTACATACTGGATGGTGCAGTGTCGATCATCCGGTCACAGATCATCTTTAGGGAGTATTAAGCTATGATCGTTAACTTGCATTGAATATCAACCCATCATAAGTCAAACATAGGGTGTTCATTTAGATTTTAGTGTTGGATGAATTTTTAACCTTCATAAGATGTCCATGCTTTGGGAACCCAACATCAGAATCAAACAATCACTCGCAGCCAAGGTGCAGCATGAACCAAATACAGAATGAAACTCCTTCTATTATGCCCAAGCAATGTAGATTCAGTCTCAGAAGGGCACCTTCAAGTGACCTACAAATGACCCTGCACTTCTACACACAATTCCAATGCAACGTTGTATTATTATTAAACTTCACAGACTAAAGATGCATTCTAGATATCATCAAGCATCATAATTTCATCCTCAGTGTAGAAGAATAAAATCATATGGGGGAGAAATTTGCTGCGTGTTCTGGTCCATGCCAGCCTGAGGCCTGAGCTGAATTGGGCTTTGGGCCTCATTTAAGTGTCACCAACGATCTGCAGGCGCCAAACGGGCGGCACACTCGAGCTCACCAGCCAGGGAGGGCGAGAAATCTTACACAAAGCCGGCAGGCAGCAGGCCAGTGCTTTTTTCTGAGCCCAGGAAGAGCACTGAAAATTGCTTGGACATTTTTTTGAGCGGGCTCCAGCTGTCCCTTTTTAAATTTGTTTTCTTATTCCAAACTTTTAAGAAACAAGAATTCTTTTCTGGGCTAAATGTTGAGACTTGCCATTAAAACTGCTCACAGTTGCACCTTATAGTGTTGATACTTTTCAAGTCTATAAAATCTGTTCTACTGAATTAGTCAGTCGCTGTTCTTATTTCTGGGCCGTAGAGAGATTATAGTGTGGCATTCAGATGGAATTTTATCAAAACTATGTGGAAATTTTCTTTTTTGAAAAGACTACTATGTTGTGAAGCAAGTTTTATTTTTAATAAATTTCTTGCCGTGGGTTCCCACTGTAAATTAACACTTGGTACAACGTCAAATTGTGTCAATAATTATGACGTCTTGTGTAAGTGTAACCTGATATCCTTTTGAGTAAATTCTATTGAAAAATTTGCTTTTTAACGTTTAAAAAAATTTGCCGTGGAGTACAAATAGCATTGAAAGGAAGCTGTAGCACTCTTAAAAGTTCTTTTTACTGATTAGCTAAAGTTGGTTCAGAATGATTCCTCTATCTCCATGGGATGAAGAGCAAGAGATCTGTGACCAAGACAGGTGAATACAGCTCCATTGCAATCTGGTAAAAGAATGCACCTGTACCTGCAAGAATGGCACACCCACTGTGATGACATAGTGGTACTCCAATGAGACTACTAACTTGTATCTACTATTAGGGAGTGCTGCACTGTCAGATGAGACGTTAAACCGAGGCCCCATCTGCTCTCTCAGGTGGACGTAAAAGATCTCATGGCGCTATTTCGAAGAAGAGCAGGGGAGTTATCCCCGGTGTCCTGGCCAATATTTATCCCTCAACCAACATAAAAAAACCAGATTATCTGGTCATTACACATTGCTGTTTGTGGGACCTTGCTGTGCGCAAATGGCTGCCACATTTCCCACATTACAACAGTGACTCCACTTCAAAAGTACTTAATTGGCTGTAAAGCGCTTTGAGAAGTCCGGTGGTCATGAAAGGCGCTATATAAATGCAAGTCTTTCTTTAAGTTGCAAAATTGTCATTGTAACCCTGCCATTTTCAATGACAGAATGCTCGGTGATAAATAATGCAGCCAAAACTGCATTACGAATTAATTTGTATTTAATAAAAACCTACAATAATAGGGCACTTTGTTAATCTAGTAGAACCTACTGCATACATTGAAGTAAAAGATGGAAGTTGCTTATAACATTAATTACATATAATGGGAATGAAATTAAATTTATAACCCCACAGTTTTTCACAAAACAAAATACATTTCAACTTGGACATTTAGGGGCTAATATTCCTCTCCGTGGCCCCGATCAGATGCCACACAGATGCAGTGTACTGGTTGGGCACAGAGTCCGTGAGGGAAGAACTCTGCTCAAGTTTCCTCAGCAGGCCCATCCGGGCACCCTCTGATGCAGTACCACCCCCGGGTGGGACCTTGTACTAGGCTCGTGTGGTGGAGCCACGAAACGTAGTTGCAAGGCCATTGGCCACTGTGGCCTTCTGGCTGCTGCTCTCGAACAGACCGAAATATGATGCTGGGGCTGGGAGAGAATATTTGACTTACCTTATGCCACATTGACCTTTCGGACTCCTGCAAATGTTCTAGCCAATGGAGAGTGTTTGGGTGTCTCTTTGGGCACCCCATGACTGCAGTGAGAGTAAATTGAGGCGGAGGTGCCAGGAACGTCTCCTTCACACCTCATTGGCCTCCCTATGCTAGGCCTACATCTACTGCAGTTGCAATTACGCTGAATTTAGGAAATCCTAGGGCAGCACAGTGTGGATAGAGACCTTATGTAATGACTCTATTTCCTCTTGGCCATGCTAGGGAACTTGCTATTCTACCCGTTGAAGTAGCCCACAATCAAAATCAGATTGTCTGGACAGCTGCTACAATACCTTTTATAATCTGTATATCAAACTGCTCCATTTCTATTTGAATAATTAATAAAAGAGTTAGAATTTTAGGACCATCCAAAGATAGAGTGGGATCAGGAGAATGCTAGCAGTGGGAAAGGAGAGGTCTTTTGCTGTGTGTTCAGGACTCTTTTTCAGGCCAATATGTTGCTACTCAACAAGAGCAATCCCAGTGAGCTGGATAACAAGAGAGGTGGGCAATGGAGGATGACTTTGTCTTTGTTTCCGTCATCACATATTCCTCTCTGCAGTGTTCAGTATAGTTGACCGTGGCATCCTCCTTCACTGCCCACCTCTCTTGTTATCCAGCTACTTTTCCATCGATCTGAAAGTAGGCAGTTCATCTCCAGTAACAGTGCAAGTGAGGAAAGAAAAACAATCACCTTCAAAGACTCCAAAGGATCTATCTGCAGCCACTTCTTCCACCATATCTACCACTTCATGACATCATCCGCAGGAACGGGCTGGCATTCGCAGATACATTGATGAGATATACAGCTCTACCTATCAAATGCTTCCATGCTGTCAGACTGTTTGTCTGACGTCAAGTTCTGAATGAGGCACAGCATCCTACAGCTCAACGCCGGGAACACTAAAACCACCGTTGTCGGCTCGGCCACAAACGTTGCTGCCTTGCCCCGACCACTAGTGCAGACTGATCCAGAATGTCTGCCGCTGAAGAATCCTGAGCGGGGCTAGCTCAATGCCAGGAAGTGGGCCTGGATCAGGGATGGAAACAAATCAAACAGCAGATGGCCAGAAGTTCCAGCCCAATGCATTTCCACTGGCAGAACAGGCCCATGAGAAATTGGACCCCTTTATGTCTTGCTTCCATTCTGACTCACTCCTACACTGGCATTCGTACAACTACACAAACGGCATAGACAGTTAGTATTTTGTAATGTGAGTTGGAAGGCATTTCTTGGAGACACCCTTGTAACCTTAGTCACTTTGTCATTCTATGCCTGGAACAGCAGCCTGCCAGCACTGGCAGTGGGCTGGGACAAGATAGCGCCTCATGGCTCATTGCATTCCTCTCACCAACTGTTGCAAGCACCAGCACAGCTACACACATTCCAGCAGATGAATTAAGTGAGCTTAAGGAGGTAACATCAGGTGGGCCTCAGACTGCAAGTGAAGAGCGGCAACTGGTGGTAGCAGAGGAAGAACACGAACCTGTTGAATGCCAACAGGGACCTCCTGTAATTTAGGAAAGGCAGCAGTGTTATGCACCTGTTGCTATCAGTAGAAGAGGAGATGGAATTGGCCTTTGCTGATCAATACGTCAGTTGATTGTTTCATATATCTCAAATTTGCCTACCAGCTGACGATGCCAGCCTGATAGTGCTGGTTGACTACAGGTATCCTTGCAGCATATGGCACAGCTTACCATCTTCTACCATTTAAAGTATAAAATACTGTGATTGGGATGCTTTCTCAGCATCTCCCAGTAGTAAGGTAACAATGACTTGCCGTAGGGGACTGCACTTGGTGCAGCCTCCAGTTAGATGCAGTGGAGTACCGTTAGGCGGTGTGAGTATTGATATTGTGGGGGACAACGAGGTTCTGTACAGTAGGTTTCTCTGCGATTTTGATAGTGATTCATTTGCTCTCTCATTACATCAGCATTTCCTGCATGGTATGATCCAGAAAACACAGGAAAATGTAAGAAACATTAATTCATACTGGAAACATTACCTGAAAAATATAAAAGAAGCCTTTTCAATTTTTTTCCCTTCTGTCCACTTTACTTAGAATTTCAAGCAACTTCCATTTAATACATGATTGGAATGGTCAGAAATGCTGATTGGTGGGAATTCTGCCCAAATATCAGAAAGTAGAACCGGTCTTCTGATGGCCTTCATTAATGCTACTTACATGCTGAATGAGGATTGTGCTCAAAAGGAGCAGGAGTGATTGGCACCAAATATATATCTTTATTTGGATACATGGGCCACCAGTGAGGGCGGGTGCCCACAAGCTGCCGCTGGTACAAACATCACCATTAGAAAATTCACATGAGTAACTCTACCATAAGACTTTGTAAGATTCAATCACAGTTGCGATCGGTGAATTCTCTTTAGCCTCGTGGCCCTTTCCCTTTTCTCCAAACTGCTCATGTTTCTTTTGTTTTAACCTGTAGTATACCTGATGATCACTTTGAAGATCACAGTGCACCACCGTCACCAGAAGAGAAGGATGCAGGGTTCTTTATGCTAAAGAAAGACAGTGAGCGGAGGGCTACTCTACACCGGATACTGTCGGAGGACCAGGACAAAGTTGTGAGAAACTTGCTTGAATCTCTGATACAGGTAAACACTTGTTTCCTTCTTTTATCTAAAATTAATTGTTCATATTTTAAATATGTTCAAATTATTTTCACCCACTTTTTAGATCTTCCCTGCCACAGACCAAAAAGACAGGCAGGTAGCCTATGGCACTTCTAGGCCCACCCATTAACCCTCCCACCCCCCCCCCCCCCCACACCTTTGCCAATTCAGTTAACCAGAGTGACTCGCTCATTATTTTTTCCCATTCAAAATCAGCCAGGGCCATTGGAAAAGATTGCAGCTAAAATTGTTGGAATTTCCCCTCATTTCTTCTGGAAATATTGCTGGCGAGTATGGATAGGTATTGGTATTCTCTGTTCCTAAATCTGATTGTTTATTTTTTTTTGAAGTTGTCGATTACCTCTCCTCCCCTCCCAGTTTATGGAGCTGCTCTATTTTCACGTCCACCTCCACTTTCCCAGAATTTTCCCTCTGCCCTTAGCTTGTGTGCTACCCTCCAAAAATGCTGTTGTTTTCCCTCCCCTGTCAGAAATCATCTTGCTCATTCCTGAATTCTCCCCCAGCGTTGCTGCCAGCTAATATATGATGCTGTTTGTCCAGCACCAAACAATATTGCACACATTGGCAGGGAATTCTTGATATTGCAAATCTGGAAACAATGACTGCAAGGTATTTTTTTTAGTAGTGGAAAATGGCATTTTGATTAATTGATAGACATCTTGATCTCTCTTGCCAGGGTAGATGTTTTCCCCGAGGTAATGAAAATTCAAAGATAGGCCAACCCAATCCACATACCTATGACCCAGGAGCAGCAATATTAGTAAAGACCTGGAAAGAGACCAACTGAAGGACAGTGTTCGAGGAGCATGTAATGCAAAAGTGTGGAGAAAGTTAAAATGACTCGTGTAAATACACTGTGTATATTTAATTCCAGTGAGACTTTATTTGCCTGAAAGACATAGAAAACAGTTAGCTGGAGTGTTGTTTTCAGAACTGACATTCCTAATGACCTCTCCCAAAGTAATGTAGCTGAGAGTTGAATATTAGACATGAGCTGGGAAACTTGCCAGATCATCACATGCAGGACATAAATACATCTGTGTTTCCACATGCTTGTCATGTGCATTTAATTCAAACATAGCGATTAGATGTTCGCAAAGTGCTGGTGCTTACAAAGACAGGCATTAAAAAGGATTATACAGTGGGCCCCACTTGCCACGTTCTCCCTTGCTTCAATTCTCCACTTATAATGGGTAGGTTGGAATGTCCTGAACTGAATCTAATGGAACTCTGCTCACACATAACAAATGGATTACTCATTTACAGCATCATTTGTGAGCATTATTACCATGAAATTTGGGACATATAAATCTGGAATTGAGGGTTTTTTTCCCCCGAGGCCATTCATTTATAAGCACCGCTCTTCTCCTCATTAAATAGTTCCTCACATATTGTCATCACTGCCAGCTATGAGAAGTTTGTTTTAAGTTACTCAGTGTGGAACCACGCTCTGAGGTTCCATCTAAATGTGAAAGACAAGCCTAAGGATATGGCAGAACCAGAAGTGGCTTAACTCAGGTTGGACATGTAGGACTGTGCCTTAAACTCCACCCGGAGCCTAAATTAGCAAAGTTCTTCACCAGAAAAGACTATGGAGTCCATCTGGCCAGTCACACAAAATATCTTTCAGTCATCCACTACTTCAAGTATCCGTTCAAATCTCCCTTAAAATTTTCAGTACTATTTGCTTCTCTCTATACATTCACCACCCTCTGTGGCAAGTAGTTGAATTTTTTATCTCTCTGTTCACCTTTCCTCTTCTAAGTTTGAGCCTGTGTTTCCTGGTTCTGGAGTTAGTGGCAGTCTAATCCTTCATTAGTTTTGGTTGTATGACCACCCCCTTCCAATTTGGTGTCATCTGCAAATTTAGACAGCTTTGTTTCTGTACCCAGCTCCACATCATTTATATGCACTGTATACAGCAATGTCCCTAGCACTGATCGCCATGGCATCCACTTGCCATGGCAACACATTTCCATTCACAACCACCCTTTACTTTCTTTAGTTCAGTCAAAATTCAATGCATCTCAGAAGCTTGTCACCTATTCTGTGCCTTCCTACTTAGTGGACTCATTGCTTGTGTGGCACAGTGTCAAAAGCCTTGCTGAAATCTGGATGCATACAAACAAACAAAAAAATGGTGGACAGGTAAAGACCAGCTGGTCCGTTGACCCTATCCCCCTATTATTATGATGCAACTGAGAATCATGACCCCCCCCACCGCCGCCCATTGCCTCCTATCCACAAACGGCTACATGATCTCACGGGAGAGGCAAAAAACGGAGTATAAACCCTGGGCCGCTTCACGGGGGGCTGGGGGGGAGAAAAATCCAGGAAATTCCTTTCTGGCTCACAAAGGTAATCAAAAAATTTCCAGGAGACCAGTGACAATGAGACACATTGCCCAATGCCCCAACTACATTTTGTAAGCTGCAATATCAGCCATAGCTAGGAACTCATCCAGCTCCATTGCAGCGAATCCATACTCGATGCATGAGGGAGCAACTCGACCCTCTGCAAAAGAAAACATTTCCTGATATCTAACCTGGTTCAGTGCTTGTGTAACTTATACACATGACCACCACCACCGCACCCCCCACCCCTTTTCCAGTCCTCCCTAACCTATCTAACGCAAAATAGTCTATCTACACGGACAGAGTCTAATCCTTCATTATTTTAAAGACCTCAATCAAATGTCCTTGCAGTCTATATTTTTTTCTAAATTCAAAAAGCCCCAGCTCTCTGATAATTAAGGGCCTTTAAGCTAGGTATCAGTCTAGTAGCCCTTCTCTGAACCTTTTCTAGGGGCCTCTATATCACCTAACAAGTTAGAGGATCAAAACTGGGCACCGTATTCTAGATGAGGCCTAACCAATGTCTTGTACAAGGACAATATAGTGCTGTTTGTCAGTCAGTACATTCTAATACTCTATTTGCTTTTGCTGTACCTTACTGATAGTGAACCTTAAGAGATTCATGTACTATCACACCTCATTTTCCCGCTCAACAGTCTTAAGCTCTGAACCCTCCATGGGTGTACACATGCTTGGTGTTCACTCTCCCCACATGCATAATGCTACATTTATCTATGTTAAATGACATCTGCCACCCGCAGGACTATTCCCCCATCGCATCTAGGATAGATATATCACATCCACAAAGTTTCTGTTGTCAACAAGGTCTGTCATTTCCTTGAAGAATTCCAGTAAATTTGTTAGGCTGATTCTCTCTTAGTATAGCATGCGTATCAAGGCGCTGCATTATCCCCTCTTTCAAGATGTCGCTAATACTTTACCCACAAAATGCCAGCCCTGGCATTGTGGTCAAGTACAGATTAATTAACCCTGGCATCATTAAGAACCCAACCTGTACTCATAGTGCAGAGGGTGGCAGCAAATAGCAGAACCCAGGTGCCACACTATAATCCCTGTCATCCGTCTCCTTGACCGAGTCCAATTCCACATACGTGGTCGCATGACCCAGCCGGGAGATTTGCAAGTAAGCTGAAGTAAAATATACTGAAATTTTGTTTTAACCTTAGGATCTAATTGGTAATGAGATACTCACAAATGTAGTCAACCCTGCATAAATTTGTTTGGGGGTTAGTCAAGTGTCTGATACGCATGGAAACACAATTCCACATTTGGGAGTCTCCAAACCAAGCTACTGAAAAATCCACACAGGTAGGCTTTCTGTTTGCCTCGTATGGAATACACTCTTTTCCCCCACCACCCCATAAGGATGCACCCCACTTTCCCAAGTCCAGAGAGCATAGGTGCAGGTTGGTGAAGCCAAGGCTTACTCAGTCCCAAGTGTGTGCAGGCGTACTGATAAAGGTTTCACCAGTTAAAACCATGCAGCTTACTGGTACAAAGCATTGGTATGTTTCTTGCTGCTTGTTATGTCAGAACCATCATATTCATTGGGGCATTGATCTGCAATGTTATCTGAAGTAGATTTTGATGAATCCGAGCCCTTTATGAGTGGTCTACACCTCCCATTCAATTAGTGAGCAAGGCTGGTTGGTCAATCATCAGCTGTGTTCTGGAATAATACAGCCCTGCCACAGAGGGTTGACGTGGTTCCAAGCTTCAGCTGCCAGGTGTGCCATCTTGAAGCCATCCATAGAAATGAATGTTTAACATAGCAAACTGGTGTTCATTATTTGTGGCGCAGATTTTCCTTTCCAGCCCTGGGGGAATTGGATTGCCCGGACACCAAGCGCAGAAGAAAGCTGTCCGAGGAGGGTCCCATGGCTGTACTTTTCCTGCATCAATTTCTGCCCGTTAATTAATCGATGGAAAATTGGGCAAGCTTCCTTAAAGGCTTGTGATATTCCCCAACTAGTTTTCCTTTATACACCGCACCCAGGTGATCCTGTACACCCAGGCGGTGGAACAGGAAAATCTGCCCCTATAAATGCATAACTTTACTTGTTAAGTTTTGGAAAACTAAGAAATGTAATCTAACTGTTTCTTTAATTCACAGGGTTCCGAAGAACCAAAGCTGAAATCTGAGCACATCAGTACACTTGTTGTTAGTTTGCGGGAGTTTGTGAGATCAACTGATCGCAAAATCATCTCGGCCACCCTTTCTAGGCTGAAGTTGGAGCTGGACTTTGACAACCATGCCATTAACCAGATTCAGGTGGTGCTCTTTGGTTTCCAGGAAGCTGTAAGTTCTCATTTATTTATTTTAATGTGAATTTTTTTTCTTGATATAGTTCCCATGTCTACTGGCTGTGAGGGTCCTACATGAAATGAGTTTAGGCAGTTTCAGCCTAGTTGCTGGTGGACATGGGTTTACAAAACTGCGCCAAATGTGGCACTCTGAATCAGAGGCCACAGGATGGCCGGTGTGAGAAGTGAACAATCCCGCAGTGGTCTGTGTTTTATAACCTCGGCTCTAACCTCGGAAAAGCACGGGACTGTGCTTTTCCGAGGTTAGAGCTGAGGCACATTAGTGGTGCAGGTTAGAGTAACACTCTGCATCTAACCATGGTTTACCTGGATGCCTGAAATGAAAAGTGTTCCATTTCCTAGGAATAACGACCATGACCTTGATGCGCAAAAACATTTATGCAAAAAGTTACATCTCTGTCAACAAGGGCATATTTATATTGGTTTTATGCATTATTCCATAAGATACACTCAAGTTTCCCCAATGTCTAAATGGGTAAAAGGACCCATTTACTTTTAAACAGGCTCACACCTCCATTAAAATGGCTGGGAAGAATTTGATTTGAGTGCGCACAATAACATCGACAGCAGTAACTTCTGTCCAATGCTGTTTTTGTTCCTTGCTAGTTTAACTCCATTTCTGCCTTACAGTTTGAAGCCTCCTAGTGGTTGCATATTGTAATTACTTGCTGTCAGCTAAACAAAGTGGTGGAGTTTCTCTGACACTACAGCTTGATTTTGGGTGGTAATGGTGAGCTCCAGTGTTGGGAGATGGGCCAGGGAGCTGTTCTGACACATTTGGGCAAATGTATTCAAATTAGACATTAATGGCGGGAATGTGTCATCCACCAGTTTCCTGGCACTAATATCACAACATTGCTCTGTGTCTGGTGTCCAGCAATGCTCTTCTAGCAGGGAGGAGGTTAAAAATTAAAGGGCTGCATTTCCTAGTGCAGTTGATCACGGGATGATTTATCACACTCGGGAAGGCAAATGATTGGCGGCTGGGGGGGGGGGAAATGTCTTCAGCAACGACCATTAGGCACGCTACACTGCAGCAAGCTCCATGGCCATTTTTCCTGCCCCCTCCTCCATCTGAGGCAAGTGATCTCCAGTGGTGCAAAAATGCTGCAGGCAGTCCACAACAACATCTGAACAAGCCTGAACCCCGTAAGATCCACCAGGGTATTGCTCACTGAGATGGGCAGGCATAAAGCTCGTCTTGCTACCGATCTGGCATGACTCCCACTGATCAGAAAATCAGGACCAAAAAGTTCAGAGTAGGATTGACCAGGAGTCTCCCAGAATGGAAGATGGATCTCCCGGACACTGCCGCTTGCAACTAGGTTGAAAGGTAGAGCTTTGCTTCCTTGCCCGCTGAGCATGCACCATCTATCTGCGAGAATAGCTATCCAACCCCCCAACCCTTTCCGCCCCCCGCCCCATGCTTCACTCCTAGGCCGTTATGGCTGGTGCTCTGTGAAGAGTTATAGCAGTGCCATAAGACTCATCCCTCACAGCGCCTCTCTATTTATCAATATTTTATGATACATAGAAAGTGGAGGGAGCAGCAAATGCCAGCGAATCACAACAAGGGGTTGTTGGTTTATTTCTATTTGGAACATGATCCCAGCCATGAGACAGGAATCATTTGATTCCAGTATCAGCTCTTTTTATTGGTGGTGGAGGGAGAGTATCTGAAAAGTGGCAAACCAGACATATCCCCAAATGTTGACAGATGTATGATAGTAAATGAACGTCTTGTGTTTAAATGTGTATGTGTAAAAGTCACATTCAGTGGAATGAGGTTCATCTGACTTTAAACTTTATTTTAAGGAGCCGGCAGTACACAAAAAATAATTCCTCCTTCATTCAATCACCACGTAGAAATGAATTGGCCATAGTCCAGATTGGAGGGGAATACCTATTGGGACATTGTCCTTTAAGAGTTTGGCAGCATGAAGTTAGGATTGATTTATGAAAAACAGATGATCTTGTCGAGCCTAATGGCTTTTTCCTTTTTCCAAATGTCATGTTACACAGACATCGTTTCAGCAAGTTAAAGTTTTTTTTTGTATTTCCTAATAACCAGGAGAAATCCCATGAAAGGTATTACACAGCTTATTCTTTAGGTACTCAGTTCCAGACAACAAGAAAGTTGAACACAAACAAAAGCAAAGTTGTAAGCGTGCATTAAATCAGATAGAGAACGGAGACCGTCAGTGAACATTGTATGTTGAGGTAAAATTACATTCAAAGACTGAGGAAGGCCATCAGTGGCAGCACAGCCTTGTGAGCACATTTAATCTAACATTTTCATTAAACTGATTAGCCTAGATGTGTGTCAGATTTGTTTTGTCGCACATTCTGTATCAGAACAAGAGGGTAAGTTGTTCTTGCATGATAGAATTAAGTGCTCCGATGTGTTCTCAGCTTGGTAAGTATATTTGCAGATGTAATGTTTTGCACTCTCATGCCTATTTTGAAGTTAATTGCTTAATTTAAAAAGTAAATGAACACAACATCTGTTGTGCTAACCATTAGGATTTCTTCTTCATTTAGATAGGTTTAAATCAACTACAAACCCGCAGGAGACCTCCATGATTGGAGCTTTACCAATAGATTCTGTACATGATGTATGCTTACTTTATTTTGACTAGCATAATTCAATTCTTTTTAAAAATCTGTTCTAAGATCCCTACAGCCTCAATCAGCTTCACTGTTTCTTTTGGAGAGAGCGTGTATTTTTATGCTCGTTTACACTAATTGTCATGAAGATAGCAGTGTTATTATGTAGATTTAAAAAAAATCAAATGATGAAAAACTTGAATAAAAGCAGAAAATGCTGGAAATGCACGACGGGTCGATCAGTATCTGAAGGAGAGTTAATATTACCATTTTGGAGAACTCGGTTCTGGTGAAGTGTTGCATCTAAAATGCTAATATTTCTTCTTTCGGGCACTGATTAACTTGCTGTGCGTTTTCTCTTTGTATTTCAGTATTAACATGGAGCTGTTTTGTATGTTTTTACAATACTTTAAAGAAAACCTCACTTTGGTGTTCAATGCTGTGGTATAAAAATACTATGTGCAAGATACACTAAAGAATCTGCATGTCTTCCAAGCATTTTGATCTTTTTACTGCCCTGCTGCATCGGCTCAATTTTGGTATCGCCTTCACGTTCCTGTAGAGACCTAAAAGATTTCGAGAAAATGTTAACAAAAGCTCATTTTTTACTTCTTGACACTAGGTAAATAAAGTCCTGAGAACTCACAATATTAAACCTCACTGGATGTTTGCTTTGGATAACATCATTCGCAAAGCTGTGCAGACGGCTATTACTATTCTTGTACCTGGTGAGTCATTGCTGTTCCAGCAGGTGTCTGGGCTATTTAAGAATTCCACAGTTTCAAGCATCCGTAATTGTATTCCTATGAATTAAGCTAATTAGTACTTCCAGTATCACCAGATGGTGTAACAAAGAATCTACTAAAATGCTCTTTTGTGTCGATTTTAAAAAAAAAGATGCCTCACTTTATATGCAATCAAATAAGTTAATTAAACAAAAACATTATTTGTATTAAGAGGGATCAATATATATATTTTTAAATTGAGTGTAATAGAAGTATTGAGCGGAACTTTCAACTTCTGCGGGGGTGTAAAATGGGGGATTTCGGATCGGACGCTTGTTATATGAGCCACCTGATTTCCCGATATCACTCGTTTTACACCCCTGCATAAGTTGAAAGTTCCGACGATTGACTCTTACTCGAGCACAATGCCACAGCATGTTGGACCATCATGGAATGCTTATATATAGGCTTGTGTCACTGGAGAGAAGCTGAGTGGAGGCCAAGGGTTTTCCCAAAGAGAAAGTCACCCCAGACTGCAGTTATGCATTTCAGTCTTCCCTGATAAATGAACCCTCTCAGTTCTGGTATCATCCATGTAAATCTTTTTTGCACTTTCTCCAGTGCTTCTATATCTTTTTTGTAATATAGAGACCAGAACTGTGCACGGTACTTATGCCTGCCTGGCCTATTTTCTTGGGGGTGTGGGCCCCCACAGCACACAGTCTGGCGCAGAGGAAAGAGCTGTAAGACCAAGCAATGAAGTTTAAATTGATCTCTCGTTGTTTTCACCAGAAATTTTCTCGAGTCTTTTCCCGATTTGTTGCCATAACTTCGGCAGAAGATCGGCAGAAACCCCAGATAGACGCGCAAACGGGGTTTCTGCCGAGGTGCCAGTGGCCGATCGGGAGAATCCCCAAGGAAATTCCCGGCCTTTCTTTCTACGCTTAAGTGTTGAAAAAGTTATCCTTAAAGTATTAATTCTACTTGTCAAGAGATGTTACTTTACAAGCTGAAAATGTTGATTAATAAGCGAAGTGTTTAATATAATACAACACATACATAAAGCTCCCCACATATATTTTAATTTGCATAAAGAAACGATAATTGAATGCACCATTGATTGGAATTGTCCAGGCCCAAAACTGATTTTAGTCTAATTTGAAATTCAACGGTATGTTTTTTAAAAATATCTACAGCTGTCGGACAGAACTGTACTGGGTTGACACAGTATACTGTATTGTCTTTATATAGAACTGAGACCACATTTCAGCCTCGCTTCTGGGAGTGATGCTGCAGACCAAGAAGAAGCAGATGATGAGGATGGTGATGATGAAGATCACAATGAGCCATCTCACTCTGAAACTCAACGACCTGCTGCTGTGAATGAGGACCCGCTACCAACTTCGGGTGTTAGCACCCTTAGTTCAACATTGTCTCATGACTCCCAATATGTACACAGATCCTTGAATGTGCAATTGGGAAGGCTTAAATTAGAAACCAGCAGGTAAATCTCAGTATCTCAAATGTATTAATAAACTTGGGTAATTTTATTAAGTCTGATCTGATTTGATTTGCATGCGTAGGTATTAAGTTACTTGAACATCTGAGCCATCTTCAAGTCCCATTTAGACAAAAAAAGACAATATTCTCAACAGCAAATACTTGGATAGTCACAATCTTGCTACAGTTGTTCAGTAAAATACAAGTTGGCACAGTCATTGGGGAGATGGCAGATCAGACAATTGGGCATGGAAGTCAGCTTGCCTGATTTGCAGCTGTCCAAATTTCCCAGTTATTAATTTGAATGACCTGGAAAATAGGAGGGCTGCAGATCAGGTGAACTGACCTCCACACCCCATTGCCCGATCTTCCCTCTCATTCAGCGTGTACTTGGTGCTGGGAGCACTAACTCATAAAATATATCACAATGGATGTGGGTAGATTTATCATAGAATGATACAGCACAGAAGGAGGCCATTCGGCCCATTGTGCCTGTGCTGGCTCTTTGAAAGAGCTATCCAATTAGTCTCTGCTCCCCTGCTCTTTCTCCATAGCCCTGAAAATTTTTCCCCTTCAAGTATTTATCCAATTCCCTTTTGAAAGTTATTATTGAATCTGCTTCCAGCACCCTTTCAGGCAGTGCATTCCAGATCATCATAACTGTCATGTAAAACATGTTTTCCTCATGTCGCCTCTGGTTCTTTTACCAATTACTTTGGGCTGGATTTTCATTGACCCGTGGAGGCGGGTTTGGAGGCGTGTGGGGGGTTAAAATTGCGAAAACTGGCGGGTGGGCACAAGTCCGCCTCCACGCAATTTTCATTAAATCGTGTCTGCTGGTCCCGACTCCGTCCCACCTTTAAGAGGCGGGATAGGCTGTTAAGGCCCTTAACAAGCACTAAATTGGCTCTATAATGCCATTTTGAAAGGCCTTTGTGATTTTAACCTTGTTCTACGTGAAGCACGCCTGTTCTGAACCACGAATGTGAAACCTGGCGGTAACACATTTCGAAAGCTGACTATAAGCTGCAGGTCCACTATTACAATGGAGAAGTAGTAGGAGAAATATCTGGGAGCAGACCTAGGGCGGCTGCTGCTGGTCATTTTGCCTTCAGGTCCTCTCACAGCAAAGGCCAGTCTCTCACTCTCATATATCTGGGAGCAGACTTTTGCATCCAGGTCCTCTCACAGCAAAGGCCAGGCAGTCTTTGCAGACCTTCAATGCAGCAGCAATGATGACATCATCAGAGGTGACTTTCAGACTGAAAACACTAATTGGTTCATGGGTTCCCACGTGCTGGAACTCAATTGCCCAATTAGGTGAAAATTGCATCAATCTCCCACATCCAATTGCAGTCGGGTGGATAACACAAAAAGTGGATGACACGACCCCAACCCGCCCCAGTATCAAAATCCAGCCCTTTAAATCTGCTACTAACCCTCTGCCACTAGAAACAGTTCCTCCTTATTTATTCTATTAAAACCCTTCGTGATTTTGAACACCTCTATCAAATTTGCGCCCCGTTAGCGCCCCCTCAGGAGGCGCAAAGCAACCGAATTTTTCCCCCAAAATTTTTATCCCCTTGGCTCTGTTCAAAGTTTTCCTAATGTCCTGGCCAACATTCCTTCCTTTACCAATACCACAAAGCAAATGAATTGGTCATCTTCTCATTACGATTCTGGGATGTTGCTGCTGTAGAATGGCTGCCATGTTTGCCGAAATGATAACGCTTACTGCACTTCAAAAGTGATTCACCATATAAATTATCCAACTCTGCTTCTCCATCACTTTGCTTGACCACTCTGTGCTGTCAGATTGCCTGACTGACATGAAGTCATGGCGGAGTTAAAATCTCGTCCACCTGAACATCAGGACAATCAAAGCCCTCATTTTCACCCTGCCATAAACTCCAACTCCCTTGCCGCTGATTAATTCTTTTCCTCAGCTACTCGCTCAGGCTAAATTGCAACACTACAATACATTTAAATGTGTGCGCTCAATATATGGTTTATCGAAAATCTATCAAGATGGGATGTACTCCCGCAGTGGGTGGGGGTTAATGTATCTTCCATTTTTCATTAAAAAGAATAATTTCAACTCCAGTGTTAACCAAACCAAATCTGCACCAGGGTAGAACTCGCATTTGATGCACGTGTACTTTTTTAAACCTTTCAATCTAGTTTACAAACCAGTGGAAAAGTTTGAGTTAAATATAGATTTTCAAATTGTGATGTACTGGAACTGCATTTTACAAAGCAATGTTAATGATTTTATTTTCATTTATATAGACTTTTAGAAGAGCTTGTTCAGAAGGAAAAGGACTATCAGATTCTTCTTCATCAAGCTATTGAAGAAAAGGAGCAGGAAATTAAATTGCTCAGATTGAAGTCACAACCAATAGGTAAATCTTGAGTAAAATGATCTCGCACAAAAGCGTTGTTTTGACTACACATTTCTTATTTGGCACAGGCTGTTTAACCTTTTACTCTTTTGATCATTGGTTTCAACCTGCCTAAAAAAAGGGCATCTGAAATAAGTCCGACCACAAATTGGAGTAAATGAGGGGCCTAATGTCTGTTTTAGGATCCCTCGCTTGAATTGGAAGGCGCTGAGGAGAGCAGGCCTGCTTCACTCTGGGTTCATCAGCAGTTGCGGCATCTAATCAGAGTCCGCCAACAAAAAACAAAGTAAAAAGTATTTTTTTAAGTTTGACGTGGAACCAAGGGAGCAGGAGTGTTTATGTATGATTGTATTGACATCCTGGCGTTGACTGAAACTTGGCTCACGGGTGGCGGCACCTTGTACCTTACCAAAGCCTCCCTGCTTGGCTACAATTTTCACCCACTGCCATAGCCCTGACAGCCCTTAGCCATGAATTTCCACAGAGCTGCTCCTGCTACACTGCTGTAACTTCACCAGAAGAGCGGTGGAAACACCATTTATAAGTGTAAAGATGACTTTGCTGCACTTCCAGTGAACTTATGGCAGAGGAGCATCCGTGAGGAAATTCCCAGCGCAAGTCACACCTCCCTCGACTCCTCTGTGCCTTTTCCTTTGGGCACCTCACCTGTCTTACCCCCTCACCTCTGCTTTAAAATCCTCATTGGTCACACCTTCTAATATCTCTTTCTTTGGTTTGCTTTTCATTTTTTCCTTGCACGTCTATGTTAAAGGCACTACATAAATCCAAGTTGTTGTTGTTATGCTACAGCTAGACTAGACGGGCCTTACACTAAACATCCGTAAGACAAAGGTCCTCTACCAACCTGCCCCCACCACACAGTACTGCCCCCCGATTATCAAAATCCACGACAAGGCCTTGAACAACGTGGACCACTTTCCATACCTCGGGAGCCTACTGTCAACAAGGGCAGACGTCGATGACCAAGTCCAACACCGCCTTCAGTGTGCCAGTGCAGCCTTCGGTCGCCTGAGGAAGAGAGTGTTTGAAGACCAGGACCTCAAACCCGGCACTAAGCTCATGGTCTACAGAGCAGTAGTGATACCCGCCCTCCTGTATGCTTCAGAGACATGGACCATGTACAGCAGGCACCTCAAAGCACTAGAGAGGTAGCATCAACGCTGCCTCCGCAAGATCCTGCAAATCCATTGGCAGGATAGGCGCACCAACGTCAGTGTTCTCGCTCAGGCCAACATCCCCAGCATCGAAGCTCTGACCACGCTCGATCAGCTCCGATGGACGGGCCACATCGTCCGCATGCCCGATACGAGATTCCCAAAACAAGCGCTCTACTCGGAGCTCCGGCACTGCAAGAGAGCCCCAGGTGGGCAGAGGAAGCGCTTCAAGGACACCCTCAAAGCCTCCTTGGAAAAAGTGCAACATCCCCACCGACACCTGGGAATCCCTGGCCCAAGACCGCACAAAGTGGAGGAGAAGCATCCGGGAAGGCGTCGAGCCCCTGAGTCTCTTCGCCGGGAGCAAGCGGAAGCCAAGTGCAAACAGCGGAACGAGCGCACGTCAACCTAAGCACCCCACCCACCCGCCCCTTCAACCACCGTCTGCCCCACCTGTGACAGAGACTGTAGGTCCCTCATTGGAATCATCAGTCACCTGAGAACTCATTTTTAGTGTGGAAGCAAGTCATCCTCGGTTCCGAGGAACTGCCTAAGAGACGAGGTTATAAAACAGGACATCATGCCAAAAAAAGGAATTGTTGGCAATGTGCTTTTAATTAAAACTGCACGAATAGAACTATGGCAGGACTATGGGGAAAGAGCAGGTGAGTTTGAATAGTGGGATAGCTCTTTCAAAGAGCTGGCACAGGCATGATAGGTCGAATGGCCTCCTTCTGTGCTGTAAGATTCTATGAACTACTGATAGCTGCTGTCTATTTTTGTCTATCACACACTTTTGGTTTGTCTCTCTCATACTTGTACGCCCAATGTAGGTTTTTTTTTGCTTTTAGACCCTTCAGTTTTCTCTCTTGAAGTTTTAAAGAGTAATTTTTCAACTTCGGTTGGTGAACCTCTTCGCTGGGAGCACAAAGTCAGAAAGTTTACGCTACTGACAGTTCCACAGTCTGAAGTCCCCTTCAGTACCTTGCCCAAGTAGTCTTCATGTGTGAGCGTGCTTACTGAGTGTAGGCAGGCAATTGTACCATGGGAGGGGACACCACAATGAGCCTCACCGTATCCTCACCTGGCATCCACACATTTCCTTCCATATGCTCTTTTGATATGATCACACTCTTTTGCTGCTATCTGTTTATTTTGTCTGTTTAAATGAATATTATAGTAACTCATCTTTGTTTCAAACTGTAATTGCAATCTACTATATTTGTCATAGATTCAATTTTTCGATTAGTAAAGATGCACCCTGGGGAACCAGTGGTCCTTCTGGTGCACTCTGGCAAAGCGCAGTGGGAATGCAGCAGGACAAATTAGGCCAGATCCTGGCCTTCCCTGCTTGTTACCATGGGCCTTGTTTGGGCTGCAACCACCGCCTACTTCCAAACAAGGACAGTGGCGTAAGAGGGTGTGTGGCCTGCAAGGAGGGAACTCTAAGGCTGGGAATTTCCTCATCCCAGCCTGGCGGAGCAGTGATGAGTCAGGAGGCTGAGTAAGAACAGACGTGCAGGCCCGCCGGCGAACAGAAGTGGGGCCCAACTGGAGATCCAAGCCTAGTTTGTAATCTTGGTCCTTGAGGATATTATAAATGTAAAGGTTTTTTTAGCCTCCTGATAAAATTGAATGATGGGAACACTGCCAGTTTCTTTCAGGGGAAGCCCCCCCCCCCTCCCCCGGCCCTGCTGGGACCTGGCACCCTTCACCAGAACTTACGGGCTCTTCTGGTAGGCAGGCACGTGAGATACCCCCCTGCATACTTTGTTGGGGTCAGCACCAGAGCTCATTGACATGTGGATCCCAGAGCCTAATTACCATATTCTTTAGAATATCTGAAGACCGTGAATACTTTCAGTTTTTTTACAAATTTAATTTTTTTTAAAAACCTGAACATCGTTTACTTGGCAATGCTGTTAAACATGTCAGTAAGCAACTGCACAAAGGGAGTTCAGTGTTCACAAAATTGAAGGTATGTGCCATTGCATTTTTCTATGGGTGTGGCTTTTTTCACCTTTTTCAAAACTTGTGTTTCTGGATCCAGCTATCAACTAGCATTCATTCCACTGAAGTGAGTTATTGTCCTCTGATGATGTGCTTCTGTTGACTCCATTCAAGTATTCATTAAGTTCCTGTTTATTTTCAACTTTTTTTTTTAAATAGACCTACCTATTCTGTCTGTGTGTCACTACGATTCTTCTCCCGTAAACACTGGAGACCCTGAACTTATTGACTGGTTGAGAGAACATGGAGCTGACGAAGATACAATAGATAGGGTAAGAAAGAATGTATTGGTGTACATGTCATCTTCAGACCACTGGTTTGATGCAATACTCCATTCATCTGTACATTCAACAGGGGGTAATTTTAACTTTTGGTGATAGTGTAAACGGGGTGATATCGGATTGGCTACTCGTTACACACCTCTGTCGATTTTCCTTCCCATTGACTTCAATTGCTGCCACAGCGGGTCGAGAATAGGACTCCGGCCTCTTTACCTGATAATGTGGAGTATCAGCACCTGAAGTGCCACAGTGTTTTGACCACCAGCCACTGCATCATCAGCTCCATTTTGTTTGCTTGTAAGTGCATACATTGAGATGCTGAATTGCTAAGTCAGTCATACACATGCAACACTGTACACAGAATAACTGGTGCTGGGAAAGTGTTTGTGGAAGAGTAAGTATGGATACTATCAAATTTGTCAAAGGAAGGTGCCGAGTATAGATTATTACCCTTTTGTAATGTTTGGAGTAGGTGCGGTGCTGTTTCTAATCCAGAAATCACAATGGCTGTAATCGAATATTATTGAATGATAGCATGCATATCAAAGAGATGCTGATGATAATGGCTATGGATGCTGTGCTTTAATAGTTCCATGGTAATGTTTACAACTTTCTTCATCTTTTAAATATAATTCTTCTACTTCGAACAAAGCTTGTGTAACATGTTTATAATCAGTATTTGCACCCCATCCACCACCTTAATCATTCACTCCCTCCATCACCGGCGTACCATGGCTGCAGTGTGTACCATCTCCAAGATGCACTGCAGCAACTCGCCAAGGCTTCTTCGACAGCACCTCCCAAACCCGCGACCTCTACCACCTAGAAGGACAAGGGCAGCAGGGCGCATGAGAACACCACCACCTGCAAGTTCCTCTCCAAGTTACACACCATCCTAACTTGGAAATATATCACCATTCCTTCATCGTCGCTGGGTCAAAATCCTGAAACTCCTTGCCTAACAGTACTGTGGGAGTACCTTCACCACAAGGACTGCAGCGATTCAAGAAGGTGGCTCACCACCACCTTCTCAAGGGCAATTAGGGATGGGCAATAAATGCTGGACTTGCCAGCGACGCCCACATCCCAGGAACTAATTTAAAAAAAAAAAAAATTTTTTTTATTGCTGAATCAAAATAATCATTGTCTCAAATCTAGCAAAACCCTCCCACCGTCAAACGTGTAGATGTGGCCAGTATGAGCTCTCAAGTGATTCAGCATAAATGTATATTTGTTACTTTAGTCATAGGTTATAATAATTGCACCCCAAATGCAAAATTCCTGTGAGTCAGCAGTATGGTATGTGATAAAACAGTTATCTTATTGTGACCATAAAGTTTTTTTTTCTTACCTCATCATTCAGTTTGTGGCAGATGACTATAATCTGATTGACGTTCTCAACTACATGACGAGAGATGACCTGAAGTGCTTGAGATTAAGGTAATTTGTTTGTTTAAGCTATACGCCTGTAGTGCTGTTCATAGCTAGTTGAGACGAGGTGTGGGGAACAGAGGAGTCGCGGAGGTAAGGGAGCAGACACTGGTGTATTTATATGAATGTGGCTTCCTCTGTATTTCATAATTTGTGTTTAATCTGAACTGCTTTGATTTCCTTTTTCAGGAAAATTAAAAACATCATTGTAATCTTGTGTAGCAGTTCATTCACCGCCCATTCAGTCACTTTCAAAAATATTTCCATTTTTCCATTACTATTGACATCTTATTAATAGATTTCTCTAACTAATTTTTCCATTGGTAGCCAAATCCTTTTTAGTATTCTGATCCCCACACAGGTTCTTTGAGCATAAAGATGGGTGCACTTGAATAGTTATTGGCTGCGATATTAACCCACCCCCACGGCGGGCGGGAGAGGGTCGGAGGGAATTAAAAAGTGAAATGCGCGGAACGCGACTCCAACCCGTCGTGCACAGGTCTACCACCTTTTTTACAGCAGCGGATATCAGCGCTCCAGAGTGTCCCGCGTGGAGAGGCGGGACACCTAATTAAAATATTTAAATTGGGTTCCCACAGTGCAATTGGGAGCCTGATTTGAAATTTGCGGCTGCTGCACGTGTTTCCCAGGGCTCAGGAAACCTGGCAGTGAAACGGAGGCGGGAGCTGCCAGCTGCACAAGGTAAGTGCCTGTTTCAGCACTCCTTGTGGGCCAGGAGGAGCAGAAGTACCTTTGGCCATCGTGAGCCCCGATTTCCAGCCCCCGGCCCCCCCCCCCCCCCCCCCCCCCCCCCCCCGAGTTCCGGGGTCTCCTGCCGCTGGTGCTTCCTCCCACCCACCGGCCAAGCCATTCATATGGCCGGCTGTCGTGCGGAAGACCGAGCTACAAAATGTTGATGAGGTCCTGGGAATCATTGATGAGTGTGTGTACATTGTGAAGCTAGGAAAACATCACAAACACACACGGGTAGAGACGTAGAAAGCGGAAAATATCGTGAGGGGGAATTTCAACTCGGGGCTACTCATTTTTCTAGTGTAAGATTGGCGGTTAGACCTCTGAATTGCGCATCATGACCTGCCGCACCGGATGTCATACTGGCTCAAGGACGACTTTTAGTTGTTCAGAGCGCCCACCTGAAACAGGCGTTAAGCTCCTTAAATATGAGAAGTCGCACAACACCAGGTTATAGTCCAACAGATTTATTTAATTTTACAAGCTTTCGGAGCTGTTCGCTCCTTCTTCAGGTAAGGTAGCTGTGAGAGAATCTCCCAGAATTCACAATATAAACACAGAAAAAATCTATTCAAATCTTTCCCTACATCAAAGACACACTAAGAGCACAGCCAAGACAATGAGATGTGTCCCAGGGGGTCCAACGTCAGATCAGATCAGATCAGATCAGATCAGATCCTTAAATATGCACATTGGAGTCCAAAGCCAGTTGTCGGATCCTGAATGCAAAATTCAGGTACAAATGGACGGGACTCGGCATAGTTGTACCAGGCATTGAGCGGCCTAACCAGCGACCCTTAAAGGGACTGCTGGCGATCACTCAAAAAAAAAAATGGCCCAGGAAATTTTCAGTTTTGTTTGTAGGGCGTAGGAGAATTGGTGATAAGTAGAGTGAATTTCAATAGACTGTAAAATAGCAAATTTTTAAGTTTGATAAAAAGGCACGACCGGGAAGTATTTATGCAAGTCTGTAGTGTAGACATTACCCTCTTTCATGCTATGTAATGTGTAATGTATTTATCAGGGATACTGCTTTATGGTTATTGAATAAGTGAAATTGAATGTTCATTGCAAACAGTGTCAGCATGTTTTATTTTCAGATTCATGTGATGATCACATTTGCATGGAAAATGTAAATCAGTGGCCTTGGTTTGTTAGTTCAGTGCCAAAGAGGGCCATCGTTCTTTGTTGCACCTCCTGTGCCCGAACCTCCCAGGCTTCATGAAAAAATGGAGGGGTTTTGCCCACATTTCTTCTTGCTTCCATTGTATTTGCAACTAAAGAGATTTTTTTCACCAAAGAAACATACACCCCTCCGTTTAGAGAGGTTGCTTGTCTTGGTTCAGTTGATAGCACTGGCACCTTTGGATTTGAGCACAACAACACCAAGAATTGAGCACAACAACACCAGTGCTGTACTGAGGAAATGTTGCATTGTTGGAGGTGCAGTCATTTGGATGAAGTGTTAAACTGAGGTTCTCTCTGCCAGCTAGGTGGATGTCAAAGATCCAATGGCATTATTTAAAGAAGAGCAGTGAGTTCTTTCCATGTCCTGGCCAATATTCCTCACTCATCGAATACCATCAAAAAAAAACAGTGACTAGTCATTATTCTCCTTGCATTTTGTGGAAGGTTTATAGTGCAGAATGGCTGCCTGATTCGTCCACACAATAACAATCACTGCCCTTCAAAAATAATTCACTGTGTGAAATGCTTTGAGAGCTTAAACAAAGTGATTAAGCACTGTATAGATATATGTATTTCTTTCTGTATTGTTGGGCACTGTTCTCTTTCTCTTCAAAACAACTGTCATCACTCCCTTGTTTAAAAAGTCCACCTCTATTTTCTCAAACTACCACTCTACAACTAACATGCCCTTTCTGTCACAAGTACTCTAAATTCCTCCAGCCTAGATTTCCGACCTTTCAACAGCATTTGGAAAGCCCTGGTCAAAGGCACCAACAATATCCCACATGCCTGTCACTGTTTCTCCTTGGCTCTCTGCTACCATTGATCTGACTGACCATTCCATTCTCTTCAATCCACCTCTGTGCCACTGCTATTTTTGTGGTTCCACTCCTCTCTGTTCCAACACTGTCATTATATTTCCTCCAGCAGTTTCTCCTTCAATTCCTACACAGTTACCTCTGATGTAACCCAGAGTTCCATTTTGGTCCCCTAGCCTTGGCAGCATCCAACTCTACCTTGCTGGCACTTGATTCAGAACTATTACTGCAATTTAGTAATTGCTAAATGCAATCTACAGAACTTTATGCAAAGTATTCTCCAAAGTTTTTATAATTCTGAATCATTAATTATAGGGGAAGGAGGGCTGAGTTGCAGTCTAAAGGAATGCTTGTCAGGGTTGTGCTGTTCATATAGAAAAATCTAAAGATGCAGTCGTTGATTTGTACCATCTCTTGATCCTTGGTTATTTCTCCACAACATACCACTCTTGCATGATCTGGATAGCAATAATTTTCTGATTGACCCGTGATTATTATGTGTTTTTTTTTGTCCCCCCAGGGGTGGAATGCTTTGCAAGTTGTGGAAAGCAATCGCGGAGAACAGAGGAAAAAGTGAATTTCCTTCCCCGCTAGGTCATATGTAAGGAACTTGTATTGGGGGACACAGTAAAATCTCTCAGTGAGATAATAGCACTTTAAATTCAAATAAATTTGACAATGTAAACATGTAGGTTGTTAATGAGTGTGCTGCAACAAGCACTGTGTACCTGAAATGCTGACATGTGCTGTGAATAGTTCAGCCCACAGCTGTGCAATTTTGCAAACTGTTTTTATGTAAAATGACAATATTTAAGCAAGAAAATGATGAAGCTTTTAAATCGAGTCTTAAGGGGTAATTTTCCAACTTCCCATTCCCAGAGGGAAGCCCTGCCCACCGTGAGCATATATTGGATGTTTGGATGCGCACTGAACATGATTTACCAGCCATTGGGAAAACGATGTGCAGTGCACGCCCAAACTTCTGAAGTACACTCCCAGCGGGCGAGGCTTCCTCCTGAGAGCACAAAACTAGAAAATTGCCTCTTTTATAGTAGTCACATTTAGGTTTCTATTTTGACAACTTCTACTAACAAATAGGGGAAACCATTGTGCACTAAATCCTGTTTTTATACCAGAATTTGTTTGTGTTCTTATTGGATGGCATTTCACTGAACTACTGTTAACATATGTTGCGCAGAACTGCACATATTACAACTTTTTTTTTTACAATATCTGGAAATGTAACCTATTGTTTTAAGATGCCTTAACATATTTCTGTAGTTGAACAATCTAATTTGCAGTACTAAAGTTGGTAATGCTTATTTTATTAAATGTACAAACGGTGTGCCTAATTGTCCCAGTTTTTGTAACGTAAATTAAATGGCTTTATATTGTATAAATACAGTTAGTCATGTTTACCTTTGTGATGGACATTGTAACATGCTTTCAATCTTAGTGCTACAGTTTACAGTGCAGTGCTGAACTCTGTGCCGCAAATGGCTTGTTCTAAAGCTAAAAAACCATGATATCCACATTTAGAAATAAATCAGCGAAAATTACAAAATCGTTTGGGTTTCATTTCTTTGTAAATTATTTAAGCACATCACACGCTGGTTCTGTTATGAATTTCTACTTTCATTTATACTCCACATAAATAGGTATGGTACGATTTTAACTCTGGGCGTAAGTGTCGGGTCCGGAGCGCGTGGAAAGTGCCCATGACAATGCCAGCACGATGCTCGGGCCATTTTATCTCCAGGGCCTCATTACAATGTTGCAACATGGAATTCCACCTGAACCCGACGACAGGAATGTCGACGACGAGGAGGCTGGCGGTCGGGAGCGGAAATTAGCGTAGTATGAGGTCGCTGTCAGGGACCCAAGGGAACGGTCTCTGGCACTGAGGCAAGTGTTTGACCAGATGGTCTGGAGGCGATCACAGTCAGGGGAGGGAGAGAGAAGCCTGAGGCAGGGCAGGCCCATAGTTTCTTTGTGGGCCTGAAGGAGCAATTCTACTTCTACTGGCCCACAAGGAAACCTGAAATCCTGCCTTCCAGCGGGTCTGACTGATGTCGCGATCGGCACTTAAAAATCGTGTCAGGGTCCAGATGGCATTATCAGAGTGCGGCTTTTTACATTTTTATGAGGCTCCTGCCTGCCTGTGGGGAGTGCCTCTCCTTAGTAAAAAAACAATGTACTTAACATGGCATTGGGCACAAATGCATCGAGAATGCAGTGGGAAATACCCAACTGCCATTTTAACCTCCAACAGTCCCATTCCCGCCAGGTAGGCAGGATTAAAATTGGGCCTTGGATGTCAGATAAGAAGTCTGACAAAACAGAGGCAATAGAGTAGTTGGGAGTGGTTATGGAGAGGTAGATCTGGGTATCATCAGTGTATACGTGGAAGCTTCCCCCATGTCTGCAGATGATGTCCTGGGGAGTCCAGGGGGCAATAGTGTAGGGTTGGGAAGAGAAGCTAGATTTATCACTTTTCGTGTGAAGAAGGATTTCCTGATGTTATTCCTAAATTTACCTTACATTAAAAACACTTTCATTTACATAGCACCTTTAACATAGTAAAACGTTCCAAGGAGCGTTGTCAAACAAAATTTGACCCCAAGCCACATGAGATATTAAGACAGGTGACCAAAAGCTTGGTCAAAGAAATGAATAGAGGTTTAGAGAGGGAATTCCAGAGTTTAGGGCGTCGGCAGCTGAAGGCACAGGCCACCAATGGTGGAGCAATGAAAATAGGGGATGCGCAAGAGGCCAGAATTGGAGGAGCGCAGAGATCTCGGAGGGTTATAGGGCTTGAGGAGGTTACAGAGATAGGGAGGGGTAAGGCCATGGAGGGATTTGAAAACAAGGATAAGAATTTTAAAATCGAGGTGTTGCCGGACCAGGAGCCAATGTATGTCAGCAAGCACAGGGATGTTGGATGAACGGGACTCGGTGCGAGTTAGGATACGGGCAGCAGAGTTTTGGATGAGCTCAAATTTACAGAGGGTGCAAGGTGGGAGGGTGGCCAGGAGAGTGTTGGAATAGTCGGGTCTAGAGGTAAAAAAGGCTTGGATGAGGATTTCAGAAGCCGATGAGCTGAGGCAGGGACAGAGAGGAGCAATGTTACGGAGGTGGAAGTAGGCAGTCTTGGTGATGGAGAGAATATATGGTTGGAAGCTCAGCTCAGGGTAAAATTAGTTTCAACTATGCCCCTTTGTTCTGCTCTCAAAATTTAATTTAAGATAGTATTCTGGAGTTGCTTTTTTTAGTACCTTAAATATCTTGTATACTTCTCGAAGATCACTCCTGAGATGCTTCCTTTCCAGGCTGAAAATTGAGTAGATTGGGCCTATACTCTGGAGTTGAGAAGAATGAGAGGTGATCTTATTGAAACATATAAGATTCTGAGGGGGATTGATAGGGTAGATGCTAAGAGGTTGTTTCCCCTAAAAGAAAAGAACGACTTGTATTTATATAGCGTCTTTCACGACCACCGGACGTCTCAACGCGCTTTACAGCCAATGAAGTACTTTTGAAGTGGCGTCACTGTTGTAATGTGGGAAACGCAGCAGCTAATTTGCGCACAGCAAGGTCCCACAAACAGCAATGTGATCATGACCAGATAATCTGTTTTTATCATGTTGGTTGAGGGATAAAAATATTGGCCAGGGCACCGGGGATAAATCCCCTGCTCTTCTTCAAAATAGTGCCATGGGATCTTTTACATCCACTTGAGAGAGCAGATGGGGCCTCGGTTTAACGTCTCATCTGAAAGACAGCACCTCCAACAGTGCAGTACTCCCTCAGCACTGCACTGGAGTGTCAGCCTAGCTTTATGTGCTCAAGGTCCCTGGAGTGCGAAATGAACCCACAACCTTCTGACTCAGAGGCGAGTGTGTGACCAACTGAGCCACAGCTGACACAACTCTGGTTGGAGAGTCGAGAACTAGGGGACATAGTCTCAGGATAAGGGGTCGGCCATTTAAGACACAGATGAGGAGGAATTTCTTCACTCAAAGGTTTTTTTTTTAAATTCCTTTATGGGATGTGGGCGTCGCTGGCAAGGCCGGCATTTATTGCCCATCCCTAATTCCCCTTGAGAAGGTGGTGGTGAGCCGCCTTCTTGAACCGCTGCAGTCTGTGTGGTGAAGGTACTCCCACAGTGCTGTTAGGGAGGGTGTTCCAGGATTTTGACCCAGCGACGATGAAGGATCGACAATATACTTCTAAGTCAGGATGGTGTGTGACTTGGAGGGGAACTTGGAGGTGGTGGTGTTTCCATACGCCTGCTGCCCTTGTCCTTCTAGGTGGAAGAGGTCACGGGTTTGGGAGGTGCTGCCGAAGGAGCCTTGGCGAGTTGCTGCAGTGCATCTTGTAGATGGTACACACTGCAGCCACGGTACACCGGTGGTGGAGGGAGGGAATGTTTAAGGTGGTGGATGGGGTGCCAATCAAATGAGCTGCTTTGTCCTGGATGGTGTCGAGCTTCTTGAATGTTGTTGGAGCTGCACTCATCCAGGCAAGTGGAGAGTATTCCATCACACTCCTTACTTGTGCCTTGTAGATGGTGGAAAGGCTTTGGGGAGTCGGGAGGTGAGATACTCGCCGCAGAATACCGAGCCTCTGACCTGCTCTTGTTGCCACAGTATTTATGTGGCTGGTCCAGTTAAGTTTCTGGCCAATGGTGACCCCCCCAGGTTGTTGATGGTGGGGGATTCGGCGATGGTAATACCGTTGAATATCAAGGGAAGGTGGTTAGACACTCGCTTGTTGGAGATAGTCATTGCCTAGCACTTCTGTGGCGCGAATGTTACCTGCCACTTATCAGCCCAAGCCTGAACGTCGTCCAGGTCTTGTTGCATGCGGGCATGGACTGCTTCATTATTTGAGGAGTTGTGAATGGCACTGAACACTGTGCAGTCATCAGCGAACATCCCCGCTTCTGACCTTATGTTGGAGGGAAGGTCATTGATGAAGCAGCTGAAGATGGTTGGGCCTAGGACACTGCCCTGAGGAACTTTTGGAATTTTTGGTTGTGGACCTTTGGAATTCTCTACCCGAAAGGGCTGTGGATACTGAGTCATTGAATATATTCAAGGCTGAGATAGATAGATTTTTGGACTCTAGGGAAATCAAGGGATATGGAGATCGGGCGGGAAATTGGAGTTGAGGTCGAAGATCAGCCATGATCTCACTGAATGGTGAAGCATGCTCCAAAGGCTGTATGGCCTACTCCTGCTCCTAATTCTTACATTCTTATAAAAGCCCACGTCTCTGCAGTGTCTCCTCCTAAATTAGACCTTTGACAGCAGGGAACAACCTTGTGGCTCTTTTCTGCCACTGCCTCCGGTGCTTGAATGTCTGCTTTATGTTTTGCTGAGCAGAACTAGATGCAGTACTAAAGATGTTATCTGTCCAGACCACCATACAGTTTGATCATGACTTCTTCTGACTTACATTCAACTGTTTTGACTAAGTAGTTCAACATTCTATTTGGCTTTATTGATTGCTACTCTGCAATTTTTCGACCTGTTCAGCCACAACCTCCTAAGATTCCCAGGTCTCTTTCCGCTTCATCTTTAGCTATTAATAGAGCACGTGTGTTGCTTACCTTTCCATCCTATGGGAAGCACTTAGCATTTAACTGCATTAAATTTCATCTGCCATTAATCTGCCCACATACTTATTTTGCTGAACTCGCACTGTAATTTTTGAACTGCGTCCTCCGATTCCACTGCACCTCCCTGTTTATTATCATCAGCAAATTTCTGAGTCTAGGATGGGCCACAAGCAAAGAGTAAGTGGAAGAAGGAAGAGGAAAATAGGGCAATTCAATCTAAGATCAGTAGTTTTCTAACATCTACTTGCAATGTATCTCAGTGATACTGCTAGCAACATTATGTATTACTTTAATGTAATACTCTTTCCACCCTGTAGATGATGTGAATGCACTATAGAAGGTTGAGATGAAAGTATAAAATACAGTGAAACCAACTCAAACGGACGTCTCCCAAAAATAGACACTGCAAAAAACAGACACTAATTGACAGTCCCAAATAACTTACATTATAATAGATACAAGCTGCACCTTGAAACCACAGACACTCACAAATTACGAACTATGGACATTCTTCAATGCACCAAGTCCGTTTACAATTTAAAACACCGGACACGCAGGTAAGTGCAAGGTGACAACGGGTGGGGAAAAAAAAACTTTTGTGTAATGGAGATCTCTTTACCCAGCATCCATAGTGGCAGAGAACACGCTCTATCTCTGGGATTGAACACTTGCACGGCTCTATCCCAGTGATAATGATGTTTTTTCTGCCACTATGGATGCTGGGTAAAGAACTCCCCATTCCATTATCGCCGAGAACTGCACCAGAATGACCGGTACTCTCGCAAAATGGGGCATAGGTCTCCAGGGTGCAGCCCAAGAGATCATTGGATTTTTTAGGGGATTATTTACGTGGCGATCATCACATTAGATTTCCCGCCGCAGTCAGGAGGGGTCTGAAATGGGGTGGTCTCAGCATTCAGGTGGGGATCTCAGCATTCTGGGAGGGCTCCGAAATCAGTGTGGGGAGGGGGGGGGCTCTGAAATTGGGGTGGGAGGGGGGGAGGGGCTCTGAAATCGGGGGCGGAAAGAGATGGAGATTGGGGCTCGGGGATCAAAGGAGAAAGGGAAGAGAAGGGGACTGCGGAAAGAGAACGGGACTAGGAGTCGGGAAATTGGGGTTCAAGTTGGGGGTAGACTGGAACTATTAATGTTTGCAGAGCCAGGAGCAGCAGCAGCATCAACATGGAGTGCGAGCAGCACTGAAAGGAGCAGCCCGTAAAATGGAACAACCAAGGGGTTACGGAGGAGGAAGATTCTTAAACTGAGGGCTATTAGACCATGGGATCCTTCACCACATGTGGCAATTGCGGTAGAGACTAATATTTAACATGAAAGGGAAGGGGATAAATATCTGAAAAGGAGGAATGTAAAAGATCTGGGGGTAACAGGGGAGAGCGCCAGCACCGGAGACTGAAGGCCTCCTCCTGTGCTGTAAATTCTTGGTTTCCCCTCTTGGCCTGCTCATGGGTGGCCTCCTGGTTCTTGCAACTTCTCACACAACAGCTGCTGGCGCAAAACCAGGAGCACTCATAGTTAACTACAGGGGACCCATCCTTTATAAGGTAAATGCAATAACATTTGGAAGAGTCGTGTGATCAGATGTCACGTGATTGTGCAGCGCATGGTCAGACGTCATGTGGTCAGAACATCATGTGATCAAACCTCTCAGAATGCCTCCAACCAGAGTTGGCAACCTTAACCGGGCAGTCCTTCAACCTTCAGTCTGTAGAGCAGCGGGCCACCCGACTTTAGGTGGTAGAATCCATTTTTTTCCCCATTCCTATCAAATATTATCAGGTATTTCTAATTTGAAACAGTATTAAGTGCAGAGCAAAGGAGCACGGGTGCAGAGCGTGAAAGTGGCTGTGCAGGAGGTCAGACTGCGAGCAACTAGCACGCCACGTGAGCCGAGCACTCAAAACCCAACCAAAAACGCACGAGTGGCTGGAGAGAGTGGGAAAAAGTAAAGCTGCGATTAGAGGATCGCATCTCACTCCACCAGTACATCAGGTACTGCTGAGCTGCTAACAGCCCACTACTCACCCCACCCCCACCACTTCATTAGCAGCTACAGCATATTGAGGAAGGAGACTGCATTAATCCCACCCCCCCCCCCAGTTTGGCTGAGATCTCCAAGGCACTCCAGCCCTACAGCAGCCACCTTGCCCTGTGCAAGCCACCAACACCTCACAAGACTGTAGCAGATCTCAGGATCACGGCAACACGGTGGCATAGTGGTTAGCACTGGTGCCTCACAGCGCCAGGGACCCGGGTTCGAATCTGGCCTCGGGTGACTGTCTGTGTGGAGTTTGCACATTCTCCCCTTGTCTGCGTGGGTTTCCTCTGGGTGCTCCGGTTTCCTCCCACAGTCCAAAAATGTGCGGGTTAGGTTGATTTGGCTATGATAAATTGACCCATAGTGTTAGGGGGGGATTAAATATGTGGGGTTACGGGGATAGGATGGGATATGTTAGGGGGAATTAAATACGTGGGGTTACGGGGATAGGGTGGGATATGTGTCGGTGCAGGCTCGATGGGCCGAGATGGCCTCTATCTGTACTGTGGGGATTCTGTGTGAGAAAGCAGGGACAGGGTACTGGATTTGGATGATCAGCCATGATCGTATTGAATGGTGGAGCAGGCTCGACGGGCCGAATGGCCTACTCCTGCTCCTAGTTTCTATGTTTCTATGACATCCCTCCCTCAATGGAAAAGGCTATTGGCTGCACGCCTGTTTGAGGGCCAGATATCAGTGATATCCAACTTAGATATTGACATTTGATTTGCTTTGCTACTCTCATACGAAAGAAGAATAAGTGTCTCTATTGCCACTTAAAGGCAACCAGTACCTCTTAAAGGGGAGCTGCACTCTGACTGCTGACAAGGAAACAGTTGGAAGGAGAGAAATGGCTGCTAAACTTGCAGATCGTGCCCCCAGGTTCTCGGATGCTGTCTTGCAGGCCCTGGTCCAGACAGTGGACAAGGAGAGGAATATTCTCTCCCCGCAGGGGGCAGGAAACCCTCCAAGCTTCAACTCTGTCACCAGTGGAAAGAGGTGGAATGCCAGGAACTTAGCTCCCAGGGCATGGCTGCAAGTCCGGAAAAAGTTCAATGATCTCAACAAAGTTATCAAGGTAACAATGCTGCTCTCTTACTCTCTGCTCATACCTGCACCACCTCCAGCCTCACTAATCACAATGCTCCCCTTCCCAGCTTCCCTTCACTTCCTACAATCACTGCAACTCACTTCACTACACCTCTTTCTGCTCGCATTCACACGCTCATCACTATTGTAACCCTCACTTCCCCACAACTCACATCTGACACATTACATACCCTTCTTTCTTGCAGGAGAAGATCACATACAACTCCACAAGAAGCGGCCACCAGAAGAGGCTTAGTCCGGCTGCACAATCTTTCCCCCTTTGAAGAAAGTGTGCTGGCCATCACGGGCAATGGCCGAGCCACAGCTGTGGGAAATGGCAACACTGGAGGAGACATCCCACAGGGTTTCTTCACACCTTATCCTCTTTTTCCCTTCTTCTATCTCACCCTACACACTCTGCATGGCAAACAGCAGTTGCTTTCACCTGCTGCTTCTTTCTCTCCACTGTCCCTTCATACTAAAAGCTAACCCTTATGACTCTTTCATTTCAGGTGCTGAAGATGTGGACATACCTCGTCCAGTGGAGTAAGAGGAGGCCAGGCTTCCTGATGATGCAGCATCAATCTCATCCTTGCAAGCACCAACTCAGGCACTATGCGTACTTTAGAGGGTAGGCCAGAGGAGGTGTCTTCATGTGGTGACTCACCGGGCACAAATGTGCAGGCGCTAGGGCAGGGGGCCAGAAGTGCCAGCTCGCCAGAGGTCAGGATCACATAATAGCTCTGCTGCAGAGGACTCATGCTGATTTTGAGTGCCCAGCCTACGGAAGAAGGCTGATGGGCATACACCAGGAAATTCTAGGTGCACTGGGCAGCCTACCAGCGAGCTTACACACAATATCCCAGAGCGTCACCTCACCCCTGCACTCTGTTCTCGAGCAGAGCTGCAGGAGTCCTGAAGTGCAATCCTGGGAAAGTGGCCTTGGCTCCATGGGAGAGGCAGCTGCTGTTGTCTCTCCGGATGACAGTATGCCTGCTATCCTCCACCCAATCCACCAGTGCCCTTGTTAGTGCCACACAGCCAGCTGTGCCAGCTTGCTCTGGTCAACACCAAGATGCTGCAGTCTGCAGCTGGGTCTTCAAGGCCCAGAGTTGCTCAAGATCGGCCACCACAGCCATCAGGTGTCCTCAATGGAAGCTCCGCAGCCTTCCACCTCCCAAGCTCTAACCACTGGGGAAACAGTTCGTAGGAGCACTAGGATAGGAAAAAGATCACACAAGACAGGTACGAAGGGCTTGCACATGGGTGATTCATAATTATTTCTGTTAACTGTTAGCTAGAGGCGGAATTGAGTTGTTTGATTAATTTGTTTTTTAGTTCTGGATTTGGTGTTGGTGTTTATCTTTATAGTGAAGTGAGGGCAAGATCCATAAGGCTGGATTGCAGGCAGGCAAGCAGAAGTTGGTAGTAAGAACAGTGGTAATTGTGGAACTGTTGGTTTATTGGGGATGGGAGGATGGTTCATGTGAAGTGCTCTTACTCTCTAAGAGCTCTGGCATCTCGGGGCATCAGCTGTGCTGTTGGGGTAAGGTGATGTGTTTCATCAAAGATTCAAAATTGAGTTAAAAAAATTCTCAGCCTAAATGATATTCATCATCTTCTTTGGATGTGATCCTGGAAGATGGCATATGAGTTTGAGCAGAAGATGCTCAGTATTGATTTCTTTGATTGTAGGTAAAAACTCCTAATTCTACTGTTCTTTCTCATCTGTTATTGTTTTATTCATAAATCTAGAGTTCATTGCTCTTGTACTGTGTACACATTTTCACGGCTTTGCGCATTAGAATAATATAGTTGATAGGCATTGTTTTAATGGAATACTAATTTAGATCAGGTGAGGACTTCTATGTAGATGCAGAATGATTGGTTATTGGTCAACGGAGGTTAAAATATGAAATAAATAACTATTAAAACACTTTTATTTCTTGGGCTACTTAAAAGTGGCCTTTTTACTTTTATCCTAATGTCCTTGATTCTAGTTTTGCCTTGGTAGGCAAAATCTAAGGGCTGAAGATCTGCTTGTTGAGATAGGAGTGTAAAGCAAGCACATCTCTATTTTGAGGTCCAGATTGTTGGTCTGGGCCCATTTACATTGGGGTTAAACCCTTTGGGGGAGAAATTCGGAATCGCCCCGTTTGGGGCGCAATTATTGGCCGGGTGCAAAGTTTAGCGCCTGGCGCTAATTATCGCCTCCGACTGCAAACTTGGCTTCTATCATCCCTGGAGGTGATTGGAGCGCTAAATCAGGTGCGACACACCTCTCTTAAGGCGCTAATGCCGAGGAGCGAGGCGCTACCTCAGAGCGCTGGCGAAGCTCATGTGATGTCAGTCAGCAATGGAACACAGACACACTGGCGCCGGCCAGTTAGTCATAGAGTTATACAGCACAGAAAGAGGTCCTTCGGCCCATCGTGTCTACGCCGGCCATCAAGCCCTATCTATTCTAATCCCATTTTCCAGCACTTGGTCCGTAGTCTTGTATGCTATGGCGTTTCAAGTGCTCATCTAAATGCTTCTTGAATGCTGTGAGGGTTCCTGCCTCTACCACCCTTTCAGGCAGTGAGTTTCAGATTCCAACCACCCTCTGGGTGAAAAAGTTTTTCCTCAAATCCCCTCTAAACCTCCTGCCCCTTACCTTGAAACTATGTCCCCTGGTTATTGACCCCTCTACTAAGGGGAAAAGTTCCTTTCTATCTACGCCCCTCATAGTTTTGTACACCTCAATCAGGTCCCCCCTCAGCCTTCTCTGCTCTAAGGAAAACAACCCCAGCCTGTCCAGTCTCTCTTCATAGCTGAAGTGCTCCAACCCAGGTAACATCCTGGTGAATCTTCTCTGCACCCTCTCTAATGCAATCACGTCCTTCCTATAGTGTGGCGACCAGAACTGCACACAGTATTCCAGCTGTGGCCTAACTAGCGTTTTGTACAGCTCCATCATAACCTCCCTGCTCTTATATTCTATGCCTCGGCTAATGAAGGCAAGTATCCCGTATGCCTTCTTAACCACCTTATCTACCTGCTGCCTTTAGGGATCTATGTACATGCACACCAAGGTCCCTCTGATCCTCTGTCCTTCCTAGGGTCCTACCATTCATTGTGTATTCCCTTGCCTTGTTAGTCCTCCCAAAATGCATCACCTCACACTTTTCAGGGTTAAATTCCATTTGCCACTGTTCTGCCCATCTGACCAACCCGTCTATATCGTCCTGTAGCCTGAGGCTTCCCTCCTCGCTATTTACCACTCCACCAATTTTCGTGTCATCTGCGAACTTACAGATCATACCTCCTACATTCATATCTAAATCATTAATGTACACTACAAACAGCAAGGGACCCAGCACCGATCCCTGCTGTACACCACTGGACACAGGCTTCCAGTCACAAAAACAACCTTTGACCATCACCCTCTGCCTCCTGCCACTAAGCCAATTTTGGATCCAATGTGCCAAATTGCCCTGCATCCCATGGGCTCTTACCTTCTTGACCAGTCTCCCATGCGGGACTTTGTCAAAAGCCTTACTGAAGTCCATGTAGACTACATCAACTGTTCTACCCTCATCCACACACCTAGTCACCCCCTCGAAAAATTAAATCACATTAGTTAGACATGATCTCCCCCTGACAAAGCCATGTTGACTATGCTTGATTAATCCTTGCCTCTCCAGGTGAAGACTAATTCTGTCCCTCAGAATTTTTTCCAATAATTTCCCTACCACTGATGTTAGGCTCACTGGCCTGTAATTCCCTGGTTTATCCCTACTACCCTTCTTGAATAATGGTACTACGTTAGCTGTCCTCCAGTCCTCTGGCACCTCCCCTGTGGCCAGAGAGGTTCTGAAAATTTGTGTCAGAGCCCCTGCAATCTCCTCCCTTGCCTCAAGCAGCAGCCTGGGCTACATCTCGTCTGGGCCTGGGGATTTATCCACTTTTAAGCCCGCTAAAACCGCTAGTACCTCCTCCCTCTCAATGCTAATTTGTTCAAGTATATCACAATCCCCCTGCCTGATTTCTATGCCTACATCGTCCTTCTCCATGGTGAACACAGATGCAAAATATTCATTTGAAACCTCACCCACATCTTCCGGCTCTACACACAGATTGCCACTTTGGTCCCTAATAGGCCCTACTCTTTCCCTGGTTATCCTCTTGCCCTTAATATACTTATAAAACATCTTGGGATTTTCCTTTATTTTGCCCGCCAGTGTTTTTTCATGCCCCCTCTTCGCTCTCCTAATTTCTTTTTTAAGTACCCCCCTGCACTTTCTATACTCCTCTAGGGCTTCCACTGTTTTTAGTCTTTTGTATCTGCCAAAAGCCTCCCTTTTTTTCCTAATCCATTCTTGTATATCCCTTGACATCCAGGGTTCCCTGGACTTGTCGGTCCCACCCTTGACCTTTATGGGAACATGTTGGCGCTGTACTCTCTCTATTTCCTTTCTGAATGACTCCCACTGCTCTGATGTGAATTTTCCTACAAGTAGCTGATCCCAGTCCACTTTGGCCAGATCCTGCCTTAAGATTGGCCTTCTCCCAATTTAGAACCTTTATTTCCGGTCCATCTTTGTCCTTTTCCATGACTACCTTAAATCTCACCGAATTATGGTCACTGTCACCAAAATGCTCTCCTACTGACACTTCTACCACTTGCCCGGCTACATTCCCTAGAATTAGGTCCAGTACCGCCCCTTCTCTTGTAGGACTTTCTACATGCTGGCTCAAAAAGCTCTCCTGGATGCACTTTAAGAATTCCCACCCTCTTAAGCCTTTCACACTTGTGACTATCCCAGTTAATATTGGGGAAGTTGAAATCCCCTACTATTATTACCCTATTATTTCTACACTTCTCTGAGATTTGCCTACATATCTGTTCTTCTAGCTCCCCCTGACTGTTTGGGGGCCTATAGTACACTCCCAGCAAAGTGCTTGCCCCCTTTTTTGTTTTTAAGTTCTACCCATATGGCCTCATTAGAGGAACCTGCTAAGATATCATCCCTCCTTACTGCAGTAATTGACTCCTTGATTAATATTGCGACACCCCCTTCTCTTTTACACCCCCCTCTGTCTCGCCTGAAGATTTTATACCCCGGAATATTGAGCTGCCAGTCCTGCCCCTCCTCAACCATGTCTCTGTGATAGCAACAATATGATACTCCCATGTGTTCATCAACACCTTCAATTCATCTGCCTTACTTGCAAGACTCCTTGCATTAAAATAAATGCCATCCAGCCTTGCCATACTCCCTTGTGCCGTTACATATTTGCTCTGCCTTCCAGACTGACTTGTTTTTTCCTCTATATTTGGCTGTGCATCACCTCCTACTACAACTCCACTCAGTTCTTAAAGGGGAGGGTCGATCTTGCTCTCCATCCACACCCTGCTCATTGCAGCCTTGAATCTCGGCTTGGAGAGACCTGTACATCAAATTTGCTGGAAAGAACAATGGAGAGGCCCAGGGAAAGAGCTCAGAGTGCAGCCCCCACAGTCTCTTCTAAATCAATGCAAGGAAGGTCAAATCAAAATGAACCTGCAAAGTGCTGCTCAGTACCCAAAGCTCCTTCACACAGCGTTGAATCTCTCCAGAAGTCTCTCTCTCTCTCAGAATGCGTGGTGCAAAAATGTCGCCGACAAAAAAAGGCAGGAAGCGGTCGTCTTTAAATAGCGCTCCTCCAGTCCCTTCCCGACTGCAAAACACTCCCTCAACCTGTCGTTGCTAGCGGCAGGCGGTAAGGCAGGGGGCGCCACTCAATATCCGGTCGGGGCGCTAGCGGGGCGTTGCACGCTCAACTGACGTCACGATCTGCGGGCGCAGGAGATCGTGGCGGTAGTGTTTAGTGCCGCCGCAAAATGATCAATTTCAGAAGCGGCGCAAACATCACCGCGCCTGGGCACTAGTTGCTTTGCACCCCATTAGCGCCCTCTTAGGGGCCATTTAGGGCTTCTGTCAGGAAGCACTTCTTCACACATAGGATAGTGGAAATCTCTCCCCCCAAAAGGTGTTGAGGCTAGGTCAATTGAAAATTTCTAAACTTAGATTGATAGATTTTTGTTAGGTAAGGGTATTAAGGGTTACAGAACCAAGGCGAGTAAATGGAGTTGGGATACAGATCAGCCAAGACCTAGGCTCGAGAGGCTGAATGGTTAAGGTTGTGCCCCCTTGTTCTGTACTCCCCTAGAATGGAAGTAAGACTAAAGGGTTTCTGTTTGCCTGTTTCTATTTTGTCATCCTTTCTGAATATGGGTACCACGTTAGCCTGTATCCAATATACTGTTACATCTCCAGTGTCCATTGACTTCCTCATAATAATTGTCTGTGCCTCACAGATCTCCTCGCTAGTCTTGCTCATGCACTCTGGGATAAGTACTATGTATCCATGGGGATTTATTTGTTTTGAGTCTTTTTAGCCTTTATAGGACTTCCATCTCATTTATAACCAAGTCATTCATTTTACTTGAGATATCTTTGTTTGGGGAAAGTATGTTGCCCTTGTGAATAGTTAGAGGAAGTAATCATTCAGAATTTTTACTATTTTGTGCTTGTTCTCAGTTTTGAGTTCATTTACAATTTTTATGGTTTTCACCTCTTCTCTGATTGCACTCTTACTGTTGATTGTTTGAAAAAAATTTACTCTACTATTTTAGTCTCAGCTGTTATGCTTTTTTCAAGGTCTCTCTTTGCTCCGCTGATCACCCTTTTAAATGTTTCTGCATTTCTTGTATTCATCCTAGTGAACCCCTTCCCTTTTCTCTCTACAGGATTTGTAGAAGTAGTTTTTCAATTTTCTCTCACTTTTAATTTGTTTGTTAATTCACTTAGGAGCACGTTTGCTTTTGTTGAGTTTCAGTTTGTATTGAACAATATCCACATACCATTTGCTTTTAGTTGTTGCCGCAGTTCATTACCCTCCAGAAGGTACTGATTTTGCTGGGCTACAGTACCACAGGTGTCAGCAGCCCTCCAGCACTTTACCCAATTGGTCATCCTTTGTATGGGTCTAGAGTGTGTATTGGCATTTGATCACATCACAAATGAGTCCATTCCTGTTCCCAACTGAGTTCTACAGATGCGGAGATGCCGGTGTTGGACTGGGGTGGACAAAAGTGAGAAGTTGCACAACACCAGGTTATAGTCCAACAGTTTTATTTGAAATCACAAGCTTTCGGAGCTGCTGCTCCTTCGTCAGGTGAAGAGACACACTTTCCCAGAGGTGTCATTGGATAACAATCAGGAGATGAAACCCTGGCTATTTTTTTTTGCAGCCGAGCTGCAAAGGGCAATTGCAGTGTCCTGACTGTAGCCCAGACTGAGGGTTTCTTGGCAAGTTGGACGTATGGATGCATGAATCATCTGTCACTGAAAAATTACTCAACAAAGCATCAGATTTATGTAAACTGGCTAGAAGAATTATTAACCCGTTCATTAATTAGATTTAATCACAGAGTTTATCGAGAAGCAAACTTAATTAAACTTCAAGTTAATAAGGACTTTGATACGAAAACAAACAAACAGGAGATTTTCCTGGGTCTGGAGGAAAATCGGGCAGGTTCCTTTCAAGATGTGTGCTCAGACCTGCACCCAGGCGAGCCACTGCACCTGGGTGCAGGTCAGGAAAATCTCCCTTGACATCTCTATGAACAGGTAGGAGGGTGGAATGGTCTGCAGACAGCTGATGTTAAGCAATACTGCTGTAAAAGAAGTAAATAAGCACAATATCAATTTATTATTTAAAACTGATCTTTGAAACTAAAAGGAATTTGTCAGTTTTTCTTTTCAGGAACTTATTTTCAGAAGTACATCCAACAGAAAAAGTGGGCTGGTCCAGATTTGCACAAGTTTCCTATCCAGTAGGCGTAACAATCAAACAGATCCAAAAGTGAATTGTTAAGACATAATTAGATTGGTAAACACTAAGCATCCTGTTTCCAAATCATCCATTTAGCACAAGGCTCTACTATAAAGTAACAGCACCGCAAACCATCTGGTATATAATTGCTATTCTGATACTAAAACCGAATGCATTTGTTGCAACAGTTGTTACCTATAATCTCAGTGGTAGCACTTTCACCTCTGAGTCAGAAGATTGTGGGTTCAAGCACATAATCTAGGCTGGTACTTCTGTGCAATACTGAGATAGTACTGAGGGAGTGCTGCACTGTCAGAGGTGCCGTCTTTCGGATGAGACGTTAAAGCAAAGCCCCGTCTGCTCTCTCAGGTGGATGTTAAAGATCTCATGGCACTATTCGAAGAAGAGCAGGGGAGTTCTCCTAGTACCCGGCCAACATTTATCCCTCAACAAACATGTAAAACAGATTATCTGGTCATTTATTTAATTGCTGTTGGTGGGACCTTGCTGTGTGCAACCTGGCTGCTGTGTTTTCTACATTACAAAAGTACTTCATTGGCTGTAAAGCGTTTTGGGATGTCCTGAGGTTGTGAAAGACACTACAGTATATAAATGCAAGTCTTTCTTTTCTTTAGGAGTTATATTACTTCTTTTTGATCTGTGCCATATAGTAATAAGGTCAAGATGAAGTTGCGATTTTAAATTATCTCTATGGCTAAATGTGTGACTTTATGCAGATTATTAGGTTAGGTTATGTGTTAATTATGTGAAGGAGTTTATTTTCGGATGTTTAACCTGAGGTGCGTGAGGAACTCCAACTGTAATATGATTGATCATTTTTGTCATTGAACTAATCATAAATAACACTACAGAGATGGTTCTGGGATCTAACTGATGCTTGGAAATGGTTCTGGAACCTGTTTGGGGGTTTTGGTTGATTAAATAAACAATTAAAAAGGGACAGTAATTTTGGGGAAATGATTGATTGGCAAGTTCTGGTACTGGTTGGAGGGAGAGTTGTCTCTGGTTCTGAGATCCGATTCGTGGAAACAACACTATACCGCTATTCACTCAAGCAAGTTTTTAGCAATAAGGATATCTTCACAATGAAATCATACTTCAGTATTGGGGTTGCAATAGAATACCTTGACGATGATTTATAGCTCTTTTAATTTACTGTGTATCTTTTACTTGTGGCTATGCTACTTACTTTGTACCTTAACTGCAGCTGTGTGACCCGTTTATTATGTACGAGTAAAACACCTGCTGTTATATGTGCGATACGTTCGTGATCTTTGTAGGATATATTTATTCATGTAATGATCGCTGTTATCCACAACCGTGTAACCTCTTTATGATGTATTTGTGCAGTAGCTGCTGTTACCCGGAGCTGTGTGACCTGCCCGTGATGTATCTGTGTAGTACGTGCTGCTGGCCGTGCAGCCCTGTGTTACCTGTCGGCCTCTCTGTGCAGGCTCCTGTTACCTGGCTCAGACGAGGGCGGGGCCTGAGTTGCCACTGGTTGAATCTCCCGCCGCCCCAAGGTGGGTTCGCCTGCTGCTGACGTCAGGAGCAATGGCGGAGGCGGAGGGAGTCGCATCCCGAGTGGATGGCGGCGACGGTGGTGAGTTTTAAAGATTAAAGTGTATGAGGAGGGGGGAGAGAAAGAGAGAGAGAGAGAGAGAGAGAGGCGAGTTTGGCGCGGCGGATTATCGGGAGGCAGAGGGGACCCGCAGAGAAGCGGGTTGTTTTTGTTTTGTATTTGGGGCACACCTGTGGCCGGTGTGGAGAGGCGAGGCGAGGCTGCGCTGGCGGTTTGTCCCCGAGCGGCCTGTTGTCCACGTAACAGTGGCTGGAACCAGGAAAGGGAGAGTGCGCGACACAGCCAGCCCGGGGCACGCGACGCAGCCCGCCCGCCCGGGCGCTGCAGCCAGTGCGGCCACTAGCCCTCTCCACCAGACAGTTTAGTTGCAACAAGTTTTTTTTAAGGGCAGAGGTAAAGTCGAGCAACAAGTGGAGAGGGAGAGAGAGAGAGAGACAGGAGGAGGAGGGTAGAACTCCGAATTGTTATTTACCCATCGAAGTAGGCAGTGTAGTTTTAGTTAACACAATCGCCTTCCCTGGGGTGGGGAAGAGGAAAAAAAAAATTAAAATGCACCTCGATTGAATTAGATGCCGGAGAATAAAAAGAAAACGAAGTTGAGCTGTTTTACCAACTTAAAGGTTGTTGGGATCAGCTTCCCTGCAAACATCGCAGGAGAGAAAAGAACCTGTGGACGCATTCAAACGCTTCAGCGTGGAGTTAGAAAGTTAATTTTGGTCGATAGTTTGACATTTAAATCATCGGTTCAGTTTAATTCAAGTTTGTGCGCATAAAGAAATCGAATTGTCTGACCATGATTGTTTAAGTCTTGAAATATTGTGTTTTCTTTTGGTCTGGAAGAAATGGTTTTTCCCTGTTTTTACTGAGCTCTGTAAATTCATTTTCCTTGTTTTACCTGGCGCTGGGTGTGGCTGCAAATAAATATATATTTCATACTACTGCATAGATTATCGAGCCTAGTTATATTCAGTAGGTACTTGTGAATACTTTCGTACAATTGTGCTTTAAAACTTGAAGAGCAACTGCATTCCTTACTTACCACATAATCGTCCTGAAGCCACAGTATCTTGTATTTCGCAGCCTTGTTAAAAGTTGGTGGTAAGCCAGCCTCATTAGAGGTTAAGGTTAACATACGTTGTAGATGGAATTTTACGTAATCAAGTAGGAAACATCGGAGATTCGAAAATTCACTGGGTTTTGTGGGTTATTTTATTCATCTCTGAGGCAGATTCCGTTTTGGTTCTGAGACCCGAAAGAGTGCCCAAGTGAAAGTTTTTACGTGATGTAATGTAAAATGCATCATAATGTTGCCCACAGATGACGTCAGTATGACAAATGTTGCACAGCTCTTTTTCTCCAATCCCAAACAACAAAAGTCTCAATGTTTTCATGAATAGTGCCCTTTCAAAGGATGTGGCCAAAAAACAGTTGCCTTTTGTCTCAGTTGATCATTTTGGAATTACTCTTGATACAGTGTTATAAATTGCGACACTACCAGCAGAGAACACGCAATGCTGAAAATAAAAATGAAACTAAGAGGAGAATATGGTAATAATAGAAAGGCATACACTTGCTTAAAATGCACTTGTAGTTTGTTTGTTTTGTCAAGGTAAGCTAGAGTGAACTGTTTAAAGTTCTCTCCGTTAAGTGTATCCCACAATATAACTCATTATTTAAAGTACTTTAGTTTGAACTTTGTGGATTTGTGTAGAAGTAAATTTTGTTAGTTCTAGCTGTTTCCAGTTCTTAATCATTAATCCTAGTTTAAACATTGGATTTGTTAAATATATATAGCTATTTCTGCCATGGTCAGAGTGGAGAGAGTTTTTAAATGAAAATAAGTTACAGGATGCATATTTACCAACTTGGTGCATATTTACTTGGAGATACAAGATTTTAAAAAAAGGAAATGCAATGAACAGAGATCTATAAATGTATTGAGCCTGTAACATTTATATTTCTGTACAGCTAAAGGGGAGGATAGAGAAAAAGGAACAGGCCATCTTGCACAAACAAATTGTCAAACTGATTAAAATGTGACTACTCTGCCAGTCTTTTGGCAGGAGTGCCCATTTATTTTAGCAATTGTGGCTGTGTATGTATGTCGTCTTAAATATTTATGTTCTATGTAGATCGGAAAATAATTGGGACTAAATTGTAGGGGCTGTAGAAGTGTTCTTGTGGTAATGTCTTTACATTTGAAATTAACAAATGTTAAATTATTGTATTGTATGGTGCAGCCATTGATTAGTGGTAGAGGCCTCTGTTACAATTCAACCACTTTCTAGATACTTTTTCTTGTACCCAAAATGGCTGAAGCTGTCTGCATTTTAAAGTGGCTACAAAGCTGACCTATATATTTTGTAAAACAAAATCTGCAATGGTATTGCTTATGGTGAGTCTGAAGATGTGCTACTTTTATGCAACATCAGGAGATGTTCCAGGGTGTAGCTAGATCAGTAGTATAAAGCATTTTGTTTTGGAAGGTCTAGGGTTGTGTTATTGGGACGAGGTAGTGGGGTGTGTGTAACGAAGAGGGTGTCCGTCTGGTATTGGAGTATCAGGAGAGCTTTTTTGGTGATCTGGAGGTTTGTGGTATTGGTCGTCTTGGATGTGTGACCATTGGGGGTGGGGGAAAAGGTTTACTTGGTGAGGGAATACTGGTAAGGAGATGCTGAACGTGGGAACAGAGAAGTTTTGCAGGGTGTTGTAGTGGAAAGTGCTGTCGCTGTGACCTCACTATAAATTCTTTGAAATGATTTTAAATCTAAGTAAAAGTTAGTAAAACTTTTATTTGAGTGACTGGGGTGGAAGAGATTGCAGGATGGAGTTTGGGGTGGAGAAGAAACAGATGAGAGTTGGCCTTAGCCAGTGAGTGGAGAAGTGAGCAAAAATGGTGAGAAATGGGAGGAGGAGGAAAGTGGGGGACAGGGAAAAGGTCAACAATGAAGGTTATGGACCTTAATTGGTTCCCTCTTTTCCCAGAAGGCTTTACATAGAATTGCATAGAATATATCGCAGAGAAACAGGCCATTCGGCCCAACCAGTCCATGCTGGCGTTTATACTCCACTCGAGCCTCCTCCATCCTTCTCCTAACTCTAACAGCTTAACCCTCTATTCCCTTCTCCCTCATGTTTATCTGGCTTCCCCCTAAATGCATCTATACTATTCGCCTCAACTACTCCCTGTGGTAATGAGTTCTACAGTCTCATCACTCTCTGGGTAAAGAAGTTTCTTCTAAATTCCCTACTTGATTTCTTGGTGACTATCTTGTATTGATGGTCTCTAGTTTTGCTCTTCCCCACAAATGGAAACCCACTCTCTGTCTTCTGTGTCTACTTTATCAAAACCTTTCATAATTTTCAAGACCTCTATTAGGTCACCCCCCCTCAGCCTTCTCTTTTCAAGAGAAAAGAAACCCAGCCTGTTCATCCTTTCCTGATAGATATACCCTCGCATTTCTGGTATCATCCTTGCAAATCTTTTTGCACCCTCTCCAGTGCCTCTATATCATTTTTATAATTTGACGACCAGAACTGCGCACACTTCTTCCCACTGACGCCTTGCTATGGCAGCACCAGACAGGTCTTTTTTTAAATCATGTTGATTGAAGGATAAATATTGGCCAGGACACCGGGCATAACTCCCCTGCTCTTCAAAATAGTTGTAACTTTACCTGAAGAAGGGGCAGGATAGCTCTGAAAGCTTGTAATTTTAAATAAATCTGTTGGACTATAACCTGGTGTTGTGCGACTTCTCATTTTTGTCCACCCCAGTCCAACGCTGGCATCTCCGCATCACTTCAAAATAGTGCCATTGGATCTTTTACGTCCACCTGAGAGAGCAGACACCCTCGGTTTAACATCTCAGCTGAAAGACGGCACCTCTGACAGTGCAGCACTCCTTAAGTACTGCACTGGAGTGTTAGCCTAGATTTTTGTGCTCAAGTCTCTGGAGTGGGACTTGAACCCTCAACCTTCTGACTCGGAGGCAAGGATGCTACCAACTGAGCCACGACTTTGACCTGATGCTGCCTTAGCAAGGGGTCAGTGGGAGGAAGGGCTTACCATATGGAATGGGGAAGGTGGAAAAGGACACTGTGGGAACAGAAATTGGGAAATTGTTGACTAGGGGTAAAGGGCAAATTGCTGGGTGACAGGCTCAACTTTAGTCGGCCTGAGTTGAATGGCATTGTGGAGAACAGCATTGATTCTCTTGAAGACTGAGTTGAAAGGTTAGTATAAATATAGGTCAATTTTAACCTTGATTTGTGTTAAAGACAAGTGTGATCAGAAAGAAATAACTTGCATTTATATAACCAGTTGCATTTATGTAGCACCTTTAATGTAGTAAACCGTCCCAAGGGGCTTTACAGGACCGTTACCATACAAAATTTGACACTGAGTCACATGAGATATTAGGACAGGTGACCAAACATTTGGTCAAAGAGGTAGGTTTTAAAGAGCATCTTAAAGGAGGAGAGAGAGACAGAGAGGCTTAGGAAGGAAATTCCAGAGCTTAGGGCCCAGGCAACTGAAGGCATAGCTGCCAATGGTGGAGCGTTTAAAATCGCAGATATGCAACAGGCCAGAACTGGAGGAGCGCAGAGATCTTGGCAGTGGGGTGGGGGAGGTGGTAGGACTGGAGGAGGTTACAGAGATAGGGACAGGTGAGGACATGGAGGGATTTGAAAACAAGGGTGAGAATTTTAAAATCGAGGCATTGCTGAACCAGGAGCCAGTCTCAGTCAGCGAGCACGGGTATTGGGTGAACAGGACTTGGTGCAAGTTGTGATATGGACAACAGAGTTTTGGACAAGTTTAAGTTAATGGAGGGTGGAAGATGCAAGGCTGGCCACGAGAGCCTTGGAATAGTCAAGTCAAGAGGCAAAAATACATGGATGAGGGTTTCAGCAGCAGGTGAGCTGAGGCAGGAGCAGAGACGGGCGATATTACGGAGGTGGGTGGAAGTTGGCGGTCTTGGTGATGGAGTGGATATGTGGTTGGAAGCTAGGACGCCAGGGTTAAGAATGGTCTAGTTCAGCCTCAGACAATGACCTTTCACAACCTCAGGATATCCCCAAGTGCTTCACAACCAATGAATTTTATTTGAAGTGTAATCACTGTTGTAATGTAGGGAAATTTGGTAGCCAATTTGCACGCAGCAGGGTCCCACGAACAATAGTGAGCTAAATGGTCAATCCTGTGCTTGAAGGATACATTTTTAAAAATTCGTTTATGGGATGTTGGTGTTGCTGGCAAGGCCAGCATTTATTGCCCATCCCTAATTGCCCTTGAGAAGGTGGTGGTGAGCCGCCTTCTTGAACCGCTGCAGTGGTGAAGGTACTCCCACAGTGCTGTTAGGGAGGGAGTTCCAGGATTTTGACCCAGCGACGATGAAGGATCTGCGATATACTTCTAAGTCAGGATGGTGCGTGACTTGGAGGGGAACGTGGAGGTGGTGGTGTTCCCATGCGCCTGCTGCCCTTGTCCTTCTAGGTGGAAGAGGTTGCGGGTTTGGGAGGTGCTGCCGAAGAAGCTTTGGCGAGTTGCTGCAGTACATCTTGTAGATGGTACACACTGCAGCCACGGTATGCCGGTGGCAGAGGGAGTGAATGTTTAAGGTGGTGGATGGGGTGCCAATCAAGCGGGCTGCTTTGTCCTGGCTGGTGTCGAGCTTCTTGAATGTTGTTGGAGCTGCACTCATCCAGGCAAGTGGAGAGTATTCCATCACGCTCCTTGTAGATGGTGGAAAGGCTTTGGGGAGTCAGGAGGTGAGACACTTGCCGCAGAATACCTAGCCTCTGACCTGCTCTTGTTGCCTCAGTATTTATGTGGCTGGTCCAGTTAAGTTTCTGGTCAATGGTGACCCCCAGGATGTTGATGGTGGGGGATTCGGCAATGGTAATGCTGTTGAATGTCAAGGGGAGGTGGTTAGAGATAGTCATTGCCTGGCACTTCTGTGGCGCGAATGTTTCCTGCCACTTATCAACCCAAGCCTGAATGTCGTTCAGGTCTTGTGGCATGGACTGCTTCATTATCTGACGAGTTGAATGGCGCTGAACACTGTGCAGTCATCAGCGAACATCCTCATTTCTGACCTTATGTTGGAGGGAAGGACATTGATGAAGCAGCTGAAGACGGTTGGGCCTGGGACACTGCCCTGAGGAACTCCTGCAGTGATGTCCTGGGGCTGTGATGATTGACCTTCAACCACCACTGCCATCTTCCTTTGTGCTAGGTATGACTCCAGCCAGTGGAGCGGTCCCCCCCCCGATTCCCATTGACTTCTGTTTTACTAGGGCTCCTTGATGCCACACTCGGTCAAATGCTGCCTTGATGTCGAGGGCAGTCACTCTCACCTCACCTCTGGAATTAAGCTCCTTTGGCCATGTTTGGACCAAGGCTGTAATGAGGTCTGGAGCCGAGTGGTCCTGGCGGAACCCAAGCTGGGCATCAGTGAGTAGGTTATTGGTCAGTAAGCTTGATAGCACTGTCGATGACACCTTCCATTACTTTGGTGATGATTGAGAGTAGACTGATGGGCGGTAATTGACCAGGTTGAATTTGTTCTGCTTTTTGTGGACAGGACATACCTGGGCAGTTTTCCACATTGTTGGATAGATGCCAGTGTTGTAGCTGTACTGGAAGAGTGAGGGATATGCCGGGCCATGAGGTTACAGATTGTGGTGAAATACAATTCTGCTGCTGTTGATGGCCTATAGCGCCTCGTGGATGCCCAGTTTTGAGCTGCTAGATCTGTTCTGAATCTATCCCATTTAGCACGGTGGTAGTGCCACACAACACGATGGAGTGTGTCCTCAGTGTGAAGATGGGACTTGGTCTCCGCAATGACTGTGCGGTGGTCACTACTGTCTTGGACAGATGCATCTGAGACAGGTGGATTGGTGAGGACGAGGCCAAGTCGTTTTTTCCCTCGTGTTGGTTCTCGCACCACCTGTCGCAGGCCCAGACTGGCAGCTATGTCCTTCAGGACTCAGCCAGCTCGGTCAGTAGTGGTGCTACTGAGCCACTCTTGGTGATGGACATTGAAGTCCCCCACCCAGAGTACATTCTGTGCCCTTGCTACTCTCAGTACTTCTTCCAAGTGGTGTTCAACATGAAGGAGTACTGATTCATCAGCAGAGGGAGGGCAGTAGGTGGTAATCAGCAGGAGGTTTCCTTGCCCATGCTTGACTTGAAGCCATGAGACTTCATGGGGTCTGGATTCAACTTTGAGGACTCCCAGGGCTACTCCTTCCCGACTGTATACCACTGTGCCGCCACCCCTGGTGGGTCTGTCCTGCCGGTGGGACCCAGGGATGGTGATGGAGGAGTTTGGGACATTGGCTGAAAGGTATGATTCTGTGAGTATGACTATGCCAGGCTGTTGCTTGACTAGTCTGTGGGACAGCACTCCCAATTTTGACACAAGTCCCCGGATGTTGGTGGAGGACTTTGCAGGGTCGACTGGGCTGGGTTTGCCATTGCCGTGTCCGTAGCCGTGCTGAGGCTGATGCTGGGTGGTCTGTCCGGTTTCATTCTTATTATTGTTTCGTAGCGCTTTGTTACAACTGAGTGGCCATTTCAGAGTCAACCACATTGCTGTCGGTCTGGAGTCACATATAGGCCAGACCAGGTAAGGATGGCAGATTTCCTTCCCTAAAGGGGATTAGTGAACCAGATGGGTTTTTACAACAATCCGATAGTTTCATGGTTACCATTTCTGATACTAGCTCTTTATTCCAGATTTATTTAATTAACTGAATTTAAATTCCTCAGCTGCCGTGGTGGGATTTGAACTCGCGTCTCTGAATCATTAGTCCAGGCCTCTGGATTACTAGCCCAGTGACATTACCACTACGCTACCATTCCCTTGTTCGCCAGGATACCTGGAGAACTTCCCTGCTCTTCGAATAGCGCCATGAGATCTTTTATCTCAACCTGAGAGGGTAGACGGTTCCTCAGTTTAACGGCTGGTCCAAGATAATGGAAAAATTAGTTATGAATATTAATTCTCATTGTCTGGAATGTTTTTAATAAACTGGCCCTCCAAGATTTATTTTATGACACAATATTTTGGGTTTTTTGGGGTGGTGGGGGGTTGAGGAAAAGAAAGTGTTCTATGTAAAAGAACAACCCAATGTGCCACTCTGAACACATGACTGGGTTGGCTATTGATAAACAGTTTAGAGGTTGTGTTCTGCCTTTCAACAGATTTGAACTTTGAGTTGCATAGTTGCTAGTTACTGCATGGTTTCAAAGAGTAGGGTCAAAGTGTACTGGTCGTCATTAAACAGCAGCTGTTTTGAAATTAACATTCAGCTTGGAAAATTTCCTTTTATGTAGCTGTTTTCCAGACTTTAATTTGATTTTTAGTGACAAGTTTTATTGTTGCAGGATCACATTGTAATCACAGCAAACAGCAAAGACTGTATTAAAGCTGCAGTTGGCTTAATTATTTTTTGAGCTGGGATTGTGACTGATCTGCAGAGCAAGGATAAATACAAGTTTTGATGAATAATATAATCAGTATTGTGGAAAAAATATCTATTTTAAACTTTGAGCAATGTGCACTTATAAGGCATCATTATCCAGGTAAAGTGATGTCCATATGATTGTACCTAATTTGTAAATAAATGTTCACTGAAGTGATGTATCAACTTTCTGGTTCAAAATACTTTGTTAAAATTACCTCTACCTCTTGTGTATTGCTCTACAGCAATGTTTTTCTATAAGAACTTTCAGAGGAAACTGGAGAAATGAGGTTTGCAAAATTCTGAAGAACAAAATGGAAACTAAAATCAATTACTAATGTATCAAGTTCAGTTTCAGTTTAGAGTACTATTTGTGCTCGTGAGTGTAATTGGTAGGTGCCAAGGTTGGAGGTGCGAATCCACTATTTTTCACTAGCATAAAAACTCTAGACTTCAGAAAAGTAATCTAGGATATGAAAGTATCTGGAAGGATTTTTTTAATGTGGCATTGGCAGGATTTTATTTATACAGTGACAAATGTACGGATAAAAAGAAAAACTGCTGTTGGAACAAAAGTCCTGGGAAAACACAGCAGATCGGTTAGTGTCTGAAAATAATCTTTTCGAATGCTAACATGTTATAAATGTGGCACTGTAGCTTGAAACAGACAGTACAGTACTTGGCTTTGACTAAAACTGTTCAGTGTCAAGTTTTTTTGAAAAAAGAATAATTTGGCTTCACTTGAACTGTACATAATGAACTGTACTTAATGTAAGAGAGCACTTGTGTACTGAATTAAAAAAAAAATCCAAATCTGGTATAGAAAGAATATATTTGCCTATATTTGGAACACCAAACATAATGTTCTTGGATACATTTTTAGCATAAAAAGCATTTGAATTAAAAGCTGACCAGTGATTGATTGATTCCTCCATTTCCCCCAAAAAACTAAATGAGATTTAGTAGATTTCACATTATTGTTTCCAGTCACATCCACCAGAAAACGGCAGTGCCTGCTTCATTTGTGTCTGAATCAATACAGACGAGTCAATCACAGAAAAAGAGTTGCTGTTTGGAATATATATGGCTTGATTGTGTGGCATTGACAAAACAGGTTGTTGAAAAGATCCACTATAATTTTGTTCTAATATCCTGGGATCAGCAATTGCGTGGGCTTTGTTTACTTTTTTTTAGTTCTGAAGGCATTGATTCCTTTGCTTAGCACATTTTCACAGGCACCCTCTGTAGCTTGCACAAGTTTCCATTCGTCACGTGCAACACAAAGTTTTAGAAGCGTCTTTAATTGGAGGACATTACATCGGAGCATGTATTAGTCACTACGTTGCAATAGGTAGCAGGAACCCACTCCATTTCTCTTTTGTGCGCCCCCCCCCCCCCCGGATATTTCCCACTCTTCCAAGTCTTGGGTGTGAGATCAGTTATAGCACCTTGCCACAAGAGCAGGGGCCTTCTCCGTTTTCCAGACAATATTTATCTCAACCAAAATCACTAACAAATAGTATCTGGTCGTTATTGCATTGCTGTCTGTGTGCAAATTGGATGCTTCATTTCTTACACTTCAACCGTGACTACACTTCACAAGTACTTCATTGGCTGTAAAGTGCTTTGGGACATCGTGTGATTGTGTACGGTGTTGTACAAATGCAAGTTCTTTCTTGGGAGCGGAAGTCCCATGCAGGTCCTCTGACAGGATGAACTGTGTTCTCAGAGCAGTTCTAAATATACAGACCAGATAGGTGAGCCAATGTTCAGACTTAGCAAGTTGAGTCTCCTATATGTTGTCGTAACCAAGGAGCATACGGAAATTAATTTTCATGTGTTAAATTGAATACCTTTATACAATTTATATAAAATATATATTTTATGTAAAATAAGCCAATTGTTGGTTTGAGGTTGTCTCTGGCCTGGAGTTCTTTTTCAGTCCCGCTCCTACAAACACAATACACCTTGTGGCATGTGTGATATTTCAGTAGCCAATTTATGGCACAAGGATTCTCTGCATCAGCAGGGATGTAAGGTCTGCTTATGGGATTGGCTAGGGATGCTGAAGCTGGACATCTATCATAAAGCCTGAAAACTGACACAGGACACTGTTGGAATTGCCGAGAACACAGGTTTCTGTTTTATATGCTTAATTTCCTTGATTCATGTTGCTTTAAAATCTTGCGTCAGTGGATTGGAACCTTTGTGACTGCTGCTGTGATATGGTACAAAATTTCACACTACTGAGGAAAGACAATTCAATACCTTTCAGAGTTGACAACCAATTATGCTGATTCAGGATGGCGTGTAGGAGGCCCTTTTAAGCTGAATGTTAGCGGCTGACTTTTTAAACCAGCACAAATTTCCTGCCTCTTGCCACGGGGACAAAGTTCTTGTCTTTAAATCCCTTTGTAGTCCAGCCCCATTGCATCTCTGCAATCTCCTGCAGCCCTTTGTTTTCCCTTCTGCCCCAAAACTCTGAATTAATTCCTTTGACTCTGGCCTGTTGTGCATCAATCCTTCTCCTTGCTCCCCCATTGGTCTTTAGCTGTCTGGGTCCCTCCCCCTCCTTCCAAAGTGCACTTTTTTGGAAAAAAGCATTGATGTGACCAAGCTTCTGGTCACTGCCCCCTCTCCAATGCCCCCCCTCCTCCCCCCCCCCCCCCCCCCCCCCCCCTTTCCCAGCCTGGCGTCAATTTTCCATACATGTATCTGAAGTCCCTGTGACATCTTTTAGGTTTAAGGCTATAAATACAAGTTGTGTTCTCAACCTCTGCTATTGTCTTCTACCCTCCAAAATAAGTTCATTGGTTCCCACGTGCCACTTGCAAGGAAGCCTAATCTATGTGGCAGTGGGCAGACCTGAGTGATGTAGGCTTGTTCCTCATTTTCTTGTCTCCACGCCACCAAAAAATACGGCTGAGCTTAGCAAATTACCATTTTTGGGTAAGTTAAGTGTGAATAACCGTTGTGATCGACATTTGAATTTATTTCCCCATAAATCCCGTGCTCTAGTTTCATAGCAACTAAAGTGTAAACTATCAATACTCCAGACATCAAGGGGAAGCATTGTGCCTCCTCTTTCTCTTTAACAACTACCCCCGGGAAACAAAATGAGAATAGCTTTTGTAAGTGTTTTTATTGCGAGATCTTTGGCAGAGGGAAGAACTGTAGTTCTTGGTATACTGCTGTGTATTACTCCTTGAGTTTGGTTATATGTTAGTGAAACTTTCACTGGTGCACTTGGTTGCATTTAAATAAAAAGCTTTTACTTTTTTTTAATCCTATTCTGTGAAATCAATAAATCACCCAATCAGTGGTTTTATTTATAAGTTACATTTATAAAATGGACATTTTCAACAGGACTGCTGCAAAATGTTAAGATCTAACATAGAGCTCCATGGCAGCTGTAATTCATAGAAAAGGTTGTTGAATTTCTTTTTGAATATAACTTCATAGTTTCAGCTTGGAGTGGTGGTAGCCTCTGAGTCAGAAGGTCGTAGGTTCAAGTGCCACTCCAGGCACCTGAACGCACAATCTAGACTAACTCTTCAATGCAACAACAACAATAGCGCCTTTAATGTAGTAAAACATCCCAAGGAGCTTCACAGGAGTATTATAAGACGAAAAAATTTGACACGAGCTACATAAGGAGAAATTGGGGCAGGTGACCAAAAGCTTGGTCAAAGAGGTAGGTTATAAGGAGCGTCTTGAAGGAGGAAAGAGAGGTGGAGAGGTTTAGGCAGGGAATTCCAGAGCTTAGGGCCTAGGCAACAGAAAGCACAGCTACCAATGGTTGAGCGATTTATAATCAGGGATGCTCGAGGGCAGATATCTTGTGGGGAGTAGGGGGAACGGGACTTGGTGCGAGTTAGGAAACGGGCAACTGAGTTTTGGATGACCAAGTTTCTGGAGGATAGAATGTGGGAGGCCAGCCAGGAGTGTGTTGGAATAGTCAAGTCCAGAGGTAACAAAGGCATGGATGAGGGTTTCAACAGCGGATGAGCTGAGGCAAGAACGGAGACAGGTGACGTTAGAGGTGGAAATAGACGGTAATAGGTGGTCTTAGTTATGCCGCAGATATGTGGTCGGAAGCTCATTTCAGGGTCATATATGGCATCTAGGTTGCGAACAGTGTGGTTCAGCCTCAGACAGATGTTAGGGAGAGAGATGGAGCTTGTGGCAAGGACCGAAAACAATGGCTTCGGTCTTTCCAATATTTATTTGGAGAAAATTTCTGCTCATCCAGAACTGGATGTCGGACAAGCAGTCTGAAAATGTAGAGACCGTGGCAGGGTCGAGAGAAGTGGTGGTGGGGTAGAGCTGGGTGTCGTCAGCGTACATGTGGAAACTGACACTGTTTTTGGATGATGTCGTCAAGGGGCAGCATGTAGATGAGAAATAGGAGGGGGGCCAAGGATAGATCCTTGGGGGACACCAGAGATAACCTAGAAACATAGACATAGAAAATAGGTACAGGAGTAGACCATTCGGTCCTTCGAGCCTGCACCGCCATTCAATGCGTTCATGGCTGAACATGCTACCTCAATACCCCATTCCTGCTTTCTCGCCATACCCCTTGATCCCCTTAGTTGTGAGTGTTATATCTAACTCCCTTATAGAAACATTATAGCATAACGATGCGGAAGCGGGAGGAGAAGCCATTGCAGGTGATTCTCTGGCTACGATTAGCTAGATAAGAATGGAACCAGGCGAGTGCAGTCCCACCCACCTGGATGATGGTGGAGGGGCGTTGAAGGATGGCGTGGTCAACCGTGTCAAAGGCTGCTGACGGGTCAAGAAGGACTATGCAGTACTGAGGGCGTGGTGCATTGTTTCTTGAATGTGAGCCATTCAGTTGAAGACGTGTCTGTTCAGGTGGATGTAAAAGATCCCATGGCCCTGTTAAAGAAGAGCCGGGGAGTTCTTCTGGTGCCCTGGCCAACCTTTTCCTTCAACCAACACCACCCAAAACTGATTAACTGGTCATTTATCTCATTGCTGTTTGTATGACGCTGATGTGTGTAAATTAATTGCCATGTTTGCCTTTATAACTGTTTCTACAAAAGTAATTTATTTCCTGAGAGCACTACATAAATGCAAGTTCTTTTCTTCGTGGCTGCCATTTGTTCCCATTGTGTTGTAGGAAATGAGTGCACGTCACCATAATGTAGTAGAGATGAAACTCCTCTTGCAAGATTTAGATCAGATTTAGGAGGATTTGACCTGCCCTAAATCTTTAGTAGATCCTTTGCTAGGAAATCTAAACTGCTTAGTGCTCCTAGTCAAATGCCCTCGTATTTCAATTTGTTTTTAACTAATTGCCATATTGCTACGGCCTGGGCCTTTTTATAAAAAAAACACTTTGATGTAATAATTTGAGTAAATAACTGTTTGTTTGGTTTTATTCTCTGCTGCCTTTTGTAAAGAATTTAAAATGGATGAAGCTTTTAATCTTTATGGAAGATGAAGCCAGGTCTGAGTCACGCTTTTTATTTTAAACATTCCTTTTGGCATGGGATAAATATTCATGGGAATAAATATTCTGAGCTTCAACAAAGGCATCTGGAAAGTCTGATTAGAGTTTGCATTGGATAGAGAATTGGAAAGGGGGCTTTATGCAATGCGTCCATGCGAATGGTTATCTTGGAATGTATTACCACAAGTACTATGCCAATTGGATGTTTAAGAAGGATTTGAGTGAGCACTTGGGGGAATAGAGAGGGGAAATTAAGGGTACAGGAAGGAACAGGTAAATGAGATTGGAATAATCTGAGCTCACACTGGCATGGTGCACTGGCCCATCTCCTAAAATTTGATTTAAAGAAAAATCTGAAAAAAATTCTCTCTTGGGAGTGAAATACCAGGGCAGTTAGAAACTAGGAGCAGGAGTAGGCCATTCGGCCCGTTGAGCCTGCTCCACCATTCAATACGATCATGGCTGATCATCCAAATCCAGTACCCTGTCCCTGCTTTCTCACACAGAATCCCCATCGAGCCTGCACCGACACATATCTCACCCTATCCCCGTAACCCCACGTATTTAATTCCCCCTAACATATCCCATCCTATCCCCGTAACCCCACATATTTAATCCCCCCCCCTAACACTAAGGGTCAATTTATCATAGCCAAATCAACCTAACCCGCACATTTTTGGACTGTGGGAGGAAACCGGAGCACCCGGAGGAAACCCACGCAGACACGGGGAGAATGTGCAAACTCCACACAGACAGTCACCCGAGGCCAGATTCGAACCTGGGTCCCTGGCGCTGTGAGGCACCAGTGCTAACCACTATGCCACCGTGTTGCCCAAGGTTGCTTCTCAAAAGGACAATGTTGAGCCATTCTAAATTCATATGAGATGAGGGATCCTTTGATATGTTCAATATTGTTGAGCACCAATATATTTGATCCAAGGTTCGGGTAACTTGGCTGGAACTAATTCCTGTGCAAATTTTTCAAAATATACAGAACATTTATGGGCCATCTGATATCAATGATATCAGATGGCCCATGATATAAAATTGTAACTGATCTGTTTGAATCAAAGGTGGAATTACTTGTGATTAGTCGAGATGTGGATCTTGAAGTTAACCTGTAATTCTGCTTCTGAAGTGATCAAACATCTGAAATCCATCTCTGCTCAACATAGAATTCCTGAGCAAGTTTAACACCAGACTGCAGTTTTCAGCAACCTGTTTTGACAACTTGCAGATGACTAATGTATGAATATATTTTGAGTCATCCAAGATGTATTTAAAGTCATGGGGAAGCTGTGTGTGTGTGATACACAAGTATCTAGTTCTTATGGCATACACAAATGATGGTAGGATAGCCAACCTACCCATACTGCTGCCCCAGGTGGTTGGAGAGAAAGGCATAAGAATCAAAGTAAATGAGCAATTCATTAGTTATTGACGCTGCATCTAAAATAAAGTATTTAAACTTAGTAATCTGAATCAAAGATGCACAGTCCAAGATAATTGCAAAAATGTTGGCTCAGAAATTGCTGAAAAAATAATGGTGAATTAATGCCACTTGCCATTATTTTTTTGGAAAATATCCAGCAATTTGCAGCAAAGAAGAGCCTCCCCATTGAAATTAATTGTGTATCATGAAATTGTTGGATTTACGCTGTTAATGTGAATTAATCTCGTAGCCATTTAGGCCTGGCAAATCATGTCGTAGGGTCCCTGTTAATATGATTTATGGTCCTGACAGGACACTCGGCCTTGGAGGCCCAGAAAGGGAACAATGAAGCCTTGGAGTCTTACTCCAGCAGGTAGTGAATTGTTCCTGTAGCTTTTTAAAACTTATCATCTGTCTTGGCAGTATTTTTGTGCCAGTCTTGCCAGCCACACTCGTGTTAATGTCGGCAAAAAATTTCAGGATGCTTAGCTGTTTTGACACTCAAATTAGATAGATTTATCAGAAAATAATTTTGGGACACAGTATATGAGTAATTTGAGACATGACTTAGTGTAGCAAAAAATGTGACTTTGGACCTATGTTCCCAAAACTCTCCATCATTGATGTTTTCCTTGTCATTTCTGGATCTGTTGTAGACTAATTGATAGAGATTGATTGCTATGATTAGTCAGCATCGCCATTATCATTGGATGGTAGACGTTTTAGATGGACCATCATCTTTTGTCTAGCAATTCCTATATTCCTAGGCAAGCAGTTCCACTGTTCTTGATCATGATGGACGGGGGTTGCTGGTTTGGGACAAGAATGTTTGTACTCTTCGCACACCTACCCAGCCATTCTCAAGCACCAATACAACAATTCCCAAACACAGCTGGGTAAAAAGGTCTTTTTCTGCTTGTTCTATTTAATTTTTTTCTTACTTTGCCTTTTTCTCTCTTAATCCACTCTTTTTCCCTCTCTTTAATTCTCTTTCTGTATCTACTTTGACTCTAATTCCCCCATTTCCCTCTGTCATTTGCTTTGTTTCTATTCTTTTCTTTCATTGATTAAGGAGATAACTTATTGGGCACACGATGTTCATGAGATTCCAGATGCGATATTGACATCACTGCGCCATTATCAATTCATATATCCAGCAATTTGTGATGCAAATATAGCGTGATCTGAAGGGTGAGGTTAAAAAGTCCAGTTAACGTCCCTCTCCGAGATAGGACATTCCAGCAATTTCTGGCCCAACGCAATCTTATTGGCTTGTGTGAAATTACCCAGCAAAAGAGGAGATAACTTGAACTATAACTCAGTATGACACTTGAGGTTGAATCTAATTAGGCAGAGAAATCAAACAGCCAGCAACAAACACCTCTGACTGAATCTCAAGACTACTGAAGAATTGGGCAATGGATCTTGTAACACTCAAACAAGATGTACAAGATAAGGATACCTTTTGAAACTGCTGTCTAGAATAGTGGAGGAGCAAAGCATTTTTTCCCCAGTAAATCAAGAGAGATGGATGTAGTGCTAGTTACCGATTTTTTTTTTAGAAACACTCTGACCACCCTATGAACTGAGGAAATGTTTGTGTAATGGGTTGGAGTTCAAAATAACAAAACTACGTACAGTCTTGTAGCACAAGGTCCTTGTTACTGGAGTGTTATAAAACCAGCTTAAATGAATTTACTCTTGTGTGGCAAGACTGGTATCATTGTGTACGGTGGGAGCTTTTAGCTGGATGTGAAAAATTGATGAAATTGGTATTTCATTTATTTCTAGATACTTTTGTGGTAAATATAACTAGTAGGTATGTTTCCAAAAATACTTCACACCTTGTAGCTCCAATGTGTTGATTTTTGTAAACAAAATTTGTGGTCTGTCATTGCCAATACTGAAGTGAAGAGGAAAAGTTATTTTCGTTGGGGTGTATATATGTGAAAAAGCATAAATTTAGCAAAAATAACCTACGATCTACTCTCTCTTTTTAATTCAAAGTTGCATTATTCAAATTGCTTGCCATCCTATTTGACCCTGAGATGGACTGCCTACCCCATATCAGCTCCATTATCAAGACTACCTACTTCCACCTCTAACATTGCCCGTCTTCGCTCCTGCCTCAGCTGTCTGCTGCTGAAAATCTCATCCATGCCTTTGTTACCTTCTAGACTCGACTAATCCGATGCTCTGCTGACCAGCCTCCCATCTAGCACCCTCTGTAAATTTGAGCTCCTCCAAAAGTCTGTTGCCCGGATTCTAACTCGCACCAAGTTCCGTTCACGTGCTCGCTGGCTCCCAGTCCGGCACATCTCGATTTAAAAAAAAATTCTCATCCTTGTTTTCAAATCCCTCCATGGCCTCACCCCTCCCTATCTCTGAAACTTTCCTCTAGCCCTACAACCCTCCGAGATCTCTGCTTACCTCCAATTCTGAACTCTTGCGCATCCACAATTTTTATCGCTCCACCATTGGTGGCCATGTCTTCAGCTGCTTAGGCCCCAAACTCTGGAATTCCCCCTCTAAACCGCCACCGCTCTACTTTGCTCTCCTTTTACGATGCTGCTTACAACCCACCATTTTGACCAAGCTTTTGGTCACCTGTTGTATCTCCTTATGTGGCTTAGTGGCAAATTTTGTTTGATAATGCTCCTGTGAAGTGCCTTGGGATGTTTTACTACCTTAAAGGTGCTATATTAGTGCAAGTTGTTGTTGTTGCTCGATAACTTGAACCTTGAGACCAAAAAGTAAGTGCTTTTTAATTAAGTTGCTTAATTTGAATTACTGTATAGTTTGAAAAAAAATTTGTGCAAAATAAAGACTTCAGAATTGTCACGGTACACTGTAGTGATTGAGATTTTAGTCTCAATGTCAGTGCCATGCCTGGCCTCAATATTTTGTCAGCCAGCCAGCCAGCATGTTAAGAATACACTAGAAAATTTAGTTCAGTAGACTCTAGAGATGTCTTGTAGTGAACTCTGGCATTTATTGGTTTCCTGATTTTGGTCAAACTACATGGAGTTGGAAGATTTGCATTTTGCTAAATGAATTAGTGGTACTAAACAAGCATAGGTACATTATGGAAATTTTTATGCTACAATTGTTGACAAAGAAATATTAAGATTTGTTGTATCATGTAGCTGTGTCACACTGGAGTAAAGGATATGAAAAGCAGTTAACCCTTTGTGTCATATTTTAAAACCTCAGTAGAGGTATGCTGCTTCAGAAAGCTTGCGTGTGGATTGTGATCATTTTGCCTGCTTTTGTTAAATTTGTGCAAAATTTTTTCGTAACCCCACACTAGTTTCAGAATGATTAAAAATAAATTGTAGGTACAGTGCATTCAATTTCATGTACTGTTGCTGGTCTTGTGTCTGAGTTAAAATGAACAGTATTGTAGCTTGCCTGAACAGTGATTTAAAAAAAAAAAATCCTTATGTTGTCTTATAGGTTGTGGCTATAAACTGCATTAATATATTGAGCAGCTGGTTTGTAGCTCGTGCCTTGAGCTTTTTAGGATTCTGTCTCTGTCCAGCAGTCAGCTGCTTATGCAAGCATTATTCCATCCTGTACCAGCCACGGCTGAGGGGAAAGGCAATGCTGTTAATTTGATAGTGCTAGTTCCTGAATCGGCTGAACGCTGCAAATGATGTAGGAGCATTCCAGCATACTGTGACATCCAGCTGAAGAGACATTTATAGACATTTGTGTATGTCACTGTTGTTGCAACCATTTTAATAGGTGGGTTTTTTTGTGCATCATTTTTTTTTCCTGTGCGAGCTTAAGTGCTTCTGCAGGAAGGAGAAAGGCGTGCACCAGGATCTAATTGCGAGCATTTGCTGCAGGTCAAAAGACTGGAGAGGTAACCCTGCTAAAGCAGTGTTTAATTAGGACATGGAAGGTGGGGAGCTGTAGGCTCCCAAATGCTGCATGGATGTTGGTATTTGTCAGCGGTTATCAGTCACCCGAAAGGAATCTATTCTAAATGCACAGATGAACGGAGGTTGGTGGTGGTTGTCTTTAAACCCATTTCACTAGGCTGCTGGATCAGTGGCAGTAGTGGTTCAGTAGCAAAGACAGTCATAGCAGCATGCCTGGCTCGACCGCTGCCGGCAAACAGAGGTTGAAAAAGACAAGTGCAAAGTCGAAGCTCCATGGTTTATTCACTATTAATGAAGAGGATGAGCTCCACAAAGCTAGAAATTCCAGAAGGCTGAAAGGTACGCATCAAATTACTGGACTTAGGTACTGTAAGCTATATCCTGCAAACTGATGTAGATAGTCTCCCTCAATGTATCTCATATTGTCATTATGAATGAATATGTAACATATTTTGCAAATCTTTAAAATGGTGTGTTGTGCCCTAGCGCTACTTTGCAGGATTTAAAACTGAAGATTCTCTTCTAAATGTACAAATGTTTTTTAATCACGCTGCAAATATAAAAATTATTGCTTTAATATTTGTAAATATGTTAATATTGAAAAAATTAGTGTGGTCATTCCAAAAATGGGTAGGGGTGTGTGTGTACACCTTTTGTAGAGAAAGGTGCTAATATATTTAGTGGAACGGATATGAATAGTACATAATTTAAAAATTATGGTCTTCAATCTAGCAAAATCCTGCCATTCTGAATCTCTCAGTTGGCTAGCCTTGAACAATTCTGTTTTTTCTCAGCAGCAGTGCCCTTCAGTGATAGCACTGACTGTATGATGGCTTCATATAATATAATTGGTGCTTTCATCGACCCAGAGCTACAAATTGCAACATACTGCTGTTTTTGTGTAGCAATACAACAGCATTAGATGCGTGCTCTAGAAGATTCTGCATTTCTTATTTGACCTTCAGTCTCTTCACATAATTGTGTTGGTAAAACGTGGAGCTTTATTTACTGGGTCACATGTCTTGCTCTGTTTATCAATACTTTCTTTTCTATCTACATTAAATTGAATTGTAAAGCTCTATAATATAATACCTGCTATTGCAGAAAAAAGCTATTGAAAGTATATATTTTTGATTTTTTTAAAAACTATGTGCAAAATGATTAGTAAACTGCTGCTGAATTAACTTAACCATACCTGCTGTGTTGTGCTGTGGTTCTTTGGACTGAACTTGCCATTCCATTTGAATAGCTTTCTGCCCTGGGTCATAGGATCTGCACTGCAACGTAATTATTGTTTTTGTTTTATCTTGCCAGCACACACATTTTATGGATGTAGGTATCCAAACTAAAAATTTGGCTTTTGAAATACATTGAGGTAACATGCCCTCAAACCGGTCCCATGTTGCCTCTTGTATAGGGGCAGATGCACAGAGTCAATTGTGTTTGACTTTGTAAATGCATTCATAGGTTCTTACATGAGCTAGGTTCCAAAATGCCTGACATGAGGACAGCTTTATTTTAATGTGCAAAATTTTATTTTTTATTAAATCCTAGAGTCTCCTTTGCAGTTCCATCATTAATAATTAGATTTTGGCTGATCTTGAACAAATGTTTCTTCAATATATGGTACAAAAGAAAGGATGCTAAAAGCTCTTCAAGCTTTATATCTGGTTTCTTCTGTTGAATTCTCAGCTGCTTCCCAGTTACTGTAATTTCCAGTGTGTAAGTCTTTTTATAAATATACCCTTAAAATTCAAGGATAGCATGATTAGTAAAGTCTTAATGATATGGCAAGTGTAAAGTAAGAGTAATGTGGTTTATACACAATTTTACAGAATTTCACTTTTTTGGAATCTACATTTTCATTTGAGTTTAAAAATGCCTTTATTTACCATATTTTCTGATTTGTTTCTGCAGTTATCTTTGAGCCACTGTTGTGAAAGGGATATTACCTATTGAATATCAAAAGTATTGAAATGTTTTTAGTTGATTGTTCTGTCGATTTCAATTGAGGAAATTTGGAGAAATAAAGATTCAGAAGCTTATGGAAAGGCTCAACTTGGATCCAAAACAATGGGCAGAATTTATCCACAAATGGAGCAACTGGTTTATTCCCTGCAGTAATTGGTTTTAGTTTGCTCATAGGGTATGCAAAGTCAAAGGGGGGTGGGGGGGCAAACCGCTTCAACCACTTCCATTTTTGAGCTATATAGAGAAGATAGCATGTGAATTTCAAAAAAACCTTCTGATACCTGGAGCACTTGATTCCTCAGTTCTCTGACTTGGATTATGCAAGACAGGATCATTATACTGAGCTGATGCTGCCTGGAGGAAAAGTTTAAAAAGCCTGTGGTTGGTGGGGGCATAATATGAAGGAGGTTGATGGCCTTGATTGCTCACTATCATATTTGTATCTCAAGTTAGCACAGAGTCCTTCCTGGTGCATGACGCAATGGTAATCCAAGAAGGGATGAACACTAGCTCTTTACTTTTAACCGTGATCCTTTTTTTGACCGTATCTGATAAAGGCAATTATGTACGCAACACCTATATCGATTTTGACTTTGTCCTTTTTTAGCCAAACTGAATTTTCTTGTATCTTCTATTTATTTGCTTCTGGATATTTTTAAGGCTCTGTTTTTTGACTGAAACTGGAATCTATTGGTTTGAATCTCCTTCACTACTGTAATTTCCAAATAACGCATCACTTCCAATAACTTGTGAAATCCCTCAAGCTTTGAAAGAAAACCCATTTTAAATGGAGCCTTTGCCTATTTCAATCCTCGGGTTGAAGACTTGTTGCTTGGAGTTTACGTAAGCTATAATTTGACGTATTTGCACTGTGGGTTCTGTTTTCATAGAATGATATAGCACAGAAGGAGGCCATAAGAACATAAGAATTAGGAGCAGGAGTAGGCCATATGGCCCTTCAAGCCTGCTCCGTCATTCAATAAGATCATGGCTGATCTTTGGCCTCAACTCCACTTTCCCGCCCAATCCCCATATCCCTTGAGTCCAAAAATCTATCTATCTCAGCCTTGAATATACTCAACGACTCAGCATCCACAGCCCTTTGGGGTAGAGAATTCCAAAGATTCACAACCCTCTAAGTGAAGAAATTCCTTCTCATCTCCGTCTTAAATGGCTGACCCCTTATCCTGAGACTATGCCCCCTAGTTCTAGACTCTCCTGTCACGGGAAACAACCTCTCAGCATCTTCCCTGTCAATCCTCCTCAGAATCCTGTATGTTTCAATGAGATCACCTCACATTCTTCTAAACTCGAGAGTATAGGCCCAATCTACTAAATCTCTCCTCCTAGGACAACCCTCTCATCTCAGGGATCAATCTAGTGAACCTTCATTACATTGCCTCGAAGACATGTATGCCCTTTCTCAGATAAGGAGACCAAAACTGTGCACAGTACTCCACGTGTGGTCTCCCCAAAGCCGTGTACAATTGTAGTAGGACTTCATTACTCTTGTACTCCAACCCCTTGCAATAAAGGCCAACAAGCCATTTGCCTTCCTAATTGCCATTCGGCCCATCTTGCCTGTGCCGGCTCTTTTGAAATAGCTTTCCAAGTAGTCCCACTCCCCTGCCAAGTTCCCATACCCCTGCAAATTTTTCCCCTTCAAGTATTTATCCAATTCCCTTTTGAAAGTTACTTTTGAATCTGCTTCCACCACTCTTTCAGAGAGTGCATTCCAGATCATCACAACTCACTGTGTAAAAAAAATTCTCCTCATCTTGCCTTTTTTTTGCCAATCACCTTCAATCTGTGTCCTCTGGTTAATGACCTGTCTGCCACTGGAAACTGTTACTCCTTAATATCAAAATGCTTCGTGATTTTGCACACCTCTATTAAATCTCCCCTTAACTTTCTGCTCTGAGGACACTAGCTTCTCTAGTGTCTCCATGTAACTGAAGTCCTGCATCCCTGGTACCATTTTAGTGACTCTCCTCTCCAAGGCTTTAATAGCTTTCCTAAAATCTGATGCCCAGAATTGGATGCAATACTCCAGCTGGGGCCTAACCAGTGATTTATAAAGGTATAGCATAACCTCCTTACTTTTCTTGTGTGTTTATAAAACCAAGGATCCCGTATGCTTTTTTTAACTGCTTTCTCAAATTGTCCTGCCACCATCAAAGATTTGTGTACATACACCCCTGTCTCTGTTCCTGCACCCCCTTTAAAATTGTACCATTTAGTTTATATTGCCTCTCCTCATTCTTCCTACCAAAATGCATCACTTCACACTTCTCAGCATTAAATTACATCTGCCCATTTCGCCAGTCTGTCTGTCCTCCTGGAGTCTTACTATCCTCCTACTGATCACTACATTTCCAAGTTTTGTGTCCTCGGTACACTTTTGAAATTATGCCCTGTATACCTAAGTCCAGGTCGATACTATATATCAAAAAGAGCAGTGGTCCTAATACCGACCCCTGGGAGACACCACTGTATACTTAACGCCAGTCTGAAAAATAAGCGTTCCTCACTACTCTGCTTTCTGTTTCTTAGCCAATTTCCTGTCCACACAACCACTGCCCCTTTAAACCCATGAGCTTCAATTTTGCTAACCGGTCTATTATGTGGTACTTTTATCAAGCGCCTTCTGAAAGTCCATAGACACATCAATTGCACTACCTTCATCAACCCTCTTTGTTATTTCAAAGAACTCAATCAAGTTAGTCAAACATGATTTGCCTGTAACAAATCTGTGCTGGCTGTCATTTATTAATTTGTGTTCTTCCAATTAACAATTCATTTTGTCTTGTTTTGTAGGAATAGAAGTTCTTGAAGTGATTAAATGTTTATGGAAAAATATTTCCTTGCTTAAATTATTTCTAATCAAAAACTTATGGGAATATTTTGGCATAAATATTTGTAGAACTTCATCCAAATGAAACAATTGGTGAACTTTCAATTTTAGCAGGAGTATTAAACGGGCAGTAACGGATCAAGTGGGTGTATAACGGGCTGGCGATCCGTTGCCACCGTTTGCCTCTCTGCCAAATTTGAAATATCCACTCATTTGTACAAAATCCAATATTTAAAAACCAAGCCCCAGAATTTGCGGTCAGTGGTAAAGCAGAGGCGTTCGCTGCTGGCCCCAAAGTAAGCTTCGCACAAAGATCTCGTGATCTGTGTCGAAGTTCAGGTTTTCCAATGCGTAGTTCAAATCAACGGAGTGTAGTGGGGAGCCCCTAGTGTGAGCTGCTGTGACATCAGCCAGCTGTCTAAGCAGCCAATCAAAATGCAGAATTCTCACAGTGAACAAGGAAGTGAGTAAGCTCTTAAAATTCTAACTTTTTAAAAAATGTTAGCAAAACAAAGATTGGGGCTCTCACGGGAAAAGGCAAACGTGAAATGAAGATTAAAATGAATAAATTTCACTGCACAAAATTAAAATTAGTTTTTACGGATCATTACCTTTGTTTAGCAGTCAATACACTGTTAAAACCTCAGTTACACCTAATCCCTTTGGGTCTAACTTTTAGTGGGGAATTTAACAGCATAATTACTGCGGAAGAGCCAAAGTTTTCGTCAGTTTCCCTGATTTGAGCGATTACACTGATTGCTGGCTCTCTGGGGTGGGATGGGGCACAGCGCAGCCTGTGGAGGAGCAGTGAATGACAGACTGCAGCCTCCGGATTTTCACACCCGCCTGCACATGCGCCAAATCCCGAAGTTGCGGTCAGTTTCAAAGGCAGAATGACGGCGAACAGTTCACCGTCATCCGGACTGCAAGTTCTAGGCCATTATCTATACTTAAAAAAAAAACACCGAACATACGAACAATGACTGACAGGTAAAGACCATCTGGTCCATCGAGCACAAATAATCTATGCAACAACAACTTCACAGGAGGGTTATCAAATTAAATTTAACACCGAGCCACGTGAGATATTAGGACAGATGAGCGGTAGGTTTTAAGGAGCATCTTGGAGGGGAGGGAGAAGTAGAGAGGCGGAGATTTAGGGAGGGAATTTGAGCTTGGGGACTCGGTAGCTGAAGGCAGGCTGCAGTGGTGGAACCAAGAAAATCAGGGATGCTCAAGAGGCCAGAATTGGAGGTGCGTGGAGATTTCGGACTGTTGTAGGGTTGGAGGAGGTTAGGCATTGGGAGAGGTGAGGCCATGGAGGGATTTGAAAACGAGGATGAGCATTTTAAAATCGAGGCATTGCCGAACCAGGAGCCAATGTAGGTCACCAAGCACATGGGGTGATGGGTGAACGGGACTTGGTGCGAGTTATGATATGGGCAGCAGAATTTTGGATGAATTCCAGTTTACAGAGAGTGCAAGGTGGGAAACCTACCAGGAGGCCATTGGAATAGTCTAGAGCTAACAAATGCATGGGGTGGCGGGGTGGTTGTGGGGTTGAAGGAGATTAGAGATGGGGAGGGGCGAGGCCATGGTGGGATTTGAAAACCAGGATGAGAATTTTGAAATCGAGGCATTGCTTAACCAGGAGCCAGTGTAGGTCAGCGATCACGGGTGATGGGTGAACGGGACTTGGTGTGAGTTAGGACACGGGCAGCCGAGTTTTGGATGACCTCAAGTTTATGTAGGGTAGAATGTGGGAGGCCAGCCAGGCGTGCGTTGCACTAGGCAAGTCTAGAGGTAATAAAGGCATGGATGAGAGTTTCAGCAGCGGATGAGCTGAGGCAGTGGCGGAGACGGGCAATGTTCCGGAGGTGGAAATAGGTGGTCTTAGATATGCCGCGGATATGTGGTCGGCAGCTCATTTCTGGGTCAAATATGACCCCTAGGTTGCGAACCGTGTGGTTCAGCCTCAGACAAATGTTAGGGAGAGAGATGGAGTCAGTGGCTAGGGAACGGAGTTTGTGACTGAAAACAATGGCTTCGGTCTTCCCAATATTTAGTTGGAAAAAATTTCTGCTCATCCAGAACTGGATGTCAGACAAGCAGTCTGACAATTTAGAGACTGGAGGGGTCGAGAGAAGTGGTAGTGAAGGAGAGCTGAGTGTCGTTGACGTACATATAGAAACTGACGCTGTGTTTTCGGATGCTGTCGCCGAGGGTCAGCAAAAACTCGGGTATTTAAGTAAAAACTTTAATAAAGGCACTAAAAGACAGTTCCATGTATAAATGTAATCACGTTATTGTAAAATTTACTTTTTTAACTCTTTAATCAATTCCTTATTTTGGACATCAGAATGAGAAAATTACATTGCCAAATCAAAGAAATTGTGGGGGCCTCATGGCTAGTTTGTGCAATCGCTGATGGTGAGTTTATATATGCAAACTGTGGACATAAGAATTTATAATAGTTGATCCAAAGTGCGACAAAACACATGACAAGAAATGTGCGCAGAATTAAGATTTTAAATATCTTGGATAGATAGGTAGATAACTATTAGCACTACGCAGAAAGTGTGCTTTTAAATACAGGCTGATGACTCGGGGATTTCCTTCAGCTGCCAGACTCTGGGAGTTGCCCTCTTTTCCCCAGTGCTACCAGACTCTGACCTGTGTCTTCTCCCCCTTCCTACCCCATCATCAATTGTCAGTCCCTTGGTACTGCGAAAACCCACCACTCCTCCCCATTACTGCTGCTCAGCTCCACAATCCAGCCTGCCATCTGCCGATGTATCCTAGACTTAAAGGAACAAAATTACAACGGTGACTTCACTTCAGAAGTACTTCATTGGTAGTAATACACTTTGGGATATCCTGAGGTCATGAAAGGCACTATATAATTGCAAGTCTTTCTCTTTCTTTATACTCGAGACCACTATTTTCTGGGGGAGGCGTGAGAGGGAAAGGGGCAGTTGTGGGATTGAAACAAAGGATCTGATCAAATAAAACTGCTGCTAGACTTAATTAATTTCTCTAATTAGTGGTCCTGATAAATTGTTTATTTTGTGGCATGACACCCCCATTAAAGGTGTAGCCACCAGCTTGACTGTGAGTGACACCACAGGAGATGTGTTAAAGTTTAAAAAAAGGTGCTTCCCGTGTCAGATTTTTGTATCTTGTTTTAATTTACTCAAATTTCAGATTCAACAACTCCCAACTCAGCAGCAAAGGAAAGCAGAATCAAATCAGTTTTTTTTTCTCCAAATCCTTCTGTATTCAATAATTACAAAACTGAGCAACTTCTACCAATGCTAAAATAACCAATTGGATTGCTCAAAATATTTTTTGATTTTTTTTTCCCATCTGCAGTTTCCTTTCCTTCAACCTGAACTGCACCCAGGATTTGAAAAATAAATATGATGCAACTCGAGAAGCTATAGACGTAAAGAAGATGTTTCCACTTGTGGGAGAATCCAAAACTAGGGGTGATAAATATAAGATAAAAATGAGAAGTCGCACAACACCAGGTTATAGTCCAACAGATTTATTTAATTTTACAAGCTTTCGGAGCAGTTCGCTCCTTCGTCAGGTAAGTTAGCAGTGAGAGAATCTCCCAGAATTCACAACTTAAACACAGACAAAATCTATTCACATCTTTCCCTACATCAAAGAGCACAGCCAAGACAATGAGATGTGTCCCAGGGGGTCCAACGTGTCAAACCACCTGCTGGCTGCATATCCTGTCAATTTGTGTAGGTTCTTGTGTTAGTCTTTTTAAAAAAAAAACACCTGGGAAGACCGGCCATGATGTCAAGTCACGTTCTGTATCGTGACATGAACCCGATATCGCGATTGAGGCCATCCTCATGAGTGCGGAACTTGGCTATCAGTTTCTGCTCTATGATTTTGCGCTGTCGTGTATCTCGAAGGCCGCCTTGGAGTACGCTTACCCGCAGATCCGAGGCTGAATGCCCCTGGCTGCTGAAGTGTTCCCCGACAGGGAGGCAACCCTCCTGCCTGGCGATTGTTGCGCGGTGTCCGTTCATACGTTGTCTGTGTCTGCATGGTCTCGCCGATGTACCATGCTCTGGAGCATCCTTTACTGCAACGTATCAGGTAGACAACGTTGGCTGAGTTGGACACGTTGGACCCCCTGGGACACATCTCATTGTCTTGGCTGTGCTCTTTGATGTAGGGAAAGATGTGAATAGATTTTGTCTGTGTTTAAATTGTGAATTCTGGGAGATTCTCTCACTGCTAACTTACCTGACGAAGGAGCGAACTGCTCTGAAAGCTTGTAAAATTAAATAAATCTGTTGGACTATAACCTGGTGTTGTGCGACTTCTCATTTTTGTCCACCCCAGTCCAACGCCGGCATCTCCACATCATGAAATATAAGATAGTCACTAATAAATCCAATAAGGAACTCAGGAGAAACTTCTTTACCCAGAGAGTGGTTCGTGTGGGATTTGCTACCACATGGAGTAGTTGAGACGAATAGCATAGATGCATTTAAGGGGAAACTAGATAAGTACATGAGGGAGAAAGGAATCGAGCGATATACTGATAGGATTAGATGAAGTAGGGTGGGAGGAGGCGCCTGTGGAGCATAAATGCCAGCATAGACTAGTTGGGCCAAATAGCCTGTTCTGTGTGCTGTAAATTCTATGCAACTAAGTTGTCTTACTGCCTAGAAATTTTTTTCCCCAAATACTGTCATGCATATATTGCCCAACATCAGTCAGGAGGCTGGCTAGGGCTCAAGTTTCTTCTGCAGGTGTCCTTGCTCTTCTTGCTGCGTACTTACCCCCTAAGCAACATTATGGGAATCTGCTATTTTAAAAACTAAACTTGTGTTCATCTGGCTGACACATGCCCTGTTGCTGCCCTGTCCAGATCCTTTTGCACCTCTGCTACCTTCCTTCCTTCCTTCCTTCCTTTCTTACCCTACTTTGTCCTAAATGTGTTCCTGCTGTCTCATATTTGGGCCTAAAACCACATGGTGCTTGATGTGTTTTATTTTGTAATTGTCAACTAAGTTGGGGACTACAATAGAAAGCGCTTTTAATGCTTTATAAAACTGGCTTCAGGCCCAGAGTCAGCCCAATAGGCTCGGGATGATGGGTTGTGCCAGATTCTTATGGGCTTGCCTCACTTCTCTCCCATGTGCTGATAATTGCTGAGAATCATTTTTCCCAGTGCCATCAGCCACTTGAATTGCTCTGCTCCTCCTTCTCTTCCCAAGTATATGGCCACCCCACCTCCAAAGGCGCATACACACCCGAGGCACCTCCCCAACATGTTTTGAACCAACACCCCATTCCACTGATTTTTGAGTGGGGGCGGGGGGGAAGACAGAGTTTGGATATTCCACCCCAGAAATATCAGAATGCATGTAATGCAATTTGACTTAATCACCATAAATCAGCAGCCCTGATGCTTTGTGCACAAATGACAAGGCATCATATCCATGATTGACTGAATAATGTCATGGGAGATCTAGTAATATATTAATGGATGATGCAATGCAACAAATAAGTATCTGTCACTGTGACTTTTGAGCAGCTGCAAAATGTAGCTGACCCCTTTACTAAATCCACCCCAAAACATAAATGGGTATTCTGCAATGACAGTAATGATCCAGTTATGGAACAGCTTCTATTGGAAGTAGTTTCATAATATACAAGGGGCTATCAGGCAGCCAGTTTATTGCACAGTTTTGGTGTATTGGTACTAATACACACAATCCGGTGAGATAACTGTTCCATTTTAAACCAAAATGCACATTTGAAAACTCAAATTGAGTGAACTTGATTCAAAATTTAGATTGGATTATTGGTAAACGCTAAACATAACTTGAAACATTTCAGATTTTTGTTTTAAAACCTTGCCCATACAGTGAAAATACTTCAGTGCTAAATTCATGCTTAATTTTATTTCCGTTAATGTGGGGAAATCTGTATTCTAAATATAAAACATAGTTTGCTGCATTAAGGTTGTGTTGCTTGAGCTTGGCTTGAAGCAGTACATGTGTATCCTTTAGGAAATTTAAAGTTGTAACCTCTGAGGGTAACTTTTTTTGCACACCATACTATACTAAAGCTATAAAATTACTATAATCTGCAACTTTTACATTGCGCTTCACTGCACGGCGTACTTTATTTTAGGGTCATAAATAACGTGATAAGTAGTATGCAATGATCATCGCAGTTCAATACAGCGTAGTATATAAAGCTAGACCATTAAATTGAGACAAGTTCTAAGTTGGCTCATTATCTCTATCTATTCAGTCATGTAATTTGGTCAGTTTGTACAATGTTTTGGCCTTGCAGCTGATGTACAATCAGACCCTAGTTGCCCCCCACCAATAAAGATATCCATAACGCGACATGGAAAGCTCTATGTCAGCAGGTCTATTTTTCATAAAGGTGCGGCCTTCAAAAATCAATAGGACTGCTCGTTTGTTGGGTACCAACTATTAGTAGCTGATTTAGTGCATTGATAGTGTGGCATGACTTGTGATGCAAGGTGAATTGAAGGAGCCATGAAGAATTGCCTCAAAATTGGGCCTGGAAATGTTTTCAAAGTTACCCTGTCAGTTTATTAACCAAACCATTGAAGTCCCTCAAGAATACCATCCTGAGCCATCAAGCTTGCTAAAGCATGTTAATATAGTTTTACTTTCAAAGTGAGATTAGTTGAATTCAAAATGGGGTGTGTGGTCTTATTTCAAATTGCAACTAGGGTAACAGTGGTCGGGACGGGGATGTGGGGAGCTCCAAATGGCTTTTGAAGATTACCTTTTAATTTGATAGCAAGCTGTTGGGGGATAGATTTGTTCCCTACTTGTGCTTGATCTCTTCTGGATAACATTTTCTGCTCCTTTTCTAGGATTCCTGCTTCCTTTCTAATTTATTAGGGAGACCCTTCATTATGGAATATGTATTTAGTGACCTCATTGTAACCATAGTTTTGATTCCATTTTGTATGCAGAATTTTAAGCATTTAGGCTAAACTGTGACTTTAATTTGTTTCAAATACAGAAAATGCTAGAACTACTCAGCAGGTCAGGCAGCATCTGTGGAGAGAGAAACAGTTAACATTTCAGGTCGATGATCTTTCATCAGAACTGGAAAAAGTTAGATGTAGCCGGTTTTAAGCAAGTACTGAGGCAGTGAAAGTGGGAGGGAAGAACAAAAGGGAAGGCCTATGGAAGGCAGGAGAGATTAAATGACAAAAGGGATGACGGTGCAAGGCAAAAGGAGATGATAATGGGACAAGTAAAGAAACAAAAGATGGGTCGAGAGGAGGTGTTGATGGGAATAACCGAATCCATCATCATCATCAGCTGCTGTCTGGGGGGAAAAATGGGGGCAGAGGTTATGATCTTAAATTGTTGAACTCAATATTGAGTCCGGAAGGCTGTAAAGTGCCCAATAGAAAGATAAGGTGCTGTTCCTCGAGCTTCCATTGAGCTTCATTGGAATAGTGTTGGAGGCTGAGGACAGAGAGGTTGGAATGGGAGTGGAGCGGAGAATTAAAGAGACAGGCGACCGGAAGCTTGGGGTCACGCTTGCGGACTGAACGGAGGTGTTGCGCAAAACGGTCACCCAATCTGCATTTAGTCTCCCCAATGTAGAGGAGACCGCATCGTGAGCAGCAAATACAGTATACTAAATTGAAAGAAGTACAAGTAAATCACTGTTTCTTCTGGGGTCCTGGACGGTGGGAAGGGAGGAGGTAAAAGGGCAGGTGTTGCATCACTTGCACAGGAAGGTGCCATGGGAAGGGGAAATGTGTGTTGGGGGTGATTGAGGAGTAGACCAGGGTGTCTACTCCTCAATCACCCAGGGTCCCTTCAGCATGCTGAAAGGGGAGAGAGGGAAAGATGTGTTTGGTGGTGGGATCAGGTTGGAGATGGCGGCGGATGATCCGTTGAATGTGGAGGCTGGTGGGGTGGAAGGTGAGGATAAGGGGAACCCTATCGTGGTTCTGGGAGGGAGGGGAAGGGGCGAGAGCAGACGTGGGAAATGGAACAGACATGGTCGAGGGCCCTGACAACCACAGTGGAGGGGAATCCTTGGTTGAGGAAAAAGGAAGACCAATTGGAAGCAGTGGTAGGGATGGTGACGTCGTCAGAACAGATGAGACGAAGGTGGAGAAACTGGGAGAATGGAATCGGGTCCTTTATAGGAAGCGGGGTGGGAGGAAGAGTAATCAAGGTAGCTGTGGAGTCAGTGGGCTTATAGTGGATTAATTTGTTTTATTGACTTTGTACAATTGTCACTATTTAATACTTTTGAAGAATGGAATCCTTCTGGTGATTATTTTCAGCAAGTATTCTTGCCTATAATTTTATTTGCCTGGTACCACCACACATTGGCGTGCCAGCATGCCACACTACAAGAAAGTAGACATGGGCTTGTGCCTGCAATTTCCTCAGGCAATTTCTGGTCTCATCTGTGCAAGTTGGTGCTGAGTTCAGTCCATGCACTTGTAACAAGGAAGATACCGTTCCTTATTCAAAGTACATTTGTACAGGTTTGTGGGAGTAGATCTCCAGTTTAAAGATATTTTTGTGCGAGGGTGACAATGACCGAGACAGTGTTATTCTTGGGAGACTAAATAATGCGATTGTTTTAAATTGTTAATAGTTGTCCTAGCTTGAATGTTTGATTAAGGATAGTTCGGTATTGTAGTAATGCCCATGGCATTGCAGTATCTGCTCCATGGACCCTTGCAAAATTTATAAGCTGTGATGGTTTTCAGTGCAAACTTTAACTTATTGTCTCCTCTTGCATCAATAGCTTTCCAACACTGCTATTTGTGAATTTAAAATTGTTAATTGAGCGCAACAATACAGTGTATGGGTGTGTGAAAATGCCATTTTTTGTTTACTGTGGAGGAGAGGCACTGCAAACATCTAGGATATACTTAATTGCTGTAGTGGCAAGTCATGTGAACTGCAGTTCAAGCTAAACCAGTAATCCATTTGCATGCAAATAAAATATGCAACTTCGGCTGACAAGTTATTTCTGTCTTGATGGGCGTGGACAGAACGCATAACACTAGGCTTCAGTAAACATTGTGTTGACACGTCAGCAGATCTGTGCACAAGAAATTATTTTAATAAGTAGAAATTGACTAGGACCTTTTTCAATCAAATGAATAGAATTATTCAAAGGGAAAAAAAAATCACTTGTTCGTCCAATTATATACAGAAACGTGAATCATTACTAAAACACTTTTCAATTGGTAGTATAACTGAAAATGCAGGAAAAGTGCTCATCTTAAAGTAGACACAGCTGGGACTGTTCTCAGTTAATGCCATCGTACATAAATCTAAATGTTTAATTTGTACGAACAAATCTGCATGATCTGCTTCAGATTAGGTATTAAATCTCAGGGGAGGCAGAATGGGAATGAAGAGACCAGCTGGTGCAGTTAAGCATCGTCTTTTCACCTCGAAGACTTGCATTTATATAACCACTTTTAATGACTTTAGGATGTCCTAAAGAGCTTCACAGCCAATGAAGTACTCTTGAAGTGTAGTCACAATGTACAAAACACATCGCATAAGCCAATTTGCTTGGACTTGAACTCGCGACCTTCTGAATCGGAGACGAGTGCCACCACTCAGCCAAGGTTGACACCTTGAGCTAGATCTGGGTTGGCATCTGGCTCAGAATTAGTGTGTCTGTGTATGAAAACCTCCACCCATTTCCACTGGCCCTGGGGTAATGCCCCCAAAACACAAAAATGGCCCTCTTCTAGGTCGCTTAACTATTATAAATATTCAGAGGAACTCACATATTCATGTGCAAGTGTCACATTTATGCTTGATTTGCCTCAAATATCATTAATAAAGGAATGTATCATCTTAACCAAACAACACAGTTTGCCTGAAATATTACTGAGCTAGTGGGAGATTCTTACCTTCTTCTTAGGCAGTCCCTCGGAACCGAGGATAACTTGCTTCCACATTAAAAATGAGTTCGCAGGTGACTGATGAGTCCAATGCGGGACCTACAGTCTCTATCACAGGTGGGGCAGACGGTGGTTAAAGGGGCAGGTGGGTGGGGTGCTTGGGTTGACGTGCGCTCCTTGCGCTGCCTGCGCTTGGCTTCCGCTTGCTCCCGGCGAAGAGACTTGGTGTTCGGCGCCTTCCCGGATGCTTCTCCTCCACTTTGTGCGGTCTTGGGCAAGGGATTCCCAGGTGTCGGTGGGGATGTGACACTTTTTCAAGGAGGCTTTGAGGGTGTCCTTGAAGCGTTTCCTCTGCCAAGGCTGGGAACTCAACATCCAGGGTTATTCAATATTTAGGAAAGATAGGCAAAAAAGAAAAGGAGGTGGGGTAGCATTGCTGGTTAAAGAGGGGATTAACACAATTGAAAGGAAGGATATTCGCTCTGATGATGCGGAATCTGTATGGGTAGAAATGAGAAATAACAAAGGGCAGAAAACGTTAGTGGGAGTGGTATATAGACCTCCAAACAGTAATACGGAGGTTGGGGACGGCATTAAAAGGGAAATTAGAGAAGCATGCAGTAAAGGCACAGCAGTCATCATGGGTGACTTTAATTTACATATAGATTGGACTAACCAAATTAGTAAAAATACTGTGGAGGAAGAATTCCTAGAATGTTTACGGGATGGTTTTCTGGAACAATATGTCGAGGAACCAACCAGAGATCAGGTCATCTTAGACTGGGTATTATGTAACGAGAAAGGATTAATTAGCAATCTTGTTTTACGAGGCCCCTTGGGTCAGAGTGATCATAATATGATAGAATTCTTCATTAGGATGGAGAGTGAAGTAGTTGAATCAGAGACTAGGGTCCTGAATTTAAATAAAGGAAACTACGATGGTATGAGGCGTGAATTGGGTAGGATTGATTGGGGAATGTCAGTCAAAGGGTTGACGGTAGATAGGCAATGGCAAACATTCAAAGACTGCATGGATGAACTACAGAATTTGTTCATCTCAGTGTGGCATAAGAATAAAACAAAAAGGGTGACTCAACCGTGGCTAACAAGGGAAATTAGGGATAGCATAAGATCCAAGGAGAGGGCATATAAATTGGCCAGAAAAAGCGGTAGCCCTGAGGATTGGGAGCAGTTTAGGATTCAACAAAGGAGGACAAAGGGATTAATTAAGAAGGGGAAAATAGAATATGAAAGTAAGCTTGCTGGGAACATAAAAACTGACTGCAAGAGCTTTTATAGATATGTGAAGAGAAAAAGATTAGTGAAATCAAGTGTAGGTTCCTTGCAGTCAGAAGCGGGGGAAGTTATAATGGGGAACAAAGAAATGGCAGCCCAATTAAATGCATATTTTGGTTCTGTCTTCACAAAGGAGGACACAAATAACCTCCCAGAGATGTTGGAGAACATACAGTCTGATGAAAGGGAGGAACTGAAAGAAATCAGTATTTGCAGGGAAATGGTGTTAGGGAAATTGATGGGATTGAAGGCCGATAAATCCCCAGGGCCTGATAATCTACATCCTAGGGTACTTAAGGAAGTGGCCCTAGAAATAGTAGATGCATTGCTGATCATCTTCCAACATTCGATGGAATCTGGAAGTGTTCCCATGGATTGGAGGGTAGCTAATGTTACCCCACTATTCAAAAAGGGTGGTAGAGAGAAAGCGGGGAATTACAGACTGGTAAGCCTGACATCGGTATTGGGGAAAATGCTAGAGTCCATTATAAAGGATGTAATAGCTGAGCACTTGAAAAACAGTGACCGGATCGGACAAAGTCAGCATGGATTTACAAAAGGTAAATCGTGCTTGACTAATCTACTGGAATTTTTTGAGGATGTAACTGGGAAAATAGATAAGGGAGAACCAGTGGATGTGGTATATTTGGACTTTCAAAAGGCTTTCGATAAGGTCCCGCATAAGAGATTAGCGTGTAAAGTTAAGGCACATGGGATTGGGGGCAAGGTATTGACTTGGATAGAGAACTGGTTGGCGGACAGAAAGCAGAGAGTAGGAATTAATGGGTCTTTTTCCGAGTGGCAAGCAGTGACTAGTGGGGTACCGCAGGGATCGGTCCTTGGACCCCAGCTATTCACAATATACATTAATGATCTAGATAAGGGAACTAAATGTAATATCTCCAAGTTTGCAGACGACACAAAGCTGGGTGGGAGTGTGTGCTGCGAGGAGGATACTGAGAAACTCCAGGATGATTTGGACAGGTTGGGTGAGTGAGCAGAAGCGTGGCAGATGCAATATAACGTGGATAAATGCGAGGTTATCCACTTTGGTGTCAAAAACAGAAAGGCAGACTATTATCTGAATGGCAATAGATTGGGAGAAGGGGAAGTGCAACGAGACCTGGGTGTCCTTGTGCACCAGTCGCTGAAGGTAAGCATGCAGGTGCAGCAGGCGGTGAAGAAGGCAAATGGTATGTTGGCCTTCATAGCGAAAGGGTTTGAGTATAGGAACAGGGATGTCCTGCTGCAGTTGTACAGGGCCTTGGTGAGACCACACCTTGAGTACTGTGTGCAGTTTTGGTCGCCGTATCTGAGGAAGGATGTTCTTGCCATGGAAGGAGTTCAGCGAAGATTCACAAGGCTGATACCTGGGATGGCATGAATGACATATGAGGAGAGATTGGGTCGATTGGGCTTATACTCGCTGGAGTATAGAAGAATGAGAGGGGATCTCATCGAAACATATAAAATTCTGACCGATCTGGACAAACTAGATGCAGGAAGAATGTTCCCAATGGTTGGAGAGTCCAGAACCAGGGGTCATAATCTAAGGATAAGGGGTAAGCCATTTAGGACAGAAAAGAGGAAGAATTTCTTCACCCAGAGAGTGGTGAACCTGTGGAATTCTCTACCACAGAAGGTAGTTGAGGCCAAGTCATTAAATATATTCAAGAATGAGTTAGATATATTTCTTAAAGCTAAAGGTATCAAGGGATATGGGGAGAAGGCAGGTACAGGGTACTGAGTTTGGATGATCAGCCATGATCTCATCGAATGGCGGAGCAGGCTCGAGGGGCCGAATGGCCTACTCCTGCTCCTATCTTCTATGTTTCTATGTTTCACCTGGGGCTCTCTTGCCGTGCTGGAGCTCCGAGTAGAACGCTTGTTCTGGGAGTCTCGTATTGGGCATGCGGACAATGTGACCCGTCCATCGGAGCTGATCGAGCGTGGTCAAAGCTTCGATGCTGGGGATGTTGGCCTGGGCAAGAACACTGACGTTGGTGCGCCTATCCCGTCAATGGATTTGCAGGATCTTGCAGAGGCAGCGTTGGTGGTACCTCCAGTGCTTTGAGGTGCCTGCTGTACATAGTCCATGTCTCTGAGGCATACAGCAGGGCGGGTATGACTGCTGCTCTGTAGACCATGAGCTTGGTGCCGGGTTTGAGGTCCTGGTCTTCAAACACACTCTTCCTCAGGCGACCGAAGGCTGCACTGGCACACTGAAGGCGGTGTTGGACTTCGTCATCAACATCTGCCCTTGTTGACAGTAGGCTCCCGAGGTATGGAAAGTGGTCCACCTTGTCCAAGGCCTTGTCGTCATGGATTTTGATAATCGGGGGGCAGTACTGTGTGGCGGGGGCAGGTTGGTAGAGGACCTTTTGTCTTACGGATGTTTAGTGTAAGGCCCATGCTCGTACGCTTCGGTGAAGGTGTTGACGATGGTTTGGAGTTCGACCTCCGAGTGAGCGCAGACGCAAGCGTCGTCTGCATACTGTAATTCAACGACAGAGGATGGAACGACCTTGGATCTGGACTGGAGTCCAGTCTAGTGGGAGATATCCTGGTAAGGAGCAAACATTTACCAATAAACAGCTGGCAAGGATCTGGGGTTGCGGAGGGGGAAAAGGAGGAGGGAGTGGGGGCCAAAACTGGGCATAGTACTCCAGGTGCGGCCTGACCAGCGACCTATGTAGTAACAAAATGGTGTCCTTTGATTTATACTAAATGATTTCTATTAATGCAACTTCAGCTACAGCTTCTCTACATTGGTCATGTACCTTCAGTGATCTGTGCACAACAACACCTAGATCTTTTTCGCTCTCCACCTCTTTCAGTATTGTTCCCTGCAAATGATGTGTGTATTCTGTGTTGGCCCTACCAACATGCATGACACTACATTTAGCGAAGTTAAATGCTATTTGCCATTATGTGCCCCCACTGCCCTCGTGCATCTAAATCTTTTTGCATTTGATTTGTTACACTTTTTTAGCTGCCACAGCCATTACACTTCTGTGGGGGGTGGCGGGTGGAAATCACAAGTTGCCCATATTTAGTCATTTAAACTTTTAAAATGCCTTTAAAAATTTACAGTCTGCTGTCTGTGTAGGGTCTATTTCAGGCTTTGAGTTGGAAATTTAATTTGGTGTTAGGGGCTGAGGATTTTCTGCTGCGGTAGACACATTATTTGTGTGATGTATCAATAACACTTGTAGCTTTTACCCAGCTCTTGTGGTACTGAAGTATCAAGAGTACGCCATGACAATCAGGTAGAAAAGATTCTTCAACGGTTCCTGGCAGGGAGCGGTTATAGCCCATTATGTGATGCATCATGGGTATTATTTTTACCCAACACGTGTGGATTTGCAGTGCACTGTAAATTTTCTATCTGGCTGTCGAACAACACAATTATCACATGATATAAGTGGTGAGGGCCATCCTCCTCTCTGCTCTTTTTTGTTTTCCCCCTTTTTTTCTACCCCCTAATTCACGTTGATACTCTTCTCGCTCACTACCCCCCTTTTCTACCTCCCTATATTTTTACTTCCAAAACTCTACTGCCTATATCCTAACTCGCACCAGGAACCGTACACCCATCACCGCTGTGCTCGCTGATCTACATTGGCTTCCTGTATGCCTCGACTTTAAAATTCTCATCCTTTTTTTCGAATCCCTCCATGGCCTCGCCCCACCATCTCTAACCTCCTCCAGCCTTTCAACCCTCTGAGTTCTCTGCACTCCTCCAATTTTGGCCTCTTGCGCATCCCCAATTTTCATTGCTCCACCATTGGCAGCCGTCCCTTTAGCTGCGTAGGCCCTAAGCTCTGGTGTCCTATTTTGTATGATAACAGTCCTGTGAAGCACCTTGGAATGTTTTATTATGTTAAAGGCGCTATATAAATGCAAATTATTGATCCTTTTCTACCTCCAGACTGTTCTGGCTTTCTGCCAATTTGCTTCTCATTCCTCAACACACTCTGACCTGAATGCTGCTGCTATTTGAAGTGAATCCGGCCGCTGCGCATGTAGATGGGAATTATACAGGGGCTGGAACCCCTTCCATTACTAGGAGTGTTGTTGAGGGAGTGGGGCCTGGTCTACACCAACTTTTTTTGATCAACTGCAGAATGTGGACTAGCCCCCAAAATGCTAACTATTGCTGTATAATGCGGATGGTTGGCATGTAAAGGTAGAGCAAAAAAATTAAAGTATCTTCAGGCAAGTAGAGTTACTTGTATTTGTTTCATAAAGCAGTAGGTAAATAGTGTTTCTCAAGGTTGAATCTTTCAGTATCAGTAAGGTGTTGGTCATTTGATATATTGATTCAGTAAATTTGCTGTATTTTCGCAATTGGGGGAGCCTCTGCCTTTTAAGCTGCAATAGTAAATGGCAAACCGATTGCCAGAACTACCTCTTATTTTAGTGGCAAAACCATTTAGGTACTAAACTTTATTTTCCCCAGAACCTAGATTTAAATTAAACAATCGTGATGGAATGAAAGTCTCTTCTCTGCTGGTTTTGTGTATCTTGTGTGAGAAGTTTGGTTAATCTTAACTTAGTTCCTGGTGGTCCTGGGCCTGCAGTGCAATTGGCTTTTTTTTGTGAGATAGAAAATCCTATTTGTTACAGTAGGTTCGTGCCTTTCTGAAGTTAGAGCACATTAGAGGAAGCATTACGCCATATCTATGTGCCACTCATGACCTGGAAGTGCTTGATGTTGGTGCTGGGTGCTTCGTGTTTTTTTTTCTTCACTTTGAGCACACATTCACCAGAATGCTTTTTAAAAAAAAAAACCTGGCACAGCTTCAGACTATTAACGATCAACGGCATAAAAGGAACTTTAGGGATTAATTATGTACCACTGTTTAGTTCCAGTGGAATTTAGAAGCTGGTATTTTCTAATCCATCATGTCTTTCAGCAGCAAATGGAATCAGCCAATGGCACATAGACCATTTCAACAACTGGCAACAAGCCACTTTGCCTTTGCAAATTTGTTTGGCTTAAAGTGTGACAGTAAAAGTTGAAAAAAATGGTGACCTAAATACAAGTTCCATGCTCTAAAGCAATAAGTAAAACCTCTTTTTGTTTTGTTTTTGTTTTGTGGTTAAAATTGAAAAAATGTGCATAATCGAAGTCACCTGTAGCGTGTCGTGCCCCACTGCTTATGGTGGTTGACATCAGCTGACTGAGCACAAATGGGGAGCAAGCCTGTAAAATTATTGAGCTGCATGGCCCACAAGTCATTGGGAGGTAGGGTAAATGCATGTGTGTGTGTGATGGCAAACTGAAAGTTATTGACTTTTTTAATGTTTTATTCACTAATTAAAGACACAGGGGAGTTTCTCAGAGTCTGAAGGGTTTTCTGTTTGATCCTTGCAGTGCTTTATAACCACAGTTAAACTAGCCTAAATGTTTTATCTTTTTGAGTGAATGATTTCACTGCCTCGTTTATCAATGAATCATTAAAAATAGAGTAACATGAATAATTTGGTAGTTGATGTACGTTTCAGGAATTAATTTTAAAGACTGCTTAAGATTCCAAAGATTGCTTTTTCCACGACAGTATTTATTTTCTGTTTTATTCATGGGACCTATTTACTGCAAAATTATTTGCACTTAGTTCGCACTTGCAGAAGAGAGAAACATTACCCCGTTGAAATATTTCAAGTCTATTGGTGATGCAGACTGTAAGCATTTCCCTTGAATTTTTTTTTGCAGAACTTTTAATTTTATACAATACGAAAAATGATTCTATCCTGTCTACAATTCAACTCAAGACCTCAGACATTAAATTTGTATTCTCTCATCATCTCCTTCCTGTCCTCTTTGTGATCATGACATGTCTCTCTGAATCTATGCCATGCCTATGTAACCTGAATTACCTCTTTCATTTGCATACACATTTAAACTGCTGCTCAGTACTTGAGCTTATTGCTACTTATATCTCCCATCTCCCTTTTTGTTTCTCTTGACTCCTTTGGGCTCTTGCCCTCTTCCCCTTCCTGTCACCCAGTCGTACCAGCTTTCATTTTTCCCCCCCCGTCAGGTACTTTGTCCCCTTCCCTAAGTCCATCCCAACCTATCTCTACTCCTCTGCCTCCCTACTTCTGCTGACCTTCTGTCTCTGGGTTGACTAACTTTCCTATTTTTGTGTTCATTTGTGGATGTTGAGAATGGGACTGGGTTCAGGTGTGCTGCCCTCCAACGTAGAATTTGCTTGCTAGTGCTTATTGTCTTTCACTGTGCATATGTGAAGAATGTCCACTTGTATGAAGTAATGAAAAGTTGCTAATATCTGAATACTGCACTTCAGCATGATCCAGAACTTCAGGAGAGATGTGTGTGAAATTGGTGACTTGGGTTTTATATAGCCTAGTGTAGAGCCTTGCCAATAATTAGTCCCAGTTACAATTGTGTAAGTACCTTGAGTTCATTTTCTTTCTCTCTCTCTCTCTCTCTCTCTCTCTCTCTCTCTCTCTCTCTCTCTCTCTCTCTCTTTTCCCTCTCTCTCTCCCCCCCTCTCTCCCCCCCCCCCCCCCCCCCCCCCCCCCCCCCATTGCACTTCCATGGAATAGCCTTCCATCTTGTGGAATAATTGTCTTATATATAATGGTGGGACTTGTAACCCATTTAAAATCTGGACTGCTTCCAATGCAAATTGTTCTGCTATTTGATCCAGCTTTTTGTGCAGAAGTTGTCCCATTTTATTCAATGAGGTAAAGTTGCAGACGAGCTACAGCATAACAACTGTGCCTGCATAGTTGCTTTAAAAGTTGAACTTGCGAATTTATCATGATGTCCAGGGCAAATTACTGCATGCCAGCAACTTAAATCACATTGTTTAATAACTTAGCCTCTTTGTCATTTATACATATGCTCAGATTTTTTGCCACCTTGTTGAAATATCTGGGGTTGGAAAATGCAAAAAAAAAGTTTAGACGTGGTAATGTTTGTATCTAGGGGTTGAGGTGCAGAGCAAATGTAATTGGCCATGTATTGAATGTGAGGTTGGGGAAAGGAATATTTGCTCATTTTTGTATTGGCTGCAATGAATTACAACGGGAGCTTGGTGCTTTAGACTGGTTCTAGTATATTTTCCCTTTTGTCTTCAGTTGCTATCTGCAGTATCAGTTTGAAACTTGCAAAGTTGACACTGCAACCCTGCCTGAGTAGGCTATGTTCCTGGTCTTTCAAAGGAGTACAATTTACTTTTTCACAAGGGGATTGCAAGCAATTTTTGAAACTTATTTGTGGAGCATTATCAAATGGTAAATATCAAATTTTACAGTAAAATGTTTTCAGACTCGAGGTATTGTTCGTATCGTGGGAACCTGGAGCATGATTTCTGATTTTGATGTACAAGGGTAGACTATGTAAGCCCTTGCCTGTGGCTAAGTAACTCATCAGCTGGCAGCACATAATACCACACCATGATTTTTTGAAATGCACTGGTGGTTGGTAAAGACTAGGAGTATCTGTTTTATATAGTCAACACAGTTGAGTGAACTAAGCTTTGCTCCTATAGTTACATATGTGTGATCTGTTCCAGCTATAAGCATTGTCACTGAATTCCTGTTACAGACATCAGCCCGGAATTTGCGGTGGGTAATAACAGCCAAGGAACAGCGTTTGCTGTTATTACCCCTTTGAAGTTGACTGCAACTTCAGAATTTAGTGCGTGCGCATCTTAACGCAGAAATCCTGAAGTTGCTTGCGGTCAGTCATTCACAGCCCTCCCCCCCGCCACATAGCCGACAATTGGTGCAATCGGGGAAATCAGTGAAACTGACAAACTTCAGCTTTTCCTCTGTAATATTGCTGTTAAATACCCCATTAAATATTAAGCCTTGTTGGATTTGGTGTAACTGGGGTTTTAACAGCATATTAACTGCTAAGCAAATGTTACTTTTTTTTAAAGTTTATCTTTATTTCAGGTTTACCTTTTCCCCACGTGAAAGCCCCAATCTTTGTTTTGTTCTCTAACATTTTTAAAAAGTTAGAATAAAAGGAGCTTATTCACTTCCTGGTTCCCGGTCTGAGAATTCTGCATTGTGATTGGCTGCTTAGACAGCTTGTTGATGTCACAGCAGCTCACACTAGGAATTCCCCATTAACTTGCACTGATCTCAACTGAATGTCGGAAAAGCCTAACGTCTTGCCACAGAGATTGGCAGATCTTTGTGGGAAGCTTACTTCCGGGCCAGCGGCGAACGCCTTTGCTTCGCCGCTGACCACAAATTACAGGCCATCATTCCAGTCTAAGTATTTTCAGACTTTTGTGATTTGCATACAGTACAAAAGCTTGCACTGGCGCTTAAAATCGTTGGGTGAGGAAAACCGATTAAGACAAGCTGATAGAGGTAGCTAGAACAATTTCATCCCATTGGTTCAATTTCAGTAGTAAAGAAGGCAAGTCTGCTCTCTTTACTGCTGTAAACATCCTAAGTGGGGGAAAAAAAGCATTGAATATTCGAGCTTTATTTAGAATAACTAAACTGAGGCATTGTTGCTCCATCTAGTTGTACTTTCTGTTTCTGCTGTTCAAGAATGTTTCATTACCACATATGCTTTTCAACTAGGCTGTTGAAAACCAGCCACCTTTTCCCCTCTTTCCACTCCGGAAGCAAACACACAGGAGTTGAGGGAGATGTAACTTTGGGAGTATACTGAAACGGAATGTCGTCATGCCTGAATTAATGTAGGGCAATTTGCAAGAGCCTGCTTTCAGTTGTATAAATTGTAGACTCCCTGCAGAGACCACAGTAGACATTGCAGAATTTACCTCGTATTGCATAGGTCCCAAGGCCTTTTGCAATTGTTGATTTAGGTCCTCTATTTCCAAAAGCCTGATCCATGTTCAGAGACTCCAGATTTGAAACCTAATAAAGTAACAAGCTAACCAAGATCTATTCTTTCCTGCCCAATGATTGAAAGGGGAAAAATACATTTCTTGATTTTTGTCTAATTTGCTGCATTACTTGTGCACTTGCCAATTTTTAACAATTCAATGGGTTTCTCCCCTTGAACACTAGGTTTCTTTTAAATGATGGTGTATTTGTGCCATAAAAACAGAAAATGCTGGAAATACTCAGCAGGTCAGGCAGCATCTGTAGAGAGAGAAACAGAATTAACAACGTTTCAGGTCGATGACCCTTCGTCAGAACTGGAAAAAGTTGGAGATGTAACTGGTTTTTAGACAAACGGAAATCCTGTCTGAGAAGAGCAGAACTTCTTCAGGGTGGGAATTCCTAGAAGAGAAGTGGCAGTGAATTAAACACTTAATACAAAAGAAAAATACTGCGGATGCTGGAAATCTGAAATAAAAACAGAAAATGCTGGAAATACTCAGCAGGTCAGGCAGCATCTGTAGAGAGAGAAATAGAGTTAAAGTTTCAGGTGTATTTGTGCCCATGTGTTCTACTTCCACCTGTAAAAAGTGTTCTCGCCTTAATAAATGCTTAATGATTTTCACTGAACTTGATGTGATTTCCCCCCATTGTTTGGAGTTATTTTCAAAAAAGGGTAATGTAGGAATAAGTTCATTTGACCCTAGATTTATAAAAATTGTTTTGAAATATCCATAATATTTGTAGAAAGGGAGAATGGTGTCTTTGTCACAGTATTTACATATACAATTTACACTAGTTTACTAAACCCGGAAACGGGTGTTTTGCGCAGAACCTCCACCCCCCCCCCCCACATCTAATGGCATGAATGGGAAATGCCACCTACAGTCCACTAATTTCATTAATGTCTTATTTATACAGGACACTCAATGAGGAACTGCCACTCTTGACTTGTAATTCATGAGACCTGCATGCCAGTTTTCATTGATCATCTATGTATATATTAACACATGTATGGATTTTGTGAAATTAAAGCTCCTAGTTTTGAGATTAAACAATAAGCTGCATTGAACGCACTTTTGTAGTTGTTTGCTTAAAAAATCCTTATAAAGTTACGCAAATTATGAAAGGAAAGAAACTAAATATTCTCGTGTCCAAGTTTCTAACTGATGAAATTTAGCCTGCACGATGGTGACAGGACATTGATGAACAAGAGACTATGCTCATTCCTTTTCTTTGAACTTAAATTTTTTTTTTAAAAAGTGGAAGCATGCTATTCTGAATTATTCTGCCTTAACTGGATTTTCTTTCTTTCCTTGCTTATTTTCTCCCCTCCGTCTCCTGGAGGTTTTTTTTTATTCGTTCGTGAGATGTGGGCATTGCTGTCAAGGCCAGCATTTATTGCCCATCCCTAATTCATAGAATCATAGAAATTTACAGCACAGAAGGGGGCCATTTGGCCCATCTTGTCTGTGCCAGCCGACAAAGAGCTATCCAGCCTAATCCCACTTTCTAGCACTTGGTCCGTAGCCTTGTAGGTTATGGCACTTCAAGTGTATATCCAAGTACTTTTTAAATGTGATGAGGGTCTCTGCCTCTACCACCCTTTCAGGCAGTGATTTCCAGACCCCCACCACCCTCTGGGTGAATAAAATTCTCCTCAAATCCCCTCTAAACCTCCGACCAATTACTTTAAATCTATGCCCCCTGGTTACTGACCCTTCTGCTAAGGGAAATAGGTCCTTCCTGTCCACTCTATCTAGGTCCCTCATAATTTTATACACCTCGATTTGGTCTCCCCTCAGCCTCCTCTGTTCCAAAGAAAACAACCCCAGCCTATCCAATCTTTCCTCATGGCTAAAATTCCCCAGCCCAGGCAACATCCTCGTAAATCTCCTCTGCACCCCTTCTAGTGCAATCACCTCCTTCCTGTAATGTGGTGACAAGAACTGCAGGCAGTATTCTAGCTGCGGCCTAACTAGTGTTTTATACAGTTCAAGCATAACTTCCCTGCTCTTATATTCTATGCCTTGGCTAATAAAGGCAAGTATCCCGTATGCCTTCTTAACCACCTTATCTGCCTGTCCTGCTACCTTCAGGGGTCTGTGGACATGCACTCCAAGGTCCCTCTGATCTTCTGCACCTCAGTGTCTTACCATTTATTGTGTATTCCCTTGCCTTGTTAGCCTGCCTCAAATGCATTACCTCACACTTCTCCAGATTGAATTCCATTTACCACTGTTCTGCCCACCTGACCAGTCCATTGATAGCTTCCTGCAGTCTGCAGCTTGCTTTCTTCATTATCAACCACACGGCCAATTTTTGTATCATCTGCACACTTCTTAGTCCTACATTCAAGTCCAAATCATCGATATATACCACAAAAAGCGAAGGACCCAGTACTGAGCCCTGCAGAACCCCACTGGAAACAGCCTTCCAATCACGGAAACACCCTTCGACCATTACCCTTTGTTTCCTGCCTCTGAGCCAATTTTGGATCCAACTTGCCACTTTGCCTTGGGTCCGATGGGCTTTTACTTTTGTGACCAGTCTGCCATGTGGGACCTTATCAAAAGCCTTGCTAAAATCCATATAGACAACATCAAATGCACTACCCTCATTGACCTCCCTGTTACCTCAAAAAATTCAATCAAGTCAGTCAGACACTATTTCCTTAAATTCATGCTGACTGTCCCTGATTAATCCGTGTCTTTCTAAATGAAGATTTATCCTGTCCCAATAATTTTCCCACCACCGAGGTTAGGCTGACTGGCCTGTAATTACTCGGTCTATCCCTTTCTCCCTTTTTAAACAACGGTACCACGTTAGCAGTCCTCCAGTCTTCTGGCACCACACCTGTAGCCAGAGAGGATTGGAAAATGATGGCCAGAGCCTCTGCTATTTCCTCTCTTACTACTTTTAACAGTCTGGGATACATTTCATTGGGGCCTGGGGATTTATCCACTTTCAAAGATGCGAAACCCCTTAATACTTTCACTGTTTTTCATCTAATATTTCACTGCCCTTGAGAAGGGGACGGTGAGCCACTGCAGTCCATGTGGTGAAGGTACTCCCACAGTGCTCTAAGGGAGGGAGTTCCAGGATTTTGATCTAGCGACTATGAAGGAACGGAGATATATTTCCAAGTCAGGATGGTGTGTGACTTGGAGGGGGACCTGGAGGTGGTGGTGGTCCCATGCGCCTGCTGCCCTTGTCCTTATAGGTGGGAGGTACTGTCTTGTGCCTTGTTTATATAGCCATCATTTAGGGATGATTCATGGAATCATACAGCACAGGAGGTGGCCATTCGGTCCATTGTGTCTGTGGCGGCTCTTTGAAAGAGCTATTCAATTAGTCCCACTCCCCTGCTGTTTTCCCCATAGCCCTGCAAATTGCTCCTTTTCAAGTACATATCCAATTCACTTTATGAAAATTGTTATTGAATCTGCTTTCACCACCTTTTCGGGTGGTGCATTCCAGAACATCATAACTCCCTGTGTAAAAATTCTTCAAGGTCCTGGCAGGCTCATTGACTGCAGGAGTCAATTAGGTAGTGATTGGCGATTGCTGTGGCTTTTTTTGTTTTCCACTTCTCTTTAAATAGGAGATTAACCCGGAGTGCTGGACTAATTATTAAGCTCTGACTGCTGGCTAGCTGAGACCAGCAAACTCAGCAAAGACTGGGGATCAAACCTGGTGTCCTCTGGCTCTTTTTCCCAATCTGGCTGAGCTACTCATTAGATAAGCTTGCCATGCAAGCAGGGAAACAGTTCAGTCCTTCATTGAATTGCTCATCTATAGTTCAGTTTGCTGATTTATTGACATGTCAATCTAAGACTTGTTTACTCGGTCGAGCTGTGCTCTACAGTGTATAAAATAATTTGCAATGTGAAAAGGCTTCACTTGTACTATGGTTGCCCTGTTGAAAAACAAACCTCACAGCCTTTATTAAAATTATTGACAAATTGAGGGTAAACTGGATGGCCCGTAATTTCTGGTTTCAGGCCGATCTGTGAAGAATCCTCTTGACAGATCGAATGCCTGCCCTGGAGAAGGGCCTCTGCGGGTGGAGAGTTCCGCTTTCTGCAGAACATCCGCTCGCTGAAATCCCTTAAAACTCTTACGCCTGGTAAAAGCAGGCGTAAGGCCTGCTTTTACCAGCATAAGCGTTTTAAAAAAGTTTAAAAAAAAATTCACTCATAATTTAAAAATACTTTTTAAAAAAGGTAAATTTATTTTTAGCCCTGTAAAAAAACTTTAATTTTTTTTCAAAAAATGAAATTATTGTTTAAAAATATTTAATTTAATGTAATCTTTACTCATTTAAAAAATGTGATGTTTTTAAAAAATTTATTTAATATTTTGATTTTTTTCAGTGATCCCCATTCATACTTTTGACAGGTCTATCTGTCAAAAGTATGAAGGGGGATTCCCTTCTCCCATTGGCTCGCCTTGCCCACATGATCCCAGGGACGCTTGCGAACTGCATGCGCCCCTGGAATACGTGGGCCTTGCGCATTTCGTCGTGGAGAGGCCCAGGATTGGGAATGGCCGGACCTCTGGAGTCCTCGGGTAAGGACGAAGATTTTTCCCCGATAGTAGGCATCCGCACGCAGGAAGCCTCCTATCGGAAATTACGGGCTGATGTGTATTGAGTAACATGCTGCCTATGTGGTGATTGACATCTTTAGCACCTGATTTGTCGAAACAGTTAATTTATTATACTGTGCAGAAAATAAATGTGGTCTGAACTTAATGAAGTAAACAAAGTGCTTAGTTTTCTGCGTTGTGTTTTGAAACTTGCGTATTATTGTAAAGAAAATCTTTATGTAATCCTGAAGTCATGAACTATCTTGATGTGTTTTTTTTTAATTCAAACATTGCAAAATAGTGTGACATGGAAACTTAATTTTCTCACGAGCAGTAAAAGTGCTATTGTATTCATATTATGGATACATCATTTTACAAAACACTTGTAAATAATTTTCATTTTAAAATTCAAATTGCAGGCCATTTCCCTGGTTAATATGGTGGGCAGACTTATTCTTGTTTGTTTTGAAACCTACCAATCTATGATGCTAGAAAAGGCCATTGTGGTTCTTCTGGCCAGGCTCTCAATGCCCTACTATGGTCTATCTCGAACCCTCAATCAGTTCTTTCACCAAAATCTGCCTATTACCCTCTTCACTTCGCTGATATTACCCACACATAACTGTATCCTTGTGCAGTCTGTTCAGCTTATTCATCACTGTCATATAGTTAAATCTAACTCTTGATTTTTCCCTCATCCCAGCTTGAGTCCATGGCTCTTATTTACAAAATTCGCTAAGATTGAGACCATTTGTTCAGCTAACTCTGCTGCATCCCTCCCTTCCCATGCCTGCCAAGCCAAATTTCCCCAAAGTTCCCCTCCCCTGCCCTACCCTGGAACTCTCATCTTTCTCTAGTTTTGCTAGTGTTTCTCTCCTCATGCCTACTCCATGCTCATCTTGTCCATGTGACCTATCTTCTGCTCTCATGGCCCCCCATGTTAGCTGACACTACAAACTGAGTTCTTTCCTCAGGTACTGCGCCCTCCCTTTCAAATCTGTTGCCATTGCCCCCCCCCCGCCTCAAAAAAGAACACCTTTGACCCCCCTGTGTCTGCCCCATATCCAATCTCCCGTTCCTCTTAAGTCCTTCAACATGTTGTCGCCTCCCAAATCCGTGCCCATCTTTCCTGCAACTCTGTTTGAACTTCTCCAGTCAGGTTTCTGTTCCTGTCTGTCACAGCACTAAAACAGCCCTTATCCAAATCACAAATGACATCCTGTGTGACTGCGACCGAGGTGCACTATCCCTTCTCGACTTGTCTGCAGCCCTTGACACGGTTGACTACACCATCTTCCTCCAACGCCTTTCATCTGTTGTCCAGCTGGGTGGGACTGCCCTCGCCTGGTTCCACTCTTACCTATCCAGTCATAGCCAGAGAATTTCCTGCAGTAGCTTCTCTTCCCGCCCCACATGCCGTTAACATTTGAGTCCTCCAAGGGTATATCCTTGGCCCCTTTGTATTTTTCATCTACATGCTGTCCCTTGGTAACAACATCCAAAAACATGTCAGATTCCATGTGTAAGATGATGGCGCCCACTTCTACCTCACCAACACCTGTATCTACCCCTCCACTGTTTGTGCTGAGAGACTGCTTGTCTGACATCCAGTCCTGAATGAGCCAATATTTCATTATATTAAACATTGTGGAAACCAAAGCCATTTTCTTCGGCCCCTGCCATAACCTCTATTCCCTTGTCACCAAAACCATTCCTCTCCCTGACTGCTGTCTCAGGTTGAACCAGACTGTTCGTAATGTCGAACCTGAATATTTGACCCTGAGCTGGGTTTCCGACCCCATATCCTTTCCATTGCCAAAACTGACTACTTTCACCTTCGTAATATCGTTTGTCTCTGCCCCGCCTTAGCCTGTCTGCTGCTGAAAATCTCATCCATGCTTTTGTTGCCTCCAGATGTGACACTTCAAATGCTCTCCCGGCCAGCCTGCCATCTTAAACCCGCCATAAAACATAAGCTCATCCAAAACTCTGCTGCCCGTATCCTAATTTGCACCAAGTCTTGTTCACTCATCATCCCAGTGCTCGCTGACCTACACTGGCTTCCATTCCAGCAACGCTTCGATCTTAAAATTCTCATCCTGCTGTTCAAATCCCTCCATGGCCTCACCCCTCCCTATCTCTAACTTTCTCCCAACCCTCCGAGAACTCTGCGTTCCTCTAACTTGGACCTCTAGTGAATCCCCCACTTCAGTTGTGCCTTCAGCTGTCTAGGCCCTAAGCTCTTGAATTCTCTCCCTAAACCTCTCCGCGCCTCTACTCCTCTCTCATCCTTTAAGACTCTCCTTAAAAACTACAATGTCTCCTCCTTTGGCTCAGTGTTGGCTTTTGTCTGATTACACTCCTGTGCAAAGCACCGTGGAACGTTTTGCTATATTAAAGGTGCTATGTAAATGCAAGTTGTTGCAGCAATACTTTGTAAAGAAGGAAAGATGCAAATAAATTTAATGTTTTTGTTTTATATGTCTTGGGCTCTGTTGTAAAAACCTGCAGTGTTGCAATTTGATATCTTGTAAAAGAGCTGTGACACATGCAGTTTTATTTTTTTTAAATGATCCCTGGAAAATCAATCTTTTCACTGTCTTGAGTATATCTCTCTCTGACTTGACTTAAATTCTTTATTAGCGCTGTACACACCCTAACAATATAACCTCTATTTCTCTGGTGTATATTTAATAAATCATTAGCTCTCTACTGTGTATAAGTACTAATAACTGAATCATGCTCTAGGTACTGAATGTATAACTAAGCACCCACTTTGGCGTTGGTTGTGTCTGGCTATAATCTCGCCTCCGTATGACCAGAATCCACCACTGTCAACTAGACTCACCTTTTAATGATGAGTTAAAGCTTTTGGAAGTTTTTGCAACTGCCCTTCATAACTACTACAGATTTTTCCTGCATATTTTTTTGTTCGTCATTATTAGCCCAGCTGGTACAGACAGTGCATATATTTTTTTCAAATTTTAATAGCGGGCAAGCTGCTGTTCTCACTTTTTGTATTGTTGCCACAGTGCCCAATGAAGGTCTACTCAGCTGTACAAAATGCTGACTTGACAGTTAACCATTTCTTTGAGCAAATCATTTTTAGGCTGTAGAATTTATTTGAAACAAGTATTCATTTCACTGCTGAAAGTCATAGTTATACAGCACAGCAAGAGGCCCTTCAACCCATCGTGTCTGCGCCAGCCATCAAGCCCTATCTATTCTAATCTCATTTTCCAGCACTTGGTCCGTAGCCTTGTATGCTATGGCGTATGAATATGCAACACATTGTTCTTGTATGTTACTGATTCAATGTGTTCCATCTCCACCTGTACTTAAAATAACTAATTTTAAGACACAATGGCCCGGAATTTGCGGTCAGTGGCGAAGCGACTGCGCTCACCACTGACCTCGAAGAAAGCTGCCCACAAAAATCTAGCAATCTCTGTGCCGTGAATTTCAATTCTCCCAACATTAGTTTGAATCTAGCGCAAATCAAGCGAGACTCCAGCGTCCAGCAACAGTGGTGTCATCAAGCAGGCTAAGCAGTCAATCACTGAAGAATTTTCACAGACAGCAAACCAGGAAGTAAAATGAGCAGATTATAATTTACTTTTTATAGAGAGCGAAATAAAGATTGGGACATTACACAGGATTAAGGGTAGAAGCTGAAATATCATAACTTTTTAAAAAAAAATCAAAAAAAGTAATTCTTATCATAATAATGGAAAAATTTGACATTCCACAAATCTAAAATTAGTTTTTTGGGGCCAGAACGGTTGTTCAGCGGTGAATACGCCATTTAAAAACCCAGTTACACCTCCTCTTTCAATGAGGCTTAACTTTTTCAGTAGGGGAACTGGGGGGTGCATTTAACAGCGATATTCTAGCGTAATAGGGGAATTTTTCATCCTTCAATGTGATTTGAATTGATTGCCGGCTCTGGGGAGTATCACAGCGCAACCTGTGGAGGAGCAGGGCATGACAAATGACTAACTTCTGGATTTCTGTGTTTATCTGCGCGTGCGCTGACTCCAGAAAATGCGGTCACTTTCAGAGGAGTAATGACGGTGAACACTGACAGTTTTGGCATCATTACCACTGCAAAATCCGGTCTATTAACTCTTACTCCTGGCACAGCTCTCGAGCAGTGTGAGGCTTAAATGAACTGCAATAAATTGATTTTAAAAAAAAGTTATAACTGTAGTAGTTGGGATAGAAATCGATGAACTGATGCTGGTTGAGTGTAAGCGCTGAAGAAAGAAATCCCTTGAGAAAGGAAGATACTTGCACACTCAGCTAACCCTGTAAAGTGTGTTGGATTTCTTCAGGGAATTGCAGGACTGTTGAAGATGCTAGCTGTAGCGTCAAGCAATTGATCTCTTGATTAATGCACTTGCATTGTATTATCACCTGTATTGTAGAGCTGTTTTAATTTCAAATAGTGTTATGTATCATTTGATTGGATAATTTGGTGCCCAGTATTGATAAAACTTAGCAATGCCAATATTGGAAAATGTTTTCTTCAACAGAGTGTTGCACCTTTCTTTTGGAGCTCCTCTGGTCATCATGCACATTGGCAGTACATGGTGTGATTAAAATTACAAACTCTCCTTCATGGTTCTTGAAATTACTTTCCTCAGTTCAGCAATTTTGCCCTTGTGGAATCATCACGTTGAATCCCAGCAGTATTGTGTACAATGTTCCCTCTTTTTTTGGATGCGCGGCCCCGCCACAGTTTCGCGCATCACAAAACTTTACATTGGAAAAAGCCGTTCCGAGCGGCACAGGACCGGCAGAGAGGTGCACGGCGCCACCTTATAGGGAATGTTGATCGTGTAGTGATTTCAAGTTGGGAAAATGTGCCGATATTGCTCTGGGAAACTTTCTTCTCCCACAGCTGAAACTTCACCTCAAAGGTCCAAATATTGTCATAGTATTCTTTCACTACTTGTGCCCCTGATCTGATACTATCTTTAACTTCTCTTGTTAGCTGCGGTTGGACCACTTTTCCTGTCTGGTTTTTGTACCTTAAAGGAATGTATATTTGTTGTAAATTATGTATTAATTCTTTAAATGCTAGCCATTGCTTGTCTACCGTCATACCTTTTAATGTAGTTTCCCAATCTACCGTAGTCAACTTTCCCCTCATCTCTACGCAGCTTGCTTTGTTTAGATTTAAGACCCTGGTTTTGGATTTAACTAAATCACTTTCAAACTCAATATAAAATTCTATCATATTATGGTCACCCATTCCGAAAGGCCCCTTTACTACAAGGTTATTAATTAACCCTTTCTCATTGCACAATACTAGATCTAAAATAGCCTGTTCCCTAGTTGGTTCCTCAACATACTGATCTGAAAAACTATCTTGCATACATTCCATGAATTCGTCCTCAACGCTATTACTGCAAATTTGGTTTGCCCAAATGTAGATTAAAGTCCCCCATGATTGCTGTATTATCCTTGTTACATGCATCTCTAATTTCCTGATCATTACTCTGCCCTACTTTACAACTACTGTTTGGGGGCCTATAAACAACTCCCACCAATGTTTTCTGCCCCTTGCTGTTTCTTAGCTCCACCCAAACTGATTCTAAGATGCTTTCTTTCTACTGTCTTTATCCCATCCTTTATTATCAGGGCTACCCCTCCTCCTTTTCCATTTTGCCTATCTCTTCTAAAAGTTAAGTATCCTGGAATATTTAGTTCCCAACCTTGGTCACTCTGCAACCATGTCTCTGTAATGGCTATTAGATCAAACCTATTAATTTCTATCTGTGCTATTAATTCATCTATTTTGTTAATGGATATTTCTGGACCACAGCTGGTCAGATTACTGAGCAGTGATTTAATGATGGGTATTCTGGGATTGGCTAATATGTGTTGTATGTGGGGTAGCCTGTGCAAGATTAATAATTACCCACTAATTGTTGTGTATAGCTCCCTGGAGATAATATAAGATGCCTGAAATAGTCTCTTGTCTCTCCTGGCGGTCTGCACAGAGCGGGATTAAAGGGCGTGGACTTGAACAGAGTGTTTTATTTGGGAATTTGGAAAGAGTGGGAATTCAGAGAAGAGGGGGAAGGAGTTGTTGCTTTTTGCCTACACTGCTTTGTAGTGCTTTGTGTTCTAGGTAGATATTTAATTTCAGTACCCTTAACTTAATCTAGATCAAGTAAGTAGTCAAGAAACTACACTAAACAAAGTTACCTAATTTACAAATTTAATTAAATAAAACAAGGTCATATAGGGATGGCAGTGCAGGTGGTGTGCCGCAACTGCAGCATGTGGGAGTTTGTGGAGAGCATTGTGATCCCGGACAACCACGTTTGCAGTAAGTGCCTGCATCTTGAGGAACTTCAGCTCAGAGTTTTTGACCTGGAGTCTGTGGTGCAGATATTGCGGGGCATCAGGGAGGGGGAGAGTTACCTGGACACTTTGATCCAGGAGGCAGTCACACCCCTTAGGTTAGGTAGTAGTACAGGTCTGGTTAGTGGTCAGGGGCAAGAGGGTGTGACTGCAACTCAGGCAGGTAAGGGGATCCGAGGTGCAGTGCTGGAGGAGCCTCAACCTTTGCCCTTGTCCAACAGGTATGAGGTTTTTGCTGCCTGTGTGGATGAGGGAAAAGCCTGCAGGATGGATGAGCAAGCTGACCATGGCACCATGGTGCAGGAGGCCATTCAAATGGGGGGAGTGAAAGAGAATGTAGTTGTGGTAGGAGATGGTATAGTCAGGGGGATAGATACTGTTATCTGCAGCCGCGACCGAGAGTTCCGAAGGCTGTGGTGTCTGCCCCCGGTGCCAGGGTTAAAGACATTTCCTCGTGGCTGGAGAAGAACTTGGAGGGGGAGGATCCAGTTGTCGTGGTCCACGTAGGAACCAACGACATAGGTAGAGCTAGAGATTCTGCTAAGGGAGTTTGAGGAGCTAGGATCCAAATTAAAATGCAGAACATCAAAGTCATAGAATCATAATGGCACAGAAGGAGGCCATTCGGCCCATCGAGTCTGCAGAGCAATCGAGTCAGACCCATTTCCCCGCTCTATCCCCGTAGCCCTGCAAGTTTATTTCCCTCACGTGCCTGTCCAGTCTCCCCTTGAAAACGTTGTGTCTCCGCTTCCACCACTTCAGTCGGCCGCGAGTTCCAGGTCCTCACCACTCTCTGCGTAAAGTTTTTCCTCACATCCCCCTGTATCTCTTGCCCAAAACCTTAAATCTGTGTCCCCTAGTCCTTGTACTATCAACTAGTGGGAACAGCCTTTCCCCGTCTAGCCTATCCAAACCTGTCATAATCTTGTACACCTCTATCAAATTACCCCTCAACCTCCTTTGCTCTAATGAAAACAAATCCAGCTTCTCCAACCTGTCCTTGTAGCTAAGATCTCCCATCCCCAGAACCATTCTGGTAAATCTCCTCTGCACCCTCACGGGCCTTCACATCCTTCCTAAAGTGTGGTACCAGAACTGGATGCAATACTCCAGTTGTGGCCTAACCAGCGCTTTATAAAAATTCAGCATAACTTCTCTACTTTTGTACTCTATACCTCTGTTTATGAAACCCAAGATTCCATATGCTTTGCTAACCACTCTCTCAATATGTCCTACCACCTTCAGGGACTTAGGCACATTAACTCCCAGGAAAGGTAACAATCTCTGGATTGTTACATGAGCCACGTGCAAATTAGCATAGGGACAAACCGATTAGAGGTTTAAATGCGTGGCTCAAAGAGTGGTGTGGGAGGAAGGGGTTTCAGTTCATAGGGCACTGGCACCAGTACTGGGGAAAGAGGGAGCTGTTCCGTTGGGACGGGCTCCACTTAAACCGGACTGGGACCAGTGTCCTGGCGAACCGAATAACTAGGACAGTAGACAGGGCTTTAAACTCATGAAGGGGGTGGGTGGGAGGATTCAGCAAAGAGTAAATTTAAAAGCAGCGAGAGAAAGGTCGAAGCTCTAGTGCAGAGTAGAGTTTTTGGTAAAAATGAGCAGAGTGGGTCAGGAAGGGACAGAGTAACAAAGGTAATAAGGCATCAGTGACTAAGGTGACATCAGGGGAAAAATAGAAATAAGTCAAAGCTAAAGGCACTATATCTGTGCGTGAAGCTTTTGCAACACAATCGATGAATTAATAACTCTGATAGAAATGAACAGGTTTGATCTAATAGCTATAACTGAGACATGGTTGCAAAGTGGCCAAGTTTGGGAACTAAATATTCCAGGATACTTTTAGAAGAGATAGGCAAAATGGAAAAGGAGGAGGGGTAGCCCAGATAAAGGATGGGATAAAGACAGTAGAGAGAAAGGATCTTAGCTCCAAAAATCAAGAAGTAGAATCAGTTTGGGTGGAGCTAAGAAACAGCAAAGGGCAGAGTTGTTTATAGGCCCCCAAATAGTAGTTGTAATGTAGGGCAGAGTATTTATCAGGAAGTTCGAAGCTCATGTAACAAGGGTAATACAGTAATCATGGGGGACTTTAATCTACATATAGACTAGGTAAACCAAATTTACAGTAAAAGTGTGGAGGATGAATTCATTGAATGCATGCAAGATAGTTTTCTAGATCTGTATGTTGAGGAACCAACTAGGGAATAGGCTATTTTAGGTCTAGTATTGTGCAATGAGAAAGGGTTAATTAATAACCTTGTAGTAAAGGGACCTTCAGGGAAGAGTGCCCATAATATGATAGAATGTTATGTTGAGTTTGAAAGTGATTTAGTTAAATCCCAAACTAGGGTCTTAAATCTAAACAAAGCAAACTACGTAGGTATGAGGGGCAAGTTGGCTAAGGTAGATTGGGAAACTACATTAAAAGGTATGATTGTAGACCAGCAATGGCTAGCATTTAAAGAATTAATACATAATTTACAACAAATATTTAAGGCACAAAAATCCCACAGGAAAAGTGGTCCAACCGTAGCTAACAAGAGAAGTTAAAGATAGTATTAGATCAAAGGAGGAGGCTTATAATGTTGCCAAAAAGAGTTGTAAGCCTGAGGATTGGGAGGATTTTAGAATTCAGCAAAGGAGGACCAAGCAATTGATAAGGAAAGAGAAAAAGGAATGAGTAAACTAGCGAGAGACATAGAAACAGACTGTAAAAGCTTCTATACGTAAAAAGGAAAAGATTAGCTAAAGTGAATGTGGGTCCCTTACAGGCTGTGACAGGAGAAATTATAATGGGGGTAAGGAAATGGCAGAGAAATTAAACAAATACTTTTGTGTCTCTCTTCACGGAAGAAGACGCAAAAAACTTCCCGGAAATAGTGGACAACCAAGGGTCTAGCAAGAATGAGGAACTGAAAGAAATTAGTATTAGTAAAAAAAAAAAGTACTGGAAAAATTAATGGGACTTAAAGCCAATAAATCCCCTGGACCTGATGGTCTACATCCTAGGGTTTTGAAAGAGGTGGCTATAGCGATAGTGGATGCATTGGCTGTCATTTTCCAAAATTCCATAGATTCTAGAACGGTTCCTGTGGTAGCAAATGTAACCACATTATTTAAGAAAGGAGGGCAAGAGAAAATGGGGAACTACAGACCAGTTAGCCTGACAGTAGTAGGGAAAATGCTAGAATCTATTATTAAGGACGTGGTAACAGGGCACTTAGAAACTAATAGGATTGGGCAGAGTCAACATGGATTTATGGAAGGGAAATTGTGTTTGACAAATCTGTTTGAATTTTTTGAGGTTGTAACTAGCAGAATAGATAAAGGGGAAGCAGTGGATGTGGTGTATTTGGATTTTCAGAAGGCATTCAATAAGGTACCACACAAGAGGTTATTCAACAAAATTGGGGGTAATATACTAGCATGGATTGAGGATTGGTTAACGGGCAGAAAATAGAGTAGGAATAAATGTCATTTTCAGGTTGGCAGGCTGTAACTAGTGGGGTACCACAAGGATCAGTGCTTAGGCCTCAGCTATTCACAATCTATAGCTTTGATTTGGAAGAGGGGACCAAATGTAATATATCCAAGTTTGCTGCTGATACAAAGCTAGGTGGGAATGTAAGTTGTGAGGAGGATGCAAAAAGGTTTCAAGGGGATATAGACAGGCTAAGTGAATGGGCAAGAACATGGCAAATGGAATATAATGTGGAGAAATGTGAAGTTATCCACTTTGGTAGGAAAAATAGAAAAGCAGAGTATTTTTTAAATGGTGAGAGATTGGGAAATGTTGGTGTTCAGAGGGACCTGGGTGTCCTTGTACACGAATCACTGAAAGTTAACATGCAGGTACAGCAAGCAATTAGGAAACAAATGGTATGTTGGCCTTTTTACACGAGGATTTGAGTATAAGAGTAAAGACCGTCTTACTGCAATTATACAGGGCCCCGTTGAGACCCACACCTGGAGTATTGTGTACTGTTTTGGTCTCCTTACTTAAGGAAGGATATACTTGCCATAGAGGGAGTGCAACGAAGGTTCACCAGACTGGTTCCTGGGATGGGGGGATTGTCCTATGAGGAGAGATTGAGTAGACTAGGCCTATATTCTCTGGAGTTTAGAAGAATGAGAGGTGATCTCATTGAAACATACAAAATTCTTACAGGGCTTGACAAGGTAGATGCAGGGAGGATGTTTCCTCTGGCTGGGGAGTCTCGAACCAGGGGTCACAGTCCCAGAATAAGGGGTCGGCCATTTAGGACTGATGAGGAGAAATTTCTTCACTCAGAGGGTGGTGAATCTTTGGAATTCTCTACCCCAGAGGGCTGTGGAGGCTCAGTTGTTGAGTATATTCAAGACCGAGATTGATAGATTTTTGGATATTAAGGGAATCAAGGGATATGGGGATAGTGCAGGAAAGTGGAGATAAGGTAGAAGATCAGCCATGATATTGAATGGTGGAGCAGGCTTGAAGGGCCAAAAGGCCTACTCCTGCTTCTATTTCTTATGTTCTTATGAAAGGCTAAAAATACTTGGTCAGATTTATTTATATGTTAAATAATAAACAGAAGCAAAATGATGCAGCAAAATACTGAATTGGCACAATACTTGAAAATCACAATTAAATTAGTCTATAAGAAGTTGAAGTACCCTATTTTGAGTCCATTAGCAACACAGTTGCTTACAAATTTCAACATGGAAACGGGCCATTTGGCTCAAACAGTCCATGTTGGCATTTTATTCTCCAGGCAAGCAGTCTTCCTAATTCCATGTGCCTGCTTTGTTCCCAAATCCCTTCATCTCCCCAACCTTTCCTCCAAACCTATTGTTAAATGTTGACATAGTGACTGAAGCAGAGACCAACTGGAACCCACAGCCGCCCAAACGTGAGTTTTAAAAAAAATGAAAATTAGTTTCTCCTACTTCCTGTGCTAAATTTCTAGGAGGAAAATGTGGTTGCTTTGCGCCTCCTGTTGGCGCCCTAAGAGGGCGCTAATGGGGCGCAAAGCAACTAGTGCCCGGGTGGGGCGATGTTTGCGGCGCTCGCGAAATTGACCAGAGATTTTGCGGCGGCGCTGAACACTACCGCCATGATCTCCTGCGCCCGCAGATCTTGATGTCAGTCGAGTGTGTAACGCCCTGGACCGGATATTGAGTGGCGCCCCTTGCCTTACCACCTGCCGCCAGCAACGACAGGTTGAGGGGAACGTTTTGCTGTCGGGAAGGGACTGGGGAAGCGCTATTTAAAGGTGGCTGCTTCCTGCCTTTGTTTGTCGGCGACATTTTTGCACCACGCATTGAGAGAGAGAGAGATATACTTCTGGAGAGATTCAACGCTGTGAGGAGGAGTTTTGGGTACTGAGCAGCACTTTGCAGGTTAATTTTGATTTGACCTTCCTTGCATCGTTTTAGAAGAGACTATGGGGGCTGCACTCTGAGCTCTTTCCATGGGGGTCTCCATTGTTCTTTCCAGCAGAATTGATGTACAGGTCTCTCCAGGCCGAGATTCAAGGCTGCAATGAGCAGGGTGTGGATGGAGAGCAAGATCGACCCTCCCCTTTAAGAACTGGCTGGCGCCAGTGTGTCTGTGTTCCATTGTTGACTGACATCACAGGAGCTTAGCCAGTGCTCTGAGTTAGCGCCTCGCTCGTCGGCGTTAGCGCCTTGCGAGGTGTGTAGCGCCTAATTTAGCGCTCCAATCACCTCCGGGGCGATAGAAGCCAAGTTTGCAGTCGGAGGCGATAATTAGCGGTAGGCGCTGAACTTTGCGCCCGGCCGATAATTGCGCCCCAAACGGGGCGATACCGAATTTCTCCCCCCTCCCCAGCCTTTAATTTTATATCTGTCTGTTCGATACAAGATCTCTCGACCACTGAAAGCAAGCTGTCTCTATTTTCTCTGTCCTGTCTCTTCAGAATTTTAATAATCTGTCAAATCCAGCTGTAATCTCTTCCTCTGCTGAATGAAATTTTTCAAGTCTGTCTTCATTTTGTATTTCCTCATAAAAGACACTATCCTAATGAATCTGCTGTACCTTTCCTATAGCGTGGAGCCCAAAACTTCATGCATTACTCCAACTGTGATCTTACTAGAGCTTTATATAGATTCACTGTTATAGTTTGCTTATTATATTTACATTTTTCCCATAAAGCCCAGTATTCCATTATATTTTTAATGGTTTTATCTATTTATCTACATATCCTAGTCGGCATTAAACGGGTCACCAATGCTCTGTTTGCCAGGGCTAACCAGTATATCACTTCACCCATTGACGTTAACAGTCAGCAAGAGAGTTCAGTGATTTGCAGCAGTGGCTGGCTTTCCCTCACATTCAGGGTGTTATTGACTGCACACACGTGGACATCAGGGCTGCAGAACACCAGCCAGGAGCATTTTAAGTAAGAAGGGCTGCCACTCTTGTCAGCTGTGGCTCAGTGGTAGCACTCTTGCCTCCGAGTCAGAAGGTTGTGGGTTCAATTCCCACTCCAGAGACTTGAGCACATAATGTAGGCTTGACATCTGTCTTTCAGATGCGATATTAAACTGTGGCTCGGTACGCTGTCTTGGATGGATGTAAACAATCCTACAGCACTGTTTGGGGACTAGAAAAGAGAAGGGGAGTTCTCCCGGTGTCTTAGCCAATATTTATCCCTCAACCAACACCTGAAACAAATTATCTGGACATTTCTTTCATAGCTGTTTATGGAAGCTTGCTGTGCGCAAATTGGCTGCCGTGTTTCCTACATTTCAACTGTTAGTACACTTCAAAAGTACTTCATTGACTGAAGTGCTTTGTGATGTTGTGAAAGGCGCTATATAAATGCAAGTCTGTCTTTCTTTCACTAATGTCCATCTGGTCTCCGATCCCAGCAACATTATCATGCAAGTTCCTGTAAGGTCCCCAAGCAGCTGTCACTATGCTTTTATCAAGCGACACTCAACCATCCACCCTAATATTCAACACTTCCACCAATGTAACAGATTGGCTGCTGAGGAAAAAGCATACCCCTTACACACGTGCCTCATGACACCCCTCTGTGACCCCACCATGTCTGAGTAATACAGGTATAATCAAAGCTGGGAGACCACCAGGATGATTATTGAACACACCATATGGCTGCTGAAACAGAGGTTCAGCTGCCTGGACAGGACAGGACAGGCGGCTCAATTGGCCCCACAAAGAGTCTCTTGCGTCCTGCACAACCTTGCCATACAGAGAGGCCTGCATTTGGAGGAGGCAGAGCAGCAGCGGTCCTCATCGGATGAAGACCAGGGTGAAGCTGAGGAAGCGGCAGAAAAAGGAGCATCATCTCAACACTTTGCAGCAAGAGATGTGACCAGCTCGTTCCCTTGCCCTGAAAACTTACACAAAGCGTCTACAAAAACAGTCCTTGTTGTATTCTTCACCGCTCCCTTAATCATTCAGTGAAGTACATTGAAACTATTCAGCCAACTTCTATCCCAATGATGCACTGACGATGCAGCAGCAGAAGCTGCTATAACACTGCACACCAAATATGATCAAGGTGATGAATTTAATGCCAATCACTAATTGCCGTCAATTAATTTCTCACCCAGTGGTTAATCCATGGTACCTCTCAAGGTTTCCTAGCCCTACTACTCCTATGAGGTGCTCCCCTAGTGGCCTATGGATAACTAGTGGAATGCTTCTGTTTCTCAAATTGGGGCTGGGGATTACCACTTCCACTGATTTGCGGGAGCAGACGATGAGTTACTCCTTGATGATCCCCCATCTATTTGGTCCACCAATCTGTCCCAGGTGGACACCTGACTCTCCAAGCTGAAGCCTGCATGTAAACTGCAGAGTGCTGATCCCATGCTAAATGACATCACACAGGCTGTTTGATGCTTTAAACTCCTTGGCAGGCCTTCCAATTACTCGTACAACTACTTGTGTGAGACGAGCAGTTTTCTTTTCCTGGCTGGGCCTCTTGAAGTCCTCACCTCTGTCCTGCTCAGCAGAGCAGGGAGAGGACCTTGCTCTCCAGAGTGCTGTCTCTGCCACTAAGACCTGTTGCTGCTACTCATGCTCGATGTTTCAGTATGTGCAGACACCTTGAGTTCCCTGTCTAACCCATGCAAATGGCCAATGTCTATGCTGGTGCTTTGGAGGGGTGGAGCACGTGACGGGGCATCCTCAGGAGGATTGCCCTCCTCTGGGGTATCTTTTTCAGAAAGCTCTTGCTGCTGAGAGCGAGATAAGACACAAGTTATCATGGCACTGAGTTGACATTAACAGTTGACAGTCTTGAGAATGTAGCTTAAAGTTGTGAATTTTGTTGAATATTTATTGAAGTGAACAAAGGATTACAAGTAATATGCAGACCTCATCTCCGATAACTGCTTGTCTTCTCCGATGCTCGTAGCTTTACCTGGGCCGCTAATGTCCAAGTCTTCCTGCTCTGTTTGATGTGAAGGCAGTGATGTCACAGACTCCTCCCCTGGTCTTGGTCCTCTCCTGAGCAGCTAGGTCCTTACCAAAAAAAAGGGCAAGAGTTAGAGTGGCTGGTGAATAGGAAAGTGGAGATGTGTAGGGCTTGAGCATATAGTGCACCTACTGAGAGTTGGAAAAGAGGGATGGAGAGGGAGGAGTTGCTGGTTGTGCAAGTGCTAGGATGTGAAGAGAATGTTCGTGTGTGAAGAGAGGAAAGGAAGAAGTGAGTGTTTAGAATGAGAGGAGGATGTTGCAGTGTGCCCATGTGATTGTATGTTGAAGGATTTGATGAAGTGGACAGAACTGTGCTGGGAGAGGGGGTAAAAGGAGCATTGTCAGATGTTGAGAGAGATGAAGAACTGTACTCATCCCTTGCTGCCAATGTGAGGTCATTGAACCTCTTTCTATATTGAAACAAGGTCATGGGAGTGACGCTGCTGGCACTGACCACCTCAGCTATTGCTGTCCAGACCTGGGTATACCCCTGCGGGTGCTGGTACATCCCTCCTTGCCCTGACCTGCTCCACTCTGACCTTGAGTGGGGAATCTGAAAACCTGACTGAAGCCCTGTGATTTGTTCTCCAACTTGATCCTTTTGGCAGCAGTCAGACATGCTAATCAGCCAGAAGTGAATACAATGCCGTGTTGAGAGATGCATTCCGCTTTAAGTAGTCCTTGGGCAGCTGGCTGCGGAAATTGTGCAGAGGAAATGGGCGGGCAGCCTATCAATCATAGTAAAATGAGGCTCAAGTTAAAATCGCCGGGCTTCACGCTGACAACGTCAGGGTTTTGCTGCTCGCCCACTTTCCCAACCCCCCTGCCCACTTTCTGCCCCAAGTCAAAATCAGGGCATCTGATTCCTCCTTTTATGAGCAGTTTTTAATCCAATTTGGTACCTTCCCCGAATTCAATACCCCTTTAATCTCCAGTAGTCTCCCATGTGATACCCTATCGAAGGCTTCCTGAAGGACCAAATGCATCACATTCACTCTATCCACCATATTTCTCACCATCTCAAAAGAACTCTCAGGTTTGTTGTGTACTATCTTCCTTTCTGAAAACTGTGTTGGCTACTTTAAATTATTTTCTTCATCTGCTGTTCAGTAATTTCATCTTTTGAGGATTCCAAAGTTCCATTACCACAGACATTAAATGAGCTAACCTTTAATTACCTGAGTTAGTTTTATTTCACTTTTTGAAAAAGTATATTGCACTGACCACTCCAATCTTCCAGGACCTCTCCATTCTTAATAGAAGGTTAATAGAACCCTGAAATATTTCTAGGGCTTTTGCTATCTGTCTTTCCTTCTTTTTTTCTTCCCCCCCCCCCCGGGTCGGGCCCCATCTGGAGTACTGTATTCAGTTTTCGGGACTGCATCTCGGGCAGCGGGTGCAGTGCAGATTCACCAGAATTATACCGAGGCTATGAGGGCTAAATTATACGGGTAGGTTGCATAAACTTGACTTGTATTCCCTTGAGTATAGGAGATTGAGGGCGTGAGCTGATCGAGGTGTTTAAAATATTAAAAGGATTTGCTAGGATAGATACGGAGAAACTATTTCCTCTGGTGGGGGACTCGAGAACAAGGGAGCATAATCTTAAAATTACAGCTTGGTGATTCAAGAGCAAAATCCAGAAGCACTTTTTCCACACACAGGGTAGCAGAAATTTGGAACTTTGTCCCCCAAAAGGCTGTGGATGCTGGGACAATTGGAGCTTTCACGACGGAGAGATTTTTGTTAGGTAAAGATATCAAGGGACATGGAGCAAAGGTGGAAAATGTATTTCTCTGTTGCTCTTGAACACTTGTTGCACAGAAAGATTTATTGTCATTGCTCGGGAGTGGTCAGTGCTGTAGTTAAAAAAATTTTTTTTAAAAAAATAATAAAAGGGCTTAATGTTTTGTAGTTAAGTGCGTGTATGTGCATATGTAGAAAACGATTCAAGAGTTGTCAGCCTCATTGAAGCTTTTGGTCAGCTTTTGCTAAAAAAACAATGACACTTGGAGTTAGATGGAGTGCAGTGGTACATCGGCTTGGTATAACCTATGCTGCATGTATAACTGACATTTCATTTCTTGCTTTGCAGTACACAAGTATAGCTTCAGTGGTGATTTAAAAATTTGAAGAGGGACATGAGTGCTGAAGACATGAGTATTTGCAATGGCGGCATGCCTCCTTGAACATTTTGATATTTGGTGCCTTGATTGGCATTTTGAAGCCTACTGTAATTGAGTTTGAATCTAAGTTTTTTTTTAATTAAGTAAAACTCATGATTCCAACCCCACTCTGAATTTTATCTCCAAACGTTCGTAATTCCACAAGTACAGGGACAAGAATTGTCAAATAAAGCCGGTTCGTGCATTTACACAAAGGAACACATTTCGTATCTCAAAATAGCAGCTATAACTAGCATTGATTAAAATAAACCTTCACAAGGCAGCAGTCAGAGGAGGTGGGGTGGGGGTGGGGGGTAAACATTACAAGACATCTATAGCTGGGACTCTCTGAATTGAACAGCACGCTTTAAATTTTTCTGCCTTAATTTTATGCGCAACGAACAATGGGAAGAAAGTACTGTCTGATTCCAGTTCTGCTCTCAGACCTATACGGTTTGGACAGTTCTATCTTCCCAATGATCTGATTAGTTGATATTAGCAACCTCCAATGCTAATGGGTGGGAAGCTCATTTACTTGTAAAATGCTGATGGTAGGCATGTACGAGTCTTTTCACTACTGGGTACCTTGAGCATAGTTCAAGTTAGTGGAGCTTTTTAAAAAAAAAAAACTGCTGGGTATGAAATTCTCCTTGGTCCTTTTTTTCTCTCCACATACCATACCATGATACTCTTGTAGGTGAAGAACATTCTCCGCGGATGTTCAATATACTACTTTTTAACTGGTTGCTAGGAAGCATATGTCAGCCTAACAATGACTTGCTATATCTCTTCCGTTCCTTCACCACACAGACTGTTCTCCAACTAATGCACTGAATTAAGGCACTGAACCTCTTTATTCCAAAGTACTGCACATGGGTGCTCTCAACAAGCAGTGCTGTCATCTCATTCACTTATGTTTAACTTTGTTTCTCTGTTTCACTCTCCCAGCTTCTGAGGCACAAGTGAAAGTGGAGGACAAAAAAGGCCAGTTAAGCAGTCACTCAACTTCTACTTCTGGGCAAAGTGTGAACTCTGGAACCAAACAAGGTGTGTAATTTGAAATTCTACATCTGTGATTTAAATCTTGTATATATGTGAAGTTGATTTAGAAGTGGCATTTTACAGATTTCACAATGCCTATTGATAAAAATTGCTTTCTATTAAGTCTAATGGTGTACCTATATTAAAAATCTGTGTGTACTTCCTGTAACTCTTCAGTCAACATTAATAAAGGAAACTGCTATATAAACATTTATAATGGGGGTAACTACCTAAAAATGTCAACATTTAATAAGAGGAAATGGAACAATTTGCTTTTGTGCTTTGTTGACTAAGCAAATAAGTTGCGCCGTGCTTTTTGGGGGGAAAAGTTTTGCTGCACTTTTTTTTTCTCTTTAGTAACTGAAATTTTAAATGTCCAAGATAAGGATTTAAACTCATTTCAAAAAATTACACTTTTTACAACATAATTTAAATTTATACATTAAATTGTTAAGTTCTTTTTTAAATGATTTCATTTCAAATTTTAACATGACGGCCACTCCATGGATAGATCATTCTTCAGAAGTAGAACATCATGCTATCATACCTAAATCTGCCTATACTAGTCTGAACCTGTGTTTCCTGGTCCTATTCACGTAGTTTATTTTGACTTAATTTTCCATATTTACTTATTCCATATGGTTGTCTTGTATACCTCTATTACATCACCTCTTGGACCTTTCCTTGTTGATTTTGCTGCTCCGCATTGGTTGGACATGTTGAGTGTTGAGACTGTTAAGACTCTCTGGTCTCCTTTAACTCTATCCTTACCTATTTTAGCACCATTCATGGAGTATGTATGTTGCTTATTTGCCTACTTGCCCTCTTTTTGCTCCTCCCCCACCCACCTATCTAATTTAAATGATTTTTGATTGCTGCCTCAATGTTATTTATGAGTTTCTTGGTTCCTACTTGGTTTAGGTGTAACCTTTTTCTCCTGTACTTGTCCTTTTTTAGTTCTGAAAGTAATCCATTATTTATGAAAGTAGCATTTGTATTTGCACCACGTTGCCAGTTGTTCACTTGCATCCTTCGTTTTCTTGGTGAACTCTCCTCCTCCTTCCCCAACAACCAGAAGTATGCCGAAGAACATTACTTTGTGCCCTCTATCTTTTGAGTCCTCATGTACTTTGAAGGTGTGTATATTTACCCCTACATGGACAACCATGACTGGATCCCTTCCTCTTCTCCTTAGTGTTCCTTCTAACCTTATCTTCAATACTGTTCTAGCTCCAGCTAGACAACTTACAATCCTGTAGATATTGGCCCAAAAAATTGCAGTCGGCAGCGTAGCTACAGAGTACGCCGCTGAACTACAAAAAGAATACGAACTTGCCTTGTGCGAGGCCCAGAAAGGAGACTTGCTCTTCGGCACTGTAGAGTTGTGCGCAGCGTATTGCGTCACGAAGGCCAGGAGCGCAGCGTACAGCCTATGCGTAAGGGACGACACGCCCACAGAAGCTATCAAAACTAAGCCATGCCCATACAAACTTCTCTCTCTCTCCCATTGAAATAAACTTAAACTTTTAAGAACTTTTTAAAACTTTAAATTAAACTGGTACTTAGACATATTTCATATCAGCATTTTGGTTTTCTCTTCAAAACTCACAATTTATTAGTCCTGTTTGGATACTCAGTAAAGGTCTAACAATGTGTTGTATCTCCTACAAGTTATGTTGAACTTCAGAAAGAGATTTCCAGCCATATATTCAATGTTATTTTTCAGAATTAAAATATTATTCAGACCTCTGGTAATAGATAAATTTATTTTTGTTGTTTATAGATGCATTATATTATCATTTTTGAGTTTAAAGGACAATAGAAACGCTAATTTTCGCTCCCCAGCCTCCCTCCCTCCCTCCCTCCGCCCAGCCCAGGAGCACTGGGGGCTGAATGTAGAACCTCCAGTTTGTTATTTGTTTCATAGTGCACTGTGTGATCTGGGCAACCTTTTGAAAAGGAGGTTGATTGCTGCGTTGGCTTCCCAACTCGCCAAGGTTTCTTCGGTAGCATCTCCCAAACCCACGACCTCTACCACCTAGAAAGACGAGGGCAGCAGGCGCATGGGAATACCACCACCTCCAAGTCACACACCATCCTGACTTGGAAATATATCGCCGTTCCTTCATCGTTGCAGGGTCAAAATCCTGGAGCTCCCTCCCTAACAGCACTGGGAGTACCTTCACCACACGACTGCAGCAGTTCAAGAAGGCAGCTCACCACCACCTTCTCAGGGCAATTAGGGATGGGCAATAAATACTGGCCTTGCCAGCGACACCCACATTTCAGGAACAAATTTTTTTTAAAAACTGTACGGCAAAGGTTTTGGTTGGGCTACATGGTAGGTGGATTTCCCTGTGTGACGCTGGCCGAGTTTCTATTGTCCTTTCAACTCAAAAATGAACATCATAATATAATGCATCGATAAACAAGGTTGTTTTTTGGACTGGAGGAAGTGGTGTTCCCCAGGGGTCGGTTCTAGGACCGCTGCTTTTCTTGATATATATTAATGACTTGGATGTGGGTGTATAGGGCACAATTTCAAAATTTGCAGGTGACACAAAACTTGGAAAGTATAGGGAACAGTGAGGAGGATAGTGATAGACTTCAAGAAGACATAGGCTGGTGGAATGGGCAGAAATGTGGCAGATGAAATTTAACACCGAAAAGTGCGAAGTGATACATTTTGGTAGAAAGAATGAAGAGAGGAAATATAAACTAAAGGGTACAATCCTAAAGCGGGTGCATTAACAGAGACCTAGTGGTATATGTGCACAAGTCATTGAAGGTGGCAGGGCAGGTTGAGAAAGCAGTTAAAAAAGCTTATGGCATCCTGGGCTTCATGAATAGAGTTTTAAAGTAAAAAAGCGTGGAAATTATGATGAACCTGTATAAAACACTGGTTCTGCCTTAACTGGAGTATTGTGTCCAATTCTGGGCGCCACACTTCAGGAAGGATGTGAAGGCCTTAGCGAGGATGCAGAAAAGATTTTCGAGAATGCTTCCAGGGATGAGGGACTTCAGTTACTTCAGTTACAGTCTCCTTAGAGCAGAGAAGATTGAGAGGAGATTTGATAGAGGTGCTCAAAATCATGAGTGGTCTGGACAGAGTAGATAGAGAGAAACTGCTCCCATTGGCAGAAGGGTCAAGAACCAGAGGACACAGATTTAAGGAGATTGTCAGAAGAACCAAAAGCAACATGAGAAACTTTTTTACCCAGCGGGTGGTTAGGATCTGGAATGCAATGCCTGAAAGGATGGTGGAGGCAGACTCAATCACTGCTTTCAAAAGGGAGTTGGATAAGTACCTGAAGAGAGAAATTTGCAGGGCTACGGGGAAAAGGCGGGGGAGTGGGACTAGCTGAAGTGCTCTTGCAGAGAGCCGGCACAGGCTCGATGGGCCGAATGGCCGTCTTCCGTGCTGTAACCATTCTATGACAGAATTGGTCACTGAAATCTGATAGATGTTCACTTTATTTAACTTTCTTAGTCAACTTCCCAAGTAATTAAAATGAAACTCGACCGACAAAAAACGTTTCCTCCACCAAAACGTACACAATATACATATAAATCTTTTAAGATGTGAAACAGGCTCCTGCGCCTGCTTTCATTAACCGGAAGAAAAACGTCCATAATTGCTGGGCAGTTGGTGGGAAAATAGCCTAACTCTGCACCAGCAATTGGGATTTCTAAGGCGGTGCGGATCATCTGTCAAGGCGTACTTTGACCGATTGCAAGTTCGGGATTTAGCGCAAACGCATGCAGAAATCCCGAACTTGCGGTATGTTTCAAAGACGGTACCCACTGCAAAATCTGGCCAATGTCTTTGCTTAGCACAGTGGGTGTGATTCAAAGGATCCCATCCCATCCATGACCACCACCTCTGCATCTTTTGTTCCAGCTCTCTCGTCTGGCTTTCTAGCTAAAGGGAGTCTGGTCTCAACCGGAATTTAGCACTGACTTGAAATTATTTTTGAGTTTTAGTGCATTGAGTCCATTCTTTTTAGTGGAAGGACAGTTGTAACCTGTGTTGTGCAGAACTTGCATATTGTGGCAGTTTCTGCAAGTTGAGTGTCCAGGACAACCACAGGTAAAGAAGTGTCTCTTGGTGGATTAACCTTGAGCTCAAAAGTTACTGAGCTTGGAAAAACAGTTGGGAGACATTCTGCATTATATGGGAGGATGAAGTGTTCACAGAGTGCACATTGTAGGAGGTGTTTACTGCAAAGAGAGGAGGAGGAAGAAGTGGGTCACCATTTGCTTGGGAGTGGGGCTGGTGCTTGGGTGGGGTGGTAAGGAGGAGGATTTGGTAAAAGCAGTATAAGAAACTCTTGGAGGTCTCAAGCTATCTGATAGGTATACAATGTTAAATACCCATAAATCAGGTGAGTGACTGAGGAATTGAAGTCACAAGCAACACTGCAGCATTAGGGAGAAGAGTTAAGTGCAGGAATGCAGTGGAAAATTCAACAGTGAGAGGAGTGGTGTGTGGTCTCTCAGGTGCCCAGATAAGGGGCACTAACTGGGCCCAGAAGTTCTTGGAAAGGTAGTGGAATCAGTTAGAAGGCAAAGTCCATGTTGGGACAATGATGTCGGGAATAAAATGATTCAGATCCTGCAGAAAGTTTGAGATAAATGAAGCAGCAAGAATTAAAAGGTAGTAATCTCCAGATCACTGCCAGTGCCATGCAGTAACTACGACAGGACAATCAGATTAGGGAGGTAAATACACGCGAGTTAAAATATTTTGGAAGTCGGAATAAGAAAAGGCAATACCTATTAAATAGTACAATTTTAAATGGCGTAGAGGAACAGAGGGACTTTGGATAGCAAATGCAGAAGTCATTAAAGGTGACCGTGCAAGTAGAAAAGGCCATTCAAGAAATGGCAAGCAGAATGCTTGGTTTTGTATCTTGTGACATCAAAATAGAAGCAAGGCAGTCATTTCATTTTGAATTTGAAAAGACTTCATGTAGGCTACAGATATGTGCAGTTTTTGACACCACCTTGTAGGAAGGATATGAAAATAAGGGGAAAGTTGCAGTGTAGGTTCACTAGGATACCTCGCTTGGGATGAGAGGTTACATTTATGAAGGGAAACTGGAAAAGTTGGGTATTTTTTGGTTAGTGCTGAATAGATTAAGGGGTGAACTAATAGCAATCTTCAAAATTATGAAGGGTTAGTGACAAATTAATAGTGATAGATTGTTTTCACTGGTGAGACAGTAACAACAAGGTACAAAAAGGGTAGATTAGAACAAAAATTTGCGTAGAGGGTGGTTAGAAGCTGGCATTCTCGGCCACAAACTGAATCCATAAATTCTTTTCAAATGAATTAGATAGTTGTTTGTAAAAGAGGAATATTGAAGGGTATGGGAAGTGAGCAGGAGAGAGTGGGATTGGGTCAAAAGCAAGCATAGAATTGATGGGTTGAATGGCCTAACATTCTCATTCTATATGTAATGGATAGCATTGAAATAAGTGATCTGCCAAACTATAATTTAAAAAAAAAAAAATCAACATTTTGACTAGAGAATAAAATTTCACTGAGGTTGTGCTCTGGAATAAAAATGTTGCTTGGTTTACAGATCTTCCTGTTCTTCGTGTTGATGACAAGCAAAGACTCGCCAAGGAACGCAGAGAGGAACGACAAAAGCAGCTGGGTAAGAAAATACATACACTTGATTTTTTTGTTACATTTGGAAGAATTTTTTTCACAAAGATTATTGGTATATGGATTGTATTACCAGAAGTGGATATTAACGCTGAGTCAACAATAATGGACCAGAATTTACTGTAATCGGCAAACGAACAGCACCCGCTGTTTGTTAGACTTGCCCTTGCCCATTTAATTTCCATGAGCTTTTCCGCAGCAAATTTATGCAAGTGGGATATCTAAATGATGTGGCGCCCTCTACAGGGCATCTGGGGCCTGTGTGAACATGGCAAGCAACTGTGTATCTTAACCAATCAGACTGAAGAATTGTTAATGAACAGCACAGGGTCTGAACCAGGAAGTACAAGTTAGAATAGTGAATTCAGTGTCAAATCAGGTACAGAAAGTGAAATAAAGAGAGGAAAAGAAAGATTGGATTAAGAGAGAGAAGAGATGGAAAGAGAATTTTTTTAAAAATTGAATTTTTAAGAAAAATCTCAATTAAAACCTGGAGGAATGAGACTCCACACTTGAGTTAATTTTCAGTGCCAGAGAGGTTGTTTGGCAGGAATTAAGAGTTAACATGTCGTTAAAAAGGGTACTTGGACTGAAATGGACAAGCCCTAATTTTCTGTGGTGAGTTTAGTCCATATCTACCATGCAAGTACTAGAACTTCATGCTGTTCAATACATTTCAATGGGGAGCCAGTCGGCGAGATGCTTTTTCTCTCAATTTACGGATGAAAAGCACATCTCGGACAGCAATTCCGGATTTTCACCTTTAACTGCGCATCTGCACTTGCCTGAAGTTGCTGTCCGATTTGCGCATAAATAACGGTGAGCACTTTTAGTCTCTGTTATTTTTACAGTAAATTCTGGCCCAATATTTTAAAAGGGAGTTGGATTAGTTTTTAATGAAAATATTAGAGTATGGGGAGGGTAGCAAAATACGATTAGTCCTGTACTGTTTAAATTGCCTAATTTGAAGCAGTAAATTAAGTTGAACTGTTTTTTGACCAAAAGTAGTATTACCTATACCTACTTTCAATCTACATTAGCATTCCTGCAGGCATAATGGGCCAAATGATATTCTTCTGATTGGCAATTTCTATGATTCATGTTTTGTTGGGAAATATTTCATGGTTAGTCTTTTGAAGACTACCTTTTAATTTAACTATGGTATCAATTGTTATAAAAACAAAAAGCGCCGGAAATACTCAGCAGGTCAGGCAGCATCTGTGGAGAGAGAAACAGAGTTAACATTTCAGGTTGATGACCTTTCGTCAGTTTTTATTTCAGATTTCCAGCATACGCAGTATTTTGCTTTTGTATCAATTGTTAACTTAGTTGAGAATTATAGAAATTCACTTCATTTTTAAACATGATGGGATCAACAGTAATTTTCACTAAGTGCTGATCTTTTATAGTGTCTAAAATGAAAATTACATTCAAATACCCTTTCAATTATACATGTTTTGATAATTTCAGAAGCTTGTTCTTTGCTGTTTACATAATGCATGAAACACTGGAATCTCACTTTTTTTTAAGAATATGTATTCATTTGGCCAACCTCCATTTAATAGGATATTCTTCCAAGGAGAGGGAAAATTGTCTGGGATCAATTTCTACTGAGAATTTTCACCGTGTATTAAAATTAAAAGTAAAAGTAACACTTCTATTATACACCATACTATGAAAGACAAAATGGCAAAGGAGTACCAAATTTAAAGAAAGATTTGATTCCAATATGAGTAAAAACAATAGGAAACTAATTGCATCAGGTCATCAATTGTAAGGAGGGAGAGAGAAAACGGGGAACTACAGACCAGTTAGCCTGACATCAGTAGTAGGGAAAATGCTAGAATCTATTATTAAGGACGTGGTAACAGGGCACTTAAAAAAAATAATAATAGGATTGGGCAGAGTCAACACGGATTTATGAAAGGGAAATCGTGTTGGACAAATCTGTTGGAGTTTTTTGAGGTTGTAACTAGCAGAATAGATAAGGGGGAACCAGTGGATGTGGTGTATTTGGATTTTCAGAAGGCATTCGATAAGGTGCCACACAAGAGGTTATTAAACAAAATTAAGGCTCATGGGATTAGGGGTAATATACTAGCATGGATTGGGGTACCGCAAGGATCAGTGCTTAGGCCTCAGCTATTCACAATCTACATCAATGATTTAGATGAGGGGACCAAATGTAATATATCCAAGTTTGCTGATGATACAAAGCTGGGTGGGAATGTAAGTTGTGAGGAGGATGCAAGGAGGCTTCAAGGGGGTATAGACAGGCTAAGTGAGTGGGCAAAAACATGGCAAATGGAATATAATGTGGAGAAATGTGAAGTTATCCACTTTGGTAGGAAAAATAGAAAAGCAGAGTTTTTTTAAATGGTGAGAGATTGCGAAATGTTGGTGTTCAGAGGGACCTGGGTCCTTGTACACAAATCACTGAAAGTTAACATGCAGGTACAGCAAGCAATTAGGAAAGCAAATGGTTTGTTGGCCTTTATTACAAGAGGATTTGAGTATAAGAGTAAAGACTGTCTTACTGCAATTATATAGGGCCCTGGTGAGACCACACCTGGAGTATTGTGTGCAGTTTTGGTCTCCTTACCTAAGGAAGGATATACTTGCCATAGAGGGAGTGCAACGAAGGTTCACCAGACTGGTTCCTGGGATTGGGGGGATTGTCCTATGAGGACTGATTGAGTTGACTCGGCCTATATTCTCTGGAGTTTAGAAGGACGAGAGGTGATCTCATTGAAACATACAAAATTCTTACAGGGCTTGACAAGGTAGATGCAGGGAGGATGTTTCCCCTGGCTGGGGAGTCGAGAACCAGGGGTCACAGTCTCAGAATTAGGGGTCGGCCATTTAGGACTGAGATGAGGAGAAATTTCTTCACTCAGAGGGTGGTGAATCTTTGGAATTCTCTACCCCAGAGGGCTGTGGAGGCTCAGTTGTTGAGTATATTCAAGACAGAGATCAATAGATTTTTGAATATTAAGGGAATCCAGGGATATGGGGATAGTGCAGGAAAATGGAGATGAGGTAGAAGATCAGCCATGATCTTATTGAATGGCGGAGCAGGCTCGTAGGGCCAGATGGCCTACTCCTGCTCCTGTTTCTTGTTATGTTAAATACAGCACTAACTTTAGACCAGCTGATATCAATTTACACCATATTAACATGGATTATTTATTGTGTTAACTCACTGTCAAAGATCAATTAACAAGTGCAAACATAATCCACACGGTGAACATTTTCTAAGATATAATACACAGATGTAAGAATTTACCACAGTAAGCTATACTGTTAAGGATGAATATATTTTGAAGACTGAAGACTCTACCAGGTTTGACATTTTATACTTAATGCACCATTGACTGTGCACTGGACAATATTTGAACTTTTAAAAATTCAATATTTCAAATTTTATTGCTACAATTTGTGAGTTTTGTTTAGGTTCATTTCAGAACAGTTGTCACTGTTAACTTGAACTATAATTTTGTGTTATTGTTTAGCTGCAAGGGAACAACTGTTACTTGAAAAAGAGGAAAAAGCAAGACAGCATTATGAAAAACAACTTGAAGAACGCAAGAAGAAAATTGAAGAACAGAGAATAAAAGAGGACAGGCGGCGTGCTGGTGTAGAAGAAAAACGGAAGCAAAGACTTCAAGAAGAAAAAGTATGTTTTTGTAAACAATTACAATAAACTTAGAGGAATCAAGCAGTGTGCATCTCTTTCTCCCTGTCTTTCCTTCCATTTATAATTTTTTTTTAAACCCAAGCTGAATGTGGTTTAATTGCTACATTCTGATTTTACTAAATCTTCACTTTTTACTTTCAAACTTGGTGTGCTGCCTTATGGACCTCTGCCAATGGTAGTGATTAAAGCATGAGCCACATGCAGTACATTATTTGACTGGTATGCTTTACTGGGAAACATGAACTCTAGAGGGGCAGGGAAATGGTCACAATTTGCTGAATCAGTTGCAGGACAGTAAATGTTTATTTTATGTAATTGGTTTACTATGTAGACCCATTAGATTTGTTTGTATAATTGAATGCAGCAATATTTCGGTCTTCACAAAATATGGGAAGATTTTTGTACTGGAAACATGCCGTATAAATTTGTAGGAATGTACTGATCAATATTTCCATGTTTTATGGAGCACTTTAGATGAGTACTAACTTTAAGTTAATGCAAGCTTTTCTTCTTGAAGGAACGGCATGAAGCAGTTGTACGTCGCACAATTGAGAGAAGTCAGAGGATAAAACAGAAGTCCAGCAGATGGTCGTGGGGTGGAGCCCTGCAAAGCAATACAACCATCAACAGAGATGGTACATGTAATAGGACATATGGTAAAAAGGAGAATGTAATTGCACTTGATAACCAGTTGATCTAGTTAAACTATGGAGTGTACTGAATATCCTATCCAGTTTCCTGAAACCATTTGTGTTATAATTGAGGAAAATGTTCCACTATAAAAATAGTGTCTCTTGTTTTCTTTTTGATAAAGCACTTAATAGTTTTCCTGCCACATGTTCTTTTCCTGGAAAGGAACATACTGAAAAGCGATTTTTAAAATGGTCCTAATGACGATAGAAACAAAGACTTGTTGACAAAGTGAGATCTTTGCAATTCATTTAATTTATTGCTCTGGATGACATGGAGTCCACGGAAACTAATCCGTGTAATCATAATGTGCCTTTTTGAGAAGGGTTTCTCTGTTGTTTTGCAGTACTTAGCGTCCTGAGGTTTCAGATGTTAAAGTAGATACTTGATGTTTTGGTGTGCAATGACTTAAAAGAAAGTGTTAATTTTTAAAATTTTAAATTTGCATTGTACATTGTATTAAACCTCATTCTCCTACATTTTAAAATTGTCTTTAACTTTTGGCTTTTTCTGTGATATAATTTTACTTAAATCTACATTTACTTTAATCTTCTTTTACTTTGGGCTGATTCAATCATGGTGTTTTGGTTTCTTTACTGGAAGTTCATCGTTTTGCATCTGTTCCTTTCTTGTCCAGGTGATTTTGTTGAATCTTCATACTCCTATCTCGATTTAGCAGGCCTTGAGTACCATTTAAGAAATAAGGGTGGTGCTTCTAAAGATGGTACAGAAACAATATGATATTCATCTTTACATATCTTTCACATCTTGTAATTGGACTATCTCCCCTTCCAAATAATCAACCCATTAATCTATTTTTGCACGTTTTATATTCCAGCACTTGGTGTATAGCTGCTACATATTTTCTTAAATCTCTACCTCTTGTTATAAATTAGTTTGTAGAGTTTGGCAGTGTTTTCTAGCACTCAAAATCTGAAAATGCATTAAATAAAAATTTATTTCTACTGAATGCAATTTAAATTGCAATACAGTAAAAATGGAAGTAGAAATAAAATCATGAACAGACTGTCCTGAAGTATAGAGATTATTAAATGTCTCTTTAATAGAAAAATTAAAATCTCAAATCTCCATCTTCTAGATGAATGGGGTATCCAATATTCAATCGCATATCCTATTTTAAAGAATTGAAAACTGACGGTTCGTGATTTCATTGGAACATAGGAACAGGAGTAGGCCATTCAGCTCCATTCAATTTGATCATGGCTGATTTGTATCTTAACTCCATTCACCTGCCTTAGTTCCATATTTATCGATCTCAGTTTTGAAATTTTCAATTGACCTAGCCTTAACAACTTTTTGAGGGAAGGGACTTGCCCATCAGAGGAAATATTTTCTCTCTCTCGCTACCCTGTCAAATCTTTTAATTGTCTTAAACCCCTCAATTATATCACTCCTTAATCTTCTAAACTCAAGTGAATACAAGCCTAGTCTATGTAGCCTGTTGTAATAATTTAACCTGCCCAGGTATAATTCTGGTGAATCTGCGCTGCATCCCCTCCAAGGCCAATATATCCTTCCTGAAGTGCGGTGCCTAGACCTGAACACAGTACTCCAGATGCAGTCTAACCAGAGCTCTCTTCAGGTCGAACTGCAGCAACTTTACTGGGGGTTTTTTTTTCTCAATTTATATAGGCAGCTGATCCTTTAGCTAAATACTTTTCCATGCTAATCTTACATGATTTGTATAATCTTTCCTTTACTGCTTACTTGTAAAAAAAAAAAAAGAAAAGTTCAATTGAACCATTTCTGGGTTCTAAAAAATGTGCGATGCTGCTTAATCCTGCAAGCTTTACCTATAGAAGCATGCTTCATAACTTTCCTAACTCTTAACTGTAGATCTGAAATATTGCAGTTGGTCTCACAAAGCTATATTATTAGCAAAGAAAGCTTCAATGCTGTGCACAGGCAGTCAACTGCAAATATTTACATTTGTTTTAGATGCAGATAGGCGATCAGTATCCACAATGAACCTTACGAAACATGCTGATCCTGTCATTAGCAAGCGACTGTCATCTTCATCAGCAACATTATTAAATTCTCCAGACAGAGGTACCGTCTCAGCCTAATGTTTTCCTACTTAAACTTTTTATATGAAGAAATACAAACACGAAGTAAGTTTCTTTTGAGGGGTACAGTATAATGGTATAATTTTACTTTTCACAAAAACTCTAGAATATTTAAAGTGATAGCAATTGGCTTAATATCAAAATAAATCTTTTTTTTTATCCTGACAAAACTGTTGTACGTTGACATATAGTAAACAGGTGTTTTTGTTTTCCTGTTGCCAAAATAGTTGGTGTGGGAATAAACACTTGGATTTTTACATTCTGAAAACGTTAAAATGAATGTAGCCTTGCATTAAATTACATTGAGTTACATAATACTATACCTCAAATCTGTGAAGTCTGATTATGCCTGCCATCCCTATTTTACACCCTTGCATTCTTCTTTGTTTATCCATTTTAATGTATTTGTTTCTATTCTATTTAGTAAACGAGCCATTAATTACATTCATTTTTTTCCAAAAGCATCAAGACAGTCTATTGTAAAATATGTATGATTTTATAGCCTTATGCTAATGATAGCAGTTAAATATTTTCTCGTGCAAGATCAGATATACCATGTTTTTGTAATTTACTGTTTTGATCAAAAATGTGCTCTAGTCTTGTAAAGTAGTTTTCTGGAGTATTAGCTTGGTATACAAGTGCACCTCTTATTTGCTGTTCTCCCATTCCTTTGCCAACCTGGGAAATACGTATTTTATTGATAACTGTTCTGGAAGTTATTTGGAGACTTATGTTGGGCTCAGACAATCTGAGCGGAAGGGGAGGACAGTTGAGAGAATAGGAGAGACAAGTTAACAGCATATTTGATTTTTGTACAGCTCTCAAGCAAAGGATTGCATCCTTTCTTAAACAGCCCTGTAAGCCACGCTCTGCAGCTACACCAGAAAAGTCCTGCTCAGAATCTAAACAAGGTGTTTCTAAGAAAGATGAATGAATTTTATATTTGTCAGCAAGCTGCTCTAGCTGCACCATGAATTTAGTTGTGAAACTGTCTGGGAAGCACTTCCTTTTTCATTCATTATCCCATTATAACAAACCAATACAGTTACCCAAAATAGGTGTGAGTTGTGTTTTACCTCTTGGTCTTGTGTATTGAATTTGCTTTAAGAACTTTTCTTATTGTTAAATATGAAAGAGGACAAATTTTAAATGGTGAAACTTTAATTTTTTGGTAGTTGTCATTGTCATGTTTCTACAAATGTAAATTTAACTATTTTATCTTTATAGCAAGTTAGGATTTATGAAGTAACAATATAAATGAACATTTCTGAATTGTGATACACAAGGTATTGCAATTGTGTGGGACAGACTCGATGGACCAGAGGGTCTTTACCTGTCTGTCATTGTTCATATGTTTGTAAACATATTACTTTTAATATAATTTTTAAAAATTCTGAACCACTTGGTTATGCTGTTTTTTTTTTAAAAAAGCGAATATCTAACATTCAGCCTTTTTTACTATTGGTACTGAGAACATTTATGATTTGAGATGCAGTAGAATAAATGCTGCAAGCTTCTTACCGCACATGGAATCGGTCTGCAGGGCAGATAAGATCTTTCCTTGAACTATCTATCTCTCCACTGCCTCTGTGTTGTCAGAGCGCTTGTCCGACATCCAGCCCTGGATGAGCCGAAATTTGTTACAATTAAATATTGGGAAGACCAAAGCCATTGTCATTGGCCCCCGTCACAAGCTCTGTTCCCTCGCCACCAATTCGGTCCCCCTCCCTGGCCACTGTCTCAGGCTGAACCAGACTGTTCACAACCTTGGCGCCCTATTTGACCCTGAGCCGAGCTTCCAACCCCATATCCTATCCTATCCATCACCAAGACCGCCTACTTCCACCTCCGTAATATTACCCATCTCTGACCATGTCTCAGCCCATCTGCTGCTGAAACCCTCATCCATGCTTTGTTTCTCCAGACTACACTATTCCAATGCTCTTCTGTCCGGCCTGCCATCTTCCACCCTCCATAAACTTAAGCACAGCAAAAACTCTGTTGCTCGTATCCTAACTCGCTTCAAGCCTGTTTACCAAAAAGCCCTGTGCTCACTGACCTATCTGGTTTCTGTTTTATGCAAATATTTAGAAGTTGAATGACCAGTTAGGCCCTCGCTTGTTCTCAACTGGCACTTAATTTTGTTCTTCAAGCTGATGTAGCTACTGTTTGAAGCTTGTGCATTATGTGCATTAGTTTCTTGCAAGGGAAACTTCACCATTAAAATTAGTGAGCTGCAATCCTTATTTTAGACGAGCTGCATTTGATTTGGTATTCTGACAGTGGTTCTTGAGACTCAGAGGTTTTACTTAAGGTTGTGGGTTCAAGTCCCAGTGATATTGGCCTGGATTTTCCGGGGCCTATGACTGTGTACACTGTGTGTACGTGGCCGTAAGTACCCCGCAAGTTCTGGGTTTCCGCACATGAGGCGCATGCGTGAAAACCCAGAACTTGTGATCTATCAAGAAGCTTCTTGACAGATCATCCGCATTCGCTGGCACAGAGTTGGGCTATTTGCCCAACTGCTGCCCAGCGAATGCCCATGAAACTCTTACACCTGGTAAAAGCAGGCGTAAGACCTTCTTTTACCAGCGTAAGAGTTTAAATAAATAGTTAAAAAAAATTAAAATCATTTTAACATTCAAAAACCTGTAAAATAAGTTTAGGTTGTTTCTGGCCCCATCAAAAATGTTTAAATTTATTAAAAAAATAAAATTTTTGTTTTAAATGTTTAATTAAGAAACATGATTTTTTTTTAAATTTCAGTGTTGTATACATGTATTTTTTTGGGTGATTCCTATTAGGCTTATGGGAATTCCGTACATAAATGGAATCGCCATAAGCATAATGGGAATCTCCTTTCTGATTTGGTTGGGGCGGCCCATGTGACCCCAGGGGTGCTTGCGAACCACATGCGCCAAGGGATACGTGGGCCTTTACGCTGGCGTACGCGTCGAGGCCCAGGAGCGTGAGTCTCCATGGATCCAGGACCATCAGGTAGGTTCGTAGTTTTATTGCGGTTCGGAGGCCTCCACAGTAGAGGATGAGGATAAAGTACCAGAGATACAAGGAAAACTAAACCTCAATCAAGGGGAGGAACTAACTAGGTTCAATATAAGTTGAAAAGAAATGATAATGGAGAAATTAATGAGATTAAAGATCGATGAATCTCCAATGATTTTCACCCAGGGTATTGTAGGTGAGGAAATTGTTGATGCATTAGTCAAAATACACTCAACTCAGGAATTGTCCCCTTGGATTGGAAAACTGCCAATGTCACTCCATTATTTAAGCAGGGTAGGAGAGATAAACTAGGATATTATAGGCCCATTAATCTAACGTCCGTTGTGGGGAAGTTACTAGAATCTGTTGTTAGGGACAGATTGACTGAGCATTTGGACAAATATGAGCTGATAGAGAGCTAGCATGGATTTGTAAAGGGTAAGTCATGTCTAACGAACCTAGTTGATTTTTTTTTTGAGCAGGTAACAAATGTGGTAAATAAGGAAGTGTTTTTGGATGTTTATATAGACTTCCAGAAGGCATTTGACAAGGTTCCACATAAGAGACTGTTGATAAAAAATGAGAGCACATGGAATTGGAGGCAACCTATTGGCTTGGATAAGGAATTAGTTAGGAGGTAGGAGACAGAGAGTAGAGATAATGAGTATGTACTCAAATTGACAGGATGTGACTAGTGGTGTCTCCCAGGATTCTGTACTGGGGCCTCAGCTTTTCACTATATAGACACCCTCTTTCCCTAGCATTGATAGTTCCTGGTCCAGACTTAAAAATTAGAGAGGAAAAAACCTGTTGTAGATTTCAGGAAAAATTTGGAAATTCTTCCTCAAATCTTCACAGCAATAACACAAACTCTAGAGCTTGCCATGATGCAAATCTCTTGGACTGAATAATTTAGGCAGTCTTGGCTGTTACATATTTTATTTCCTGTTAAGACCCAAAACAAATCGATAACGAACAACCGATAGCCCGAAGAGTAATTGAGTGCCTTCTACTCTACGGCTAAGTTATAGAGAATATCCCCAAATGGTGGAAATCAGGGTTATTTCCCACATCCCTACAGTCTCAACAGCCGCTTCCTGGACATCTCTAAATAGGGTTCCAATTAACAGTAATGTTTAATAACTATAATGCATGTGCAGTCACTTTTGGCAGGTCAGTCCAATTGGGTTGGTGGTGTGGCTCGTGCAAGTGGCCTGGCCTCTATAAATTTGCATGACTTTCGTATGCCTCTGGTGCGTGGAGAATATAGAAGGATTATCTACTTGGTAAGCTGGTCTTCATTTTTAGAATGATGTGCATCTTCTGTACACTTCTATCCCACGCACCAGGCCCTACAGGGATATTTGAGTGTTAGTGTTAAGTGAATAGTTATTTCAATATTGCTTTGTCAAATAAACTGGTGAAATGGTATTGTCTCCGAGGCTTTATGCAACATGAGAGTTGGATACCACGTGTAGTGTTTTCATAAGCATGCTCAGTATATTATTTCAGCAGTACTTACCGAGCAAGCGGAGCCCTGTGCTATGCAGCAGCGGATGCGCATCATTCAAAGAATGAATAAGACCTTTCTATATAAGTAATCTATCTTCTCCACAGGGAACAGATTAGCTTCCAGTAGTAGCGTAAAATGGAACAGCCTGGCTCACAACATTCACTGACACTTAATTACAGGAAACACAAAACATTATAGAGATAGATGAAGCAGGAGAAAGATCAGGTTGGAGTGGAATAAGGAGCAGATCGTGATAGTGATGCACATTAGATTGGAATTTAGTTTATTAAAAAAAAAAAAATTCCCCTCCTTTATAAATGCAAGTCTTTTTTCTTTCCTGCCTCCCATGTTTGGAGTAAAAATCTAGGGATCCCATAAGGATATGCATGCACTTTAAGAAAGATCAAACTTGAATTTATATAGTGCCTTCTTTGTCCTCTGGATGTCCCAAAGCATTTCACAGCCAGTGAATTACTTTTGAAATATTCTCTCTTTTTTTTGTAGACCGATGTGGCAGACAATTTGCGCATAGCAAGGCTCTACAAACAGCAAATGAGATAAATGACCAGCTAATCGGTTTTGGCAGTGTTGGCAGAGGAATGAATGTTGGCCAGGACACTGAGCTCCCTGCTCTTAATAGTGCTCTGGATCTTTTGTATAACTCAACAGCAAGATAGTTTAATATTTTATCCGAATGATGGCATATGCTCAAACCCTGGAATGGGACTTTAAACCACAACCTTCTGACTGAGACTGTCGATGTAACTTTAAAAACCTTTAAGTATAGTTATTGAAGATAAATATTGATACTATAAATTGGACTTTAGAGACAATTCTACCAACAAACAGATTGATTTGAAGACTATTTTCCAATTAGTCCTTCCCAAAATTTGGAATTCCTATTTTTTTTAATAAAACAACATGCTTAGAAATTACAGGTTAATCCAAGATTAGGGATTGTAGAAGTTTGGCATACTGCAGAAGTCATTGTTAAATGTACCTTTTTGCATGTGATGTCAAATGAGTGTTGTCAGTAGCATTCAGCATGTTCTTTTTACATTTGGAGAGTTGGTATTTTAAGGAACAATGTACTAATTTGGGTTTATCACTTATGTATTACAGTATATATGTAAGCATATTTTTGGTTCAGGAATTTATCTATAGTTATGCAATTGGCTCCCTAATTAAAAAAAAAAGCTATTCATCTGTACAGCAAAAGGATTTGGTTTCCAGACTAGTTTCACATTGTGATGTTAAGGCTCAAAGTGCAATTTTTGGAAGGCTTGTATGTGGCAAATTTAAAATGTTTTAATGTGATAATCCCTTTTACACTGCTATGCACGAAGCTAATCTTATTTTGCCCATTTTCTATAAATTGCCTTTCAAGTATTTGTATATTTATGGAAGGTTCAACTTTTTGGTGCTTTGGTTACTTTGTTTTCTAAAATATCCTTTATAACTCGATGCTTAATTGAGCTAAGGATATGTATATTGCTGAAGCATCTAATATGTCACATGTAATGCTCGATTTGTTAGTAAATTGCACTACCATTTTGGTGGGCTTGTGAGCATGCCTGTAGAAATATTGTTTTCACTGCTACCTCCTACAACAACCCACTAAGTTACGCTCACTTCTATTGATGAATTTAACTTCATATATGCTGTCAATAACGCTATTTTTTTTCCAGTTCTTAAAACAATATCACAAGGATTCACTTGAACATTAATGCACGGTGTTTAACTCTGCAAATAACCTATTTTGTTGAAGCCTTCTTTGCAGCTGCTCTGCTAAGTTCTTCTGCGCACACTATTTGTATATTTTATCTAACGAAATGCATTTAAGTATGTGATGTCTAACTTTTCTTAATTTATTCTGCATAGCCCGACGTTTGCAGCTCAGTCCCTGGGAAAGCAGCATTGTCACTCGCCTTCTGACACCTACTCACTCATTCCTAGCTAGGAGCAGAAGTACTGCTGCCTTGTATGGGAATGGTAAGGATGCAGGTAATTCTCCATATTACAATTTTATAACTTTCTCAATTATGCAGGTCTAAAATAACTATTTATACATTGACGGACTGCTCAAAGCTAGTAAATGTACATAGACATACTGCAGGGAAATAATCATGTATTTTTACTTGGCTACTTAGTACTTATTTTCGAAGTCCCAGTACGTCGGATTGCAGTAGTGCAATTCTCAACTGTTAATTTTAATTCTATGTTTAATATGAAACATGTATTTCACCCAAGTATGAAATATGAAAACATTTATTAGGGGTTTTGGATTTGGAATCTGAAGCAAGTTAAATACTGTAGTACTGTGTAGGTCTACAGCAAGCAAACCAAATCAGAGAGTCATTTAAATTGATTATTTGGCATTATAAACAAGCTGATCAGAAAGTATCACTCGGAAGTAATTCCAGTAATTATGCAGAATGTAAACCGTGCAAATAAAGGTATTTCCAGTTTGGTTCAATGGAATCTCTGGTTGCAAAGTAATGATGAATTAAATCAATATGGCTTTATTGCTTGTATAGCCCTGATAATGGTTGTGCAGTGGTTTGAGAAAGAGATGGTGATGATTAAGGTTCACTGAGCTAGGAAGTCACAGGCCTACTATGCTTGGTTTTCCATCCATTAATTTAAATGGATGAGAAATTAAGTATTGCAGGCCGCAATTTTCCAGCCAGCAGTCCCTACACAAGCCATTCCATGCCAGGAGCGCCCAACCATGGAATCATCCGTTCGTTTTTTAATGGAAGTTGCTGCACTATTGAACAGAATGATGTAGAATGTATGCTCAATAGAAACTTTCTCACAGGTTATCTGACTGGTGCAAGTATTATTGTGAATAACTTAAATCTGTGTACAATGAGTGGAGTGCATGACGCAATTTAAAACTTTTCATGAATGTGTGCAGACCTTGCTGTATGAAATTTTCCTTGATTTGAATATTAGTAGTAGTACAGCTTAAAAAAATAAATAAATACATTTAAAAACAAAATGCTTCTCTGAATACATCTTCTGGTGTATTACTGAGCCATATAAATAGGTCCCAAATTTACTGGTCTGTGCCGTTAACTGATCTCTGGGCAATAGTAGGGACATTAAAGTCCTCTGGCTAAAATTAGCAAAAAAAATGAAAATCATCCAGGGGGCCTTGTTCTGTCGACAGTCCAGTAACGTTGCTGGAAAGTCAATCTGTGTGTAGATTAGGATGGGACAGGCTCAGTTGTGATATTTTCCATAGTAAAATAGCCTGGTGTCGCTCACTGTCTACATACATGAAGAATGGCCACTTAGTTAAGGAGCTAACAGCACTGGATACTTTCTTTATCATAAGTGACTGCATTTGGCAGAGGAGGAAGAGAAGATAATTGGGGAAAGAAATTTCCATAATGCATCCTTCTCGTGCCTTGAACAAATGGTAATTCTTCATTCCTCCCTCCTGGCAACTATGTAGTCGGTACATATTTGTTCATGAGCTGTTTTAGAATATTGCAACAATACTGTTGTTTTGACCATGTTTTTCTGTATATTACATGCACCTTAATACAAGAGTTCTGCTGCGGGGGGAGGGGGTGAAATTAGAGCAGAGACGGGGTGGGGTCAGTCTTGTTTTGTTTTACCTTGTGCAAAGTTCTATTTCTAAATTCCTTTTGATTCTGCTTTGTAAATTGGTTGCTAACTCCAGTACATCTGAGACTTTTAGAACTACCTCTGAAAGACTCATAAGGAAATGGAATGCAATAAGATTTAAATTCAAAACCGAGTTTAAAGGGTAAAAATAAAAACCATGATAGCTGAAAATCTGAAATTCAAGTAGAAATGTGCAGCTGTGCAATAAGCATCTGAAAGAGAAAAGGCAATTAACACTGAAAATTTTAGAAATTGTTTTCTAGTCAGCTAAATAAAACATCCCAACCAGCATACGTCTGATTTACAAACTTGTATAAATGTCGTGTTAAAGCGGTTTATAAACCCACCGACTACAAAATTAACCAGGTATTAAATTTACTGCCCCACCAATAAGATGTTGTTTTGCTTGATTAAAATCAGGGTCTCCACACTAGTTAATTTTGAAGTGTGGCTGTGATGCATGCTGATTGCTTGAGCTGTGTATGTTGCAAGCTAGGTTTTGAACATGAGTGAATTTTATAGTGAAATTAAGTAATTTATCTGGAATGTTGCACTTCTGCTTTGAAGCTTGTTTTAATTAATTGCATGCAGTACTGTTATTTTATTCTTTATTTGAAGTGAGAGACCTATTCTGCTGATCTTTTCTAATAAAATCTGTTCTCGTTCTTTCCTCTTAATACACTGTGCTACTAGTTTGCAGTGTCTGTTTTCTTTGTGCATTATCAATGTTCTGACAGCTGAATGGATGTAATGTAAAAAGAACTATAATCTGAACAATTACAGTACTTAAATGTGTTTCAGCCAATCAGCTGTTTGTAATCTGTTATTTAATCACTATTGAGAAATGTGTGTACGTTTCTCGATGTTTGTTTTATAGCTGCACTGTTATAGCAAAACCATTGCTGTTTGTTAAAAACTTTGATAGTTTGGGAGAGATTATTTCTTGGAGAGATGTGGAAATGGATCCCATCCATGCCTGTATTTTTGTTCTGGATATAGTCGCTACTGCAGCTGAATCATAGCCTATAACTTAGATTTTCTACGTTGGAAAAATGCACACACTCAGTCATTATACTATAATGGCCCAGATTTTGCGGTAGAACTAACAGTGAGGCTATCAGCGCTCACTGTTGTTAAGGAGTAAATCAGACAGCAATTTCCGGCATCCACACATACGCATTTAAACACGGAAATCAGGAAGTTGCTGTCCGAGTTGCCCTGCTCCACCCAGAAGCTTCGTTATACCAGTTGCTCGCCGAGAGACTCTGCATTCAAATACATGCAGCGGTGTGAAGTTGTTGTACTTGCATGATAGATACCCACTAAGCACGCCAGAAAAAGTTAGGGCTTGTCCATTCAAGTGTTAAGTGAATTTTTAATGACATCATGAGTCTTAATTACTGCCAAACAGCCTCTCTGGCACTGAAAATTAACTTTTACAAATCTGGAGTCTCATTCCTTCAGATTTTAATTATTGTTGGAGGTTTAAAATAAATGTAAGTTTTTTTTTTTACTTTTTCTTTGTCTCTCGCTTTCTCTTAATCCCATCTTTCTTTCCCTTTATTTTGCTTTCTGTACATAATTTGGCATTGAATTAACAATTCTAATTTGCACTTCATGATTTAGACTTTGTGGGATGGATTTTGTGAATGGAGACGAGTTGGAGGCGGGACTGCTGCTTGTGTCAATGTCCCGCCTCCATCCTCGCCTGACCAACCAGAGGGATTTTCCCCTGATTGAGGTTGTTAAGCCTGCCCTGCGGGCTCAGCAGGCCAATTAGGGAGGAAGTCACTGACAGAGCACGTCAACGTCATCTGTCAAGACTTCTTGAAAGAAGAAATGTCAGCATTTGACAGCTCTGTGAAGCTATCAAACACTGACATGCTCTTTAGTTTGATGAGTCCTTGTGTTCAGGACTCATCAAACCTTTCAACTTTGTAAATTTCACATGGCTGTTGGTTCGGAGATTCTAACAGCCAGTCTGTGAAATTGACGAGGATGTTGGCTCTCCCGATCCAGTGCGGCTGAAGACTGTAGAAAGAAAACAAGGTAAGTGCACACTTTTTTAAACTTATCACTCACCTTGCATACTTACCACTCCACACTTGCACCCATCACTCACCTCTACATCTTACTTCCAGGTGCCTCCGACCGCTGCAGACCTCCTTCACGTCTCCTCCAACCCGGCGGGGTTCTCAGAGGTCGGGAAGCCTTCACCTGTGAAGGTAAAATGGCACTAATCCTTGTTTCTGCCTGTTAACTACTTGTTAACAGGCAGTTAAAAGGATTAAAAGCCTTTCCCGCCTCCAGGAGATGGGACCCGAAGCAGCACATCTTTCCGCCTCCTGGCAAAAGGGCATGGGGGCGGGTTTGCTATCTGCCCCCACTTTCTCCTAATTTACCAGCTGTCCCGCCTCCATGCCCACCTCCTCGGGGCTTGGAAAATCCAGCCCTGTGTCTCAATAAAAAATCTTCAATCTGATTGGTTAAGGACACGCACCCTTGCTTGCCCTGTTCACGCAGGTCCCAGATCCCCTGTAGAGGGCACCGCGCTGTTTTTGTTTTCTAATCACGGCAAGTTCCAGTGCAAAATTCTGTGGGCAAATGTAAGTGTAATGAATGGCTAACGCCGTTCGTTCGCCGCTGACCGCAAAATCCCGGCCAATGTCTTTGACTGCATAGATTTTTTGATCATTGGCAAAAAGTACTGCTAAAATAATTTTTGATCGGGATGCTTTAAAAGAGATGTTTTAATTATAGTTTCCAATTTGCTTGGTGTAAGGGTCTTTAATTTATCTCTTTTTAATACTTCTGCTTATTTCAGTTGAAAACTACAACCACCTTTCAATTCGGTCCTTTGCATAATGCATTTACATTCTCGTGTCCCTATGAGACAGGCAGAAATGGTTTTGGTAGCTTTCTTTTTGCATTCCTTTCAAGTTAACACTTGCTGTCTTTTCTCCTCTTATTCTTGTTCCACTCCTTTCGTCCACTTCTCATAATACTGCAGTTATCCCAATTTGTCCTCGTTCAGTATCTGCCAGCTCTATTACTTCACCAACCTGTAAGACTCTTCACAATAGGATGTCTGACTGGCCAAGGTACATAGTTACCACACATGATGTCACTGGCCAGAGGAGATCAGCTCATCCAAAGGTAAGCAGCTGTATTGCAATAATAAGTGTAGAGCACAAAAAAATGTAGTTAATGACAACAGAAAACGCTGGAAAAACTCAGCAGGCCAGGCAGCATCCGTGGAGAGAGAAAGAGAGTTAACGTTTCAGGTCGATGACCTTTCATCAGAAGTTAATGACAATATTGTTTTCATAAGTAACTATTGGCAAACAATTTTCATTTTTTGTATTACATTTGTGCAAGCTTGTTTAATTCTAACACTTCTGTATGGAAAAATAGATCAATCCTGAAAGCACAATTTATAAAAAAAACATTTCTAACAAAAGATATTGCAATAAGTTGGATGATTTTTTTTTAAATTGTGCTTTTTTTCAAATTTGCAATGGAGTGTTCATAATTAAATGGGTTTTAAGCATGCCATGAAAGGTGATCAGATGTGTGGCCAGCATCCAAATAAACTAAAAATGCCATATGTTGTTTTTCCTATTTACTAAAATTCTTAGAGGAACTCAATCAAGTTTTAAAAAAAATAAAATAACTTTCAGTAGTTACAGAAGAACTCCTTTGGTCAGTGTTCTGAACCATGGACTGCTGCATAGTTGCACCTACAAGGCGCTTTTCCATTTATTCTAGGGAATATTTCTGAAATAGCGCCACATAACCTACAGTTTTGCAGCACATCTTAAACAGTATTTTGGCTCAAACAAAAAAACAACTTTATTACATACTAACTGCTATTCTATACTGCGCTAAATTTGCTATGTATGCTGCAAACTCTTTGGGCTGGATTTTGATACTGGGGTGGGTTGAGGTCATGTCATCCACTTTTCATGTTATCCACCCGACTGCAATTGGATGTGGGAGATTGATGCAATTTTCACCTAATTGGGCAATTGAGTTCCAGCATGTGGGAACCCATGAACCAATTAGTGTTTTCAGTCTGAAAGTCGCCTCTGATGATGTCATCATTGCTGCTGCATTGAAGGTCTGCAAAGACTGCCTGGCCTTTGCTGAGAGGGGACCTGGATGCAAAATGAGCAGCAGCAGCCCTAAGTCTGCTCCCAGATATGTCTCCTCCACCACTCCCAGCCAGCCAAATGTGCTCCCGCCAGGTTTCACATTTGTGGTTCAGAACAGGCGTGCTTCACGTAGAAAAGGGGTTAAAATCATAAAGGCCTTTCAAAATGGCATTATAGAGGCAATTTAGTACTTGTTAAGGGCCTTAACAGCCTATCCCGCCTCTTAGAGGCGGGACGGAGTCGGGACCAGCAGACACGATTTAATGAAAATTGCATGGAGGCGGGCTTGTGCCCACCTGCCAGTTTTCGCAATTTTAACCCCCCCACACGCCTCCAAACCCACCTCCACGGGTCAATGAAAATCCAGCCCTTTATTTCAGCATCACTACTGACAGTAACTCCTGCAGTGTCACACTTCTACCACTAGATGGAGCTTCAGAAGCTGTAGATTTCCATACCTATACCTTCAGCATCACTAATGTACTGAGGGAAATTTACTTTGTTCAATGTAATGACACAGGAAATCCACTGGTACAAACTCAGTTTTATGCCCTATTACAATTTGGTTTGACCTATGCAGCTAACTGAGAGATCAAAGTATTTGATCAAGTTTTTTTTCTTTGAACCAGTGAGGCTACTCCTGGATATTCCAGACACAAGTACACAAAATTGGGTCTCTGGTTTGTTTTTAGTTGCTCTGAGGGCTGTGTTATGGAAATATGAGCCTCCCCTCCTCTATTTTCTTTTAATCCTTTTAACAGTTTTTATTCAAACAGATGACTCCCATCCTTATTGACCGTTGGTCCAGGCAGCTAGTTGTGGGTTAGTTTTGACCTCCATTTTATGCAAGGCACATTTTTTACAGCCAAGTAAATGGCATCTGATCGCAACTCGTGCCCATTAATTAGACCCAATGATTGTGAGAGATGTTCACCTAGACAGCATTACATGGATGGGTTATAGTGGGTAAATAGGATTTTTTTTTTTAAAAGGCTAATAAGATACTGTGTTGTATTAGCAGTGGAATAGACTACAAGTCAAGGGGTTGATTTGTTACTATATAATGTGTATGACTTCCTTCCCCCACCACCCCCCCCCCCCCCAACAATCTAGAGTATTAGATAGTTACTAAGCATCTAATCATAATATAGATTTTATTGCGTTTGTGAAAGATCACAAGATTAAGGAAAATGGTTAAATGGGCAGAAGCATAGCAGATGGAGTTCATTTGGGAGAAATGGGAGGACTAATATGGAAAGCCAGTATATTATAAATGGCACGATTTTGAAACGTGTAGATGAGCAGAGACACCTTGGTGTCCATGTGCACAAATCCTTAAAGGTGGCAGGGCAAGTTGATGGGCGGTTAAAAAACCATATGGGTTACTTGGGTTCATAAATAGAGGTCATGATGCGGAGATGCCGGTGTTGGACTGGGGTGGACAAAATTGAGAGGTCGCACAACACCAGGTTATAGTCCAACAGTTTTATTTGAAATCACAAGCTTTCGGAACTATCGCTCCTTCCTCAGGTGAAGTGAGGAAGGAGCGATAGTTCCGAAAGCTTGTGATTTCAAATAAAACTGTTGGACTATAACCTGGTGTTGTGCGACCTCTCAATTTCATAAATAGAGGCATAGAATATAAAAACATTGTGGACAGTTCTAGGCACCACACTTCAGGAAAGCCTTAGAAAGAGTACAGAGGAGGTTTACCAGGATGTTACCAGCGATGAGCTTCAGTTATGAGGAGAGGTTGGAAGTTAGGAATGTTCTCCTTGGAACAGAGAAGGTTAAGAGGTTTTCAAGCTGAGGAGAGGTTTTGATAGAGTAGATAGAAAAAAACTATTCTCTCTGGTGAGTGGGTCAGTAACCAGAGGTCATAGATTTAAATTAATTGGCAAACGATCTAGAGGGGAGACGAGGAGAAATGTTTTCACTAAGCTGTCAGGATCTGGAACACTACCTGAAAAGGTGGTGGAAGCTGATTCCATAAATAATTTTAAAAGGGAGTCGGACAGATACTTGATGAGGAACATAATGTTCTGTGGAGAGGTTGGAAGTTAGGAATGTTCTCCTGGGAACAGAGGAGGTTAAGAGGTTTTCAAGCTGAGGAGAGCTTATGGACAAAAAGTTTGGGTGTGGGACTAAGCACGACTGCTCTTTCAAAGAGAAGGCACAGGCACGACTGGCCAAATGGCCGCCTCCTATGCTGTAAGATTCTATGATTTCTATAACTAGGTTGATTCAAGGAAATAATTCATAATGGTGAAGGATTTAAGTATCGGTGAAACACAAGTTTAAAAATTAAGTTAGCAGTATGAAAGGAAGACAGGCGTACTTCATCACTGAAAGGGTAATAAGCTACAGGGGAAGCCAGTAAATTAGACAATTTAGTTCCCAAAGTGCAGTCTCGAAACCAGCCCTAGCAGTTAAATTTGACCTGCTTCTCCCAACTGCCCGCCACCCCCCAAATCTATGCAAAACCATGCTTTGGAAGCAAGGGTTATTGATTGGTTTTGCACTGTGTACAAACAACTTACAAATGGGTTGAAGATACAATCAAATGTATTTCTGGAGAGAAAAGGGATTGAGGGATACAATAAGAAGCCAGCCTTGGGCTGTGTAGATAGGTGTGATCTGTCAAAAATGTTTGGCTAATGGGCTTTTGCTACTCTGAAATATTTTTTCCTAAAACAGTTGGGGCTGGATTTGAAACAAACAGTGTGCTAATTCATTCTGCCACCTAGATGTCTTCTCAGGTACATCACAAGTTTTTTTTCTGCCTATAATTTGTGCAGTGCCTAAACTCACTGGGGTTTTTGAATTTCAAAATTTGATGCTTCTTCAATAAAGCATAGTGTAGTCAAGGTGACTTTTCGGAAGTGTATGATTATTGCAGAAGGCAGTTGTAAAGCTGTGATCCAATAAACTTTAAAGGATGAAAGTAGTGAAGATTTAATGGTAATCATTAGCTGAAATATTGTATCAGTACAGAAAGTGTGTGGATTTAGAGGTTTGTTATATTTGTTCTAATGCCAATATCCTTTTTCTTTTGAACATTATCATGCTGGGGGTAATAAATGTCTTTGTTTAAATGTTTTTGACTTGTTCTAGATTGACAAAAAGGAGAAAGAGAAAGAAAATGAAAGGGAAAAGAATGCAGTTGTAGCTCTTGCTGCAAATGCAACAGTAAAGAGGTCATATTCTCCTTCGAATATGAAAAATAAATCACCAATGCCATCCACGGTCCGGTAAGCGGCACTGCATGTTTATCTTGCTTATTCTATCAACTTTATTGCACAGAAGTGCAAAATGCCAAAATTTGCATCACAGTGCAAATGTTAGCAAATAAAAAAGTGATTAAAATTTAAATTAAGTAGTTTAGAATAAGATACAAATGTGGCATTTATAAAGGAAGCAGATAAATCAATTTTAATTATGGTTGACTTTTTCTCCTGGGTCTTGAATTAACTGACTTTCTTCCCCTTGTTTTAATAGTACTGTACAGTTGTTAATTATTTTGGTTTATAATAGATCATCAGCGAAAACATCAACTTCAGTAGTGAATGCGCAACTGCTTACTTCACCACCTGGCTCAGTAAAGAATTCATCAATCCAGCGGCCACCTTCTCCTGGAAATGTTCGTCCAGTCAAAACTTCTGAGTGTGAGAAAAAGGACCAAGAGAAAGAGAGCCTGAAAACTGAAGAGAATACAGATAAACAACTACCTGTATCACCTCCTACATTAGCAGTTAAACAGCCAATGCCTGTTGAAGAGCCTGCTACAAAACCAGAGTATAAAGGTATGGGTTACTGAGAGAATCTATCCATAATAAATCTTTTAAGTAAGAATATGTATCTGCACTGTGATGTCATAAGATGCATTAAGGTATATAAATATAAATACTGATCAGTTCAGGTGGTGCATTACAGTGAGGTAACTAATATACAAAGACCAATGATGTTAACGGCTTCCTTTCTACAAACATTACTGCTTCCTTCCTCTCCCCCCTCAAAGCTATCATTTCCCTTTTTTTGTAAAAATAAATAAATAATGCATTGAACTATTGTGTTCTCTCCAACTATTGGCTCATCTCCACTTTTCCCTTGCTGTCCAAAGCATGCCATCCAGTTCCAGACTCCACACCCTCTACCCACACTCAGTTTCCATTCTGCCCACAACACCAAGACCACACTGGTCAAAATCTCACACATCCTTAGTGACTGACCATACTGCACAAAAAAAGCAAGTGAAGATGCAGTGACTGCACCTAGTAATTTCAATTTTGTTCAGTGTATTACTTTTAAAATCAATTTTTTTTATTCGTTCCTGGGATTTGGGCATCACTGGCAAGGCCAGCATTTATTGCCCATCCCTGATTGCCCCTGAGAAGGTGGTGGTGAGCCACCGCCTTGTAGCACTGCAGTCCGTGTGGTGAAGGTACTCCCACAGTGCTGTTAGGGAGGGAGTTGCAGGATGAAGCGACGATGAAGGAACGGCGATATATTTCTAAGTCGGGATGGTGTGTGACTTGGAGGGGAACTTGGAGGTGGTGGTGTTCCCATGCGCCTGCTGCCCTTGTCCTTTCAGGTGGTAGAGGCCGTGGGTTTGGGAGGTGCTGTCGAATAACCCTTGGCGTGTTGCTACAGTGCATCTTGTAGATGGTACAGACTGCAGACATGGTGCGCCGGTGGTGGAGGGAGTGAACGTTTAAGGTGGTGAATGGGGTGCCAATCAAGTGGGCTGCTTTGTCCTGGAAGTACAAAGTACAAAGCAAGTACTAAAAAGCAAGTACAGGCAAGTTCATTTCTAGAGGGATAGAATTGGAAAGCTGGGAAGTCATGTTAAATTTGTATAGAACTTGGTTAGAACTCACTTGGAGTACTGTGCACAGTTCTGGTCTCCATATTATTAAAAAGGATATAGAGGCATTGGAGACGGTGCAAAAAATATTTACAAGGTTGATACCAGAACTGAGAGGTTATAACTAACAGAAAAGACTGTGAAGAGGCTGGGGCTCTTTTCTCTAGAAAAAAGGCTGAGAAGTGACCTGATGGAGGTCTTTAAAACTATGAAGGGGTCGATAGGGTGGACAGATGTTTCCACTTGTAGGGAAGTTGAAAACTAGGGGCCATCAATACAAGATAGTCACTAATGTATCCAATAGGGAATTCAAGAGAAACTCTTTACCCAGAGAATGGTAAGAATGTGTAACGTGCTACCACAAGGAGTAGTTGGGGCAAATAGCATAGATGCATTTAAGGGGAAGCTAGATAAGCACATGAGGGAGAAAGTAATAGAAGATATGCTGATGGGGTTCAATGAAGAGGGGTGGGAGAAGGCTTGCGTGGAGCATAAACCAGTTGGGCTGAATGGCCTGTTTCTGTGCTGTAGACTCTTATGTAACTCAGTGTAATTTGATTTTAAGCATACCTATTGACATTATTCTGAAGTATTTGTTGACTTAAATTCTAGCTGTTGAAGTAAATCAAGTGAATATTTCGTAGGATATTTTCAAAATGTTTTGCAAGCATCTTTTTCTGTAATTATTTTGGAAATAATGTCTCAACCAAAAGCGCTAGAAACACTTTTTAAAAAAAAATAAAAAATTTATTTACAAATTACGGGGTTGGAAATCCACACCTGCCTGGGGCCTCTACAGCTGATGGGCTGAAGAAGGTCACTTCATTCACATGGCTCACAGATTTCAACCTCTTTCCCCCTCCCCCCCCACCCATTTCTACTCAAAGGCCACAACCCCTCTCCCCTCTGTACCCAAAATCTGGGATCATCTTCAGAATGTTCCCATCAGTCTACTTTTATTAAGGGGATGAGAAATCCTTAAGGCTTACCTATTTTTGCAGGGGGATGGGGTGGTGTGGGGGTGGTTTTGTGCCCCAATCCAGTCTTCTAATTGATTTGTTTGGAGTGGGCATAGGATCTGCCCACTCAACAATTGCCACAGGAGGCTCCCTGTGCCAGGCTGGAACCTTGCATATCCAGGTACCATATTAATAGCCAGCTTAATTGGCGCATTTCCACCAGACCCATGGTTGGAAGGGCAACAGATTTTTGGCTCCTATCTTGGGAGAAAAAACTTGTATGGCGAGTGGGGTTTCCCAATAGATTTCCTGTGTAAACACACTGACTATAATTTTCCTAACAGGACCAATTTCCTGGTGATCTGACACATTTTCACTTGCTCTGCCATACTGAGTTAACTTACAATCCTTTTACTGTGATACTGTGTACTGGGTCTTGCATATGATTCCTACT